>JAHWGI010001409.1:52500-538984 GCA_029379305.1 Frankliniella fusca
CACCCATCCATCCACCCATCCATTCATCCATCTATCCATCCATTCATACATCCATCCTCCATCCAACTCAGACAAACAACAAAAACTAGAGTTCTACCACAGCTTTTAAATACGTTTTTAAAAACTTTTTTGAACAAATAAGGGGGTTTTCTTATACGCAAAATTTTGCCCATCGGGCTAGCCATCAACAATTTCTCAGCAAGCAATGAACAGCGCTGCAGAAAGCCAGACGGGCAGCGCAGCGAGCAGGCGCCAGCCAGCGGACAGGCCGCGCCGGGGAGTTAGGCAGCCCAACGCGCGCCCGCGGCCGTCGCGCTGCACTGCAGACAGGCGCAGACAGCAGACAGGCAGGAGGTGGCCGGCTACGGCCGCTGTGAGCCTGCTTGTCAGTGGCTGCGGCCTGTGGCCCGCCCACCCGCCCGCGCCCCGCCCTACTTCTGTTTTGTTTTCAAAATGTGTGCCATCACCTGCTTCACAACCGCCCCGCCCCGCCCCGCCGCGGCCCGCCACGTAACGTGCAGATGTTCCGCACCGCGGCAGCCGCGGCGCACCGCCTGACAGGACAGGAAGTCCTGATTGATTCTGCTGGCGCTCTGCTCTCTCCCGGCGGCGCGGCGGCGCGGCGCTCCGAGCGCAGAGCAGGCCGGCGCGGCGCGGACAAAACAAAAGGCGGCGATAATTAACGAGCGGAGCGCCCTGCTGCCACTGGACAGCACAGGACAGCCTCTCTCGCGGCGGGTGAAGAAAAAGGAGGAAAAAAAACTCAAGGAAAGCGCGAGCAGCAAGTCTCGCACGTCGTCGTGTATACCCTCCTCCTCCTCCCTACCCTCGCCCCACGCGCCTGCACGATGCGGGCGCACATTTCAGTGAGCATGACATTTTTGTGAAATGACAAAAACATATGTATTTCCGTTTTGCACAAAATTTTACTATATTTTAAGGCAGACACATTACCCTGACCCTTCTTTTTTGGACGTCAGAATATTTTCAGTTTCGCGAGAAACAATTCTGGGGAGTGCAGGAGGGTGTGGCGTCATCCCCGGGGCCCGGCCGCGGCAGTGCGTATGTGTATGCAATACTCCCTATTGTGGCCCCGGCCCGGCCCGGCGGCAGGTAGCGGACATATACGGACCTCCCACACCATAAAACACGACAACAAGTGTGCCAAGATCAGCTGAGCGGGACACTGCACTGTATCATGCAGTGTAGGAGTGTGAACACCTCCCTTCGCCACGCCACGACACACAAGCAGACGACACGGTACGGCCCGCCGCACAAACGCAGCGTCATGTTGATTCAGGCCTGCTTGTCGTGGTCCCCCAATATGGACGTCCTATCCCGTCGCGTCGCTGCGAGACCAACATACACTAGTTTCTCCCGTAACCACTCGCCTCTCTCCCTCACTCTCTCTCTCTCTCTCTCTCTCTCTCTCTCTCTCTCTCTCTCTCTCTCTCTCTCTCTCTCTAACATACATATTGCAGGGCAAAGTTCCACACTGTTCAGAATATTGAAGTGTTCCCAGATTGAGGGACCGCGCCTGACATGCTTCTCGGCCCACAGATGCACCTCCTCCTGGCGGCGGTCCTCGGCGCGGCCAGCGCGCAGCAGGAGACGACGGCGCAGCCACCCGCACAGCAGCCGGCGCAGCCCAGCACCTCGCCCATCCCCATCATCAAGTACGAGAACGAGGGCGTCAACCCGGACGGCTCCTACAAGTGGAGGTGAGTGGCAGCGCCGCGGAGGTAGGCAGCCCAGCGTGCTGCCGCGGCCGATGGGACACACGGCTGCCGGGGCGGCCGCGGTGCGGCGGCGCGGCGTGTGCGCGCAGTCTCACGTGTAGAGTAACCGCGCCTCCCCGCCCAGCCCAGGACGAGGACGTCCCGCCGAGTCATGCAGAGAAGGGAGCGCAGAGCAGGCGGGGCGGGGCGGGGCGGGGCAGGGCGGAGCAGGGCCCATCCCGCCTACTAACCTCAACTGTCGTCAGGGAAAGGGGAGGAGGAGGCGCGCGCGCGCGGCGACGAGGGCCGTTCGCTTGCCTTATTCTTGTTCAACAAAAGCCAGAGAGGAGAGACAGCGCCGCAGCCACCGCGGCCAGCCTGCACGAGAGCTGCCTCTCCCAGAAATAGAGAGCGCGGCTAGGACCGAGTTCAGTTCGCGCGAGGCTGAGGGAAATACATGACGAGTGCGAGACTTACTTGTAAACGTGCCGGACCGAGCCGAGCCGAGCCGGACCGCGGCGGTTGTCCGCGAAATGCTAAAGAGGGTGGCGCCATCGCGAGCCTCCCACCTGTACTTCGCGGGCCTGGCCGCACGCGCCTCGCGTCACGTTTGCATTTTTCGCGTTTGTCTCGCACCGGGCAAAGCTGGGTGGAGCGGGGCGGGGCGGGAAGGGGCACAACAGACAGATGCAAACCGGTCCGGGTCTCTCTCTCTCTCTCTCTCTCTCTCTCTCTCTCTCTCTCCTCTCTCTCTCTCTCTCTCTCTCTCTCTCCCGGGGAGGAACGCCGCGCAGCCACAGCGACCATCAGCGCCACGCCTATAGCCCGTCCCGTCCCAACCAGACGAGAATACCCGACGAAAAACAAAAACAAAAGAAAAAAACTCAGATGGAAAAAAAAATTAGAAAAACAGCGAAATATTTAGATAGCGGTGAGTTTGGGTCGGATCGAGGTAGAGTATATCACGCACGATCACGCGGCGGTGCAGCGCGGCCGGCCAGCGCAGCCCCGCAGCCAACACCCGCCCCGGGGCACCGAGACTTGAGCAGCCGGCACGCTGAGGTGGCGCGGGGCGGGGCGGGGCGGGGCGGGGCGGGGCGGGGCGGGGCAGCGTAGTTCAAGGCCAGCGGCGCGCCGACAGTGTCGTCCCTTTGTGACACAACCACGTACGGAGTCAGTGCGAGTGGCGGAGGGTGGAGCCTCGTGCAGCGGCACCGCGCCGACGACAAACCTTTGCAAATCCGAGCGGAGCCAGCGCGGGTCGGGACGGTGCGGTGGGACGGTGCGAGACGGGAGGTACTTATTACACTACCCGAACCCCGCCCGGCTCCCGAGATCCAACATGACGACCCAAATTTTCGATGAGTTGTGTGCAGGAGTGCGCGGCCGCGATCCACCTCCTCGCTAGCGGCATTATTAAGCTTTGGTGTAGTGCTCCTTTAAAAGGTGTCACGGAAAAAACAATGTCTGATTTTTTGAGGAAAAGGGGAAAACTTTAAGGACCTTGGATACTTTGAGGAAAACTCCTTAGATTTTGAGGAAGTTTCCTCAAAATTTGTGGAGATTTCCCTTAATTTTTTGAGGAACCTTCCTCAAAATATGAGAGGAATCCCTCAAATTACGGAAGTTCCTCAAAGTTTTCCCTTTTTCCTCAAAAAATGAGACATTGCTTTTACCGTGGTATTTTAACGCCTCGCGCCTTCGGTGTCAGCCGGTAGAGGGCGCGGTGCGGCAGCCTGACCTTGCTGGGATGCGAGTCGAGCTCTCGGACTCGGTACCGTTGGGGTCCGTCAGAGAAGACGATTGGAGGACGGGGAGGGGAGGGAAGGGGGGCGGTGGGGGTGGATGCAAAGAGGACGCGGGGAGAGTGGGGGGGGGGGGGGGGGGGCAGGCCGGCGGGAGGGAGGTGGGGAGGGGACGGGCAGGCGCGCCCCGCTCCAGGCATGACTTAAGAGTTACGAAATTCTCGCTCAAATGTCTGCTGCAAAGAATCTCCAATCCCAGAGTCCCTCTCTCGCGCCGACC
Source organism: Frankliniella fusca (assembly GCA_029379305.1). Classification (NCBI taxonomy): domain Eukaryota; kingdom Metazoa; phylum Arthropoda; class Insecta; order Thysanoptera; family Thripidae; genus Frankliniella; species Frankliniella fusca. The sequence goes on from JAHWGI010001409.1 coordinate 56,244, forward strand.
TTCCCCCTCCTCCTCCCTCTTTCTCCTCGCTCCCTCTGCGCATCCATTCTTGTTCGCCGTCTCTCGCTCCTCCTCAAATCCGTGCAAAGAAGGCTGCGCGCGCGTGGAGGGGAATACTGAAATAATGTTATGAGCTTCGACGGACACCCCGTTCCGTGCTGGGCTCTGCTCTCCCCCCTCCTCTCTCTCTCTCTCTCTCTCTCTCTCTCCCCCTCCCCCTCTCCCTTACCTCTCCATCTCCCGCCTGGACCGCCGCCCACAGCTCCGCGATGCCACTTTTTAAATGTCAGGGATTTCACGCCCCTCCCTTCTCCAGTCTACTTCTGCTCCCTCTTCTCCTCTCGTTCTGTCTCGGCGCCACCTAGCGTCCCTCCTCTCCCCGCTCCTTCTTCTACCGCATGTACCCCCCGCCCCACCTCCCTCCCTATATCGGAATGATAAATTACAGGGTCATCTATTGGTTTTAGGTTTTGACAAGTTCGAGTAATTTAGATGCATCACCACAAACAATGATTGTTCATTTTGTGAGATACGTTTCAGGGTGATACCTATGACCCTTCTAGCTCCACTAACACGTCATACAGGGGGCTGCGGGCCACGCGATAAGACGAACTGCTCGTGCCGAACCCAAAGAAAAACTCACATATCTCCTACTTCACCTCAGCTTCGTACAATTTCGTGGCAATATAATTACCGAGCACGGCTCGCCAGGCCAGCCTTAGCCTCAGGAAGATCGACCGCAGTGAACCTGTTCCTCGAACCTCATCGTATCCGGAACAGTGTGCACCAGCCAGCCGTCCAACGCCCTTGGCAGGTGGGCCAGCTAGGCCAGGCCAGGCCGGCTAGGGCCCAGGCGAGGGCCGCAGGGTCATCTCCCCGACCGGCGGCCTTGGCTGGCAGGGCTTGGGCCCCGCTAGGAGCGGCCGAGAGGGGCGACCCACCGCTCTATGCTATCTCGCATCAGTTTGGGAAAAATTTTTAAAGCCAACAAATGTGGCCTAGTTCGAGACAGTTTGGCATGAAATGGACATAAAAGAGAGAAAGAAGAGAAGACGTAAAAGAATGAGAGATTGGCAAAGAAGAGGCGGCGAGCGAGGCGAGAGGGGGAGAGAGGGGCTGGGGCGGCACGGCGGTGCCAGTGGTGTCAGCAACGACGTATCGCGACTGCTGGTTTTTTTGTTTGCTGACGTGACGTGTAATTAAAGTACAGGAGGGTCCTTAGCGTCTGCACAGCACCGCAGACCCATCTGTCTGTCCAGCCCCGCCGGTCTCTCTGTCTCGCTTCAGCAAGCCGTTGCCAACAGAGGCAGTAGCACAAAGCATAAGGTGGCTGATGAAACAATTGAGGATCGTAAGCGTGTTTTGTTCAGCGGAGCCGCACGCCGCCGACGGCAGCCGGCCAGTCTAATGTCATCCGCCGCCTCACAGGGCCGGTCATCCGGGTGACTAGGAGTGGGCCGCCAGGGGGTGACGCCTGTTGCGTGCGAACCGAAAAAGCGTTTCAAGACTCTTCTTGTGTTCTCTTAACCTCACCCCACACGACTATATCGCAAACCGCCAGTGGACACGCCCGGCCCGGCCCGGCCCGGCGTGTCCCAGTCGAGGTGCAAGTGGTCTTTGGGGAGGAGCGGCCAGGCTCGGCGGGGCGGGGCGCGCCTGCGGCGCAGAGGCACAGCACAGCCGGCACAGCCCCAACCCATCGGCCAATGGCACAAATGCCGTGATGCATCTCTGTCGACCCCGACGTTGCAACTGGTGTGCGCGCGCTCCCGTGTGTTTGTGTGTGCGCAGTGTATGGCATGCCTACACCGCACCCTGCACAACCGCGCCCAGGCCAGGCGCCCCGCCCAGGCGCTTCGTAAAATTGTCACCCATGATGGATGGCCGGTTTGTCATGAGATGGCGGTCGCGACAGACACGCGCGCTCGCGCGTACAGCTGGGATAGTCTCTCTGTAGACAAAGCCCTCGGGTCCGTCAGTGACCTGCCCCGCCCTGCTCTGCAGGGGGCCGGAGGCCAGGGGCCAGCGGCCCAGACCGGCGCACTGCCGACTTATTCCGAACAGCTCCCTCCTCGACTTGTCTCACTCAGAGGGGGAACAACTCTGAATTTTGGTGTCCAAATTTTGTGAATTTTTGTGATTTTGGTAGTGAATATTTTATCGAGTTTGTCCTAGGATACTGAGAGATTTAGTAAATTTTTCTGAATTTTTCTGATTATTTTCATCTGAAATTTGCTGAATTTTTGAATTTGATGTTGTTTTAAAATTTAGTTTTTCTGATTTATTTCTGAATTACGAGGTGTACAAAAATTTCAGAGTTGTTTCCCCTCGTCTCACTCGCACCTGTACTACACACCATGACTTCGCAGGAGCATGGCGAGCAGCATGGAGTTCCGCAGGGCGTGCAGCAGAGCGGGCAGCATGGAGTTCAGCAGGGCGCGCAGCAGGGCGGGCAGCATGGAGTTCAGCAGGGCGGGCAGCCCCGCGGCGAACGTCATGACGAAACTATAGGATGTATCGGGAGGAGCATCTCGGCGTCCTTCGGCAGGGCGGGGAAAGGAGGGAGGGGGCCTTGAAAAGGATGTTCCTCGCGTGGGGTCGCGTGGGACGGACGAGGTGGGGACGCGGGGTGAAGAGAGGGGCGTGTGAGTCAGCGCATCCAGAGGGGGGAAAAGGGGGGGGGGGGTGGGCTCCAGGGCGACCCATATCAACACTGAGACGCTTATTTTCTTGCACTTGTTCCGCAGCTACGAGACGGGCAACGAGATCGAGGCGGAGGAGGAGGGCTACCTGAAGAACGCCGGCAAGGAGGGCGAGGAGGCGCAGACCGCCAAGGGCCGGTACGCGTACACTGCGCCCGACGGCACCCGCATCGAGCTCTCCTACATCGCCGACGAGAACGGCTTCCAGCCGCAGGGCGCGCACCTGCCCACGCCGCCGCCCATCCCGCCCGCCATCCTGCGCGCCCTCGAGTGGATCGCCGCGCACCCCGAGCAGGACAAGGAGGGCGCCGGCTCGGCCCCCGCCCCGGCCGCCGCGCCCGCCCCAGGCTCCGCCCCCGTCCTCGCAGAGTCGCGGTCGGGGACCGCGTCACCAGACGAGGCGGCAGCAGCGGCTCCCGCAACAGCGTCCGCCGCCAGTTCCGCCTCCAACTCCACCTCCACCACTCCACCGCCCTCCTCCTCCCCCTCGTCCTCGTCCTCATCCTCCTCCCCCTCCACCACCACCACCACACCGGCTGCTTCCAGGAGGAGGAGATAGCCGACCAGACAAAACTATAGTTTAGATGTACCACTTTGATTTATGAAGTCGGTTGGTGTGCGATACAAAACATCAACCGGCACTAAGCAGTCCATCCTAAGCTTTGTGGGTTTCAGGAAATCCGGGGAATCAGTAAAACTGCCGTTAAAGCTTTTCCGTCGTTCTAGGTTTTCCTTATCTGAATTATTGTGTCCACAGCCTTTTCGGATTGTGCTGTGGAAACACCAGGCTAGGAAATTCTTTTGGTGTTAAGGCTTTTATTTTTTTCAGAAAAAAAATTCGAAGTGAAAAAAAGTCACAAAGTTTCAAGAAAGGGAACTCAAGGTTTTGAGCTAAGTCATGTGTGTCGGCCGGTGTATTCCGTCGTTGTTTTTATTGTCACTGACATCACTGTTTTTGTTATTTTAGTGTAAGAATGAATAAAGCGTAATTAAGACAGTCTGACATATCTTGTTTTCACATTCCCGTGCAGAAGACGGTTGCAACAACAACACCTCCTGCTCTGACATCACCGCGACATGGAATCGGACGGACAGATGGATGTTTGGATGGATGGAAGAGTGTGGATGAGTGAAAACCGATTCCCTCCCGAAGATTTACGAGGTGTGGATTTCACGCAAGCGTCTCTACAACTTTACGAGCCTGCTCAAAATATTATTGGATATGGCTCGCCCCGGGCAGAAGGCCTCAGCAGCAGCAACAGCGGCACCCACGCGACTATCCTTTTCCAGCCTATTAAACCCTCTCTTTCCCACCAACAAGCTGACACTAGTCATAATGGCTCGGGTTGCCAAATTCGGAGGCATTATTTTCAAGGCCAGCTGTGCGGTCTTGTGAGGGCGGCGGCGGCGGCAGGGTGGACCAGTCTGCTGTCCCTCGGTCGACATATGGCAGCCCCCAGATGAGCACAAGACGGATGGCTCGGGCTCGGGGCCGAGCAGGGCCGAGCAGGGCCGAGCAGGGCCGAGCAGGGGTCGCTGAGCGGACCGCTGACCGTGCCCCCGCCGGCGGGGAGCCCCAGGGGCCCAGGGGAGCCGCTGCCATACGCTGCGTCAGGTGCCGGACACCTAAACATGCATTTGCGATGGATAACCCTACCTTTCAATGTCCATGAAGACCAGGTCAGGCCTCTCTGGCGTGTGTTCCTTCTTCGGTCCGGCTCACTATAGTTTTCCTGGAACAATGATGATGAGATATTTACTTAAATTAGAATCACTGTGAATTATGTGTTAAGTGCGCACTCGACCGGTTACCGTGCCTTCTAATGCCCATTAAAATCGACGAAAACACCTGCTTTCGCTCCAGTGGCAAGAACCCCTGCCAACTGCGGGGTAGGCCACCCGCCAATCCGAGAAGCATTGCGCGTGACGCTTGCCTACCTACCGGGCGTCATCACCTCTGCAAGATAGCCGCCAAATTACAGACGATTCTTTTTTTCTTTTTCCTGATTCCTGGTAGCACTGAGCTACGGAGCGTGCACAGGCACAAGCGGTCGGGAGGGGCGCCTCAGGAAGCCGACCATCGTCTTCCTGGACGATTTGCTGGCGAGGAGAGAAGGAGAGGGGGGAGGGGGGGGGGATAGCGCCGTGGAGCAGGGGTCGCGCAGGAGGGTGTTGGCTCGGCGCGGGGTCAAGGTCATGCAGCATGGGGTCGTAGTGATTCGCCTGAGCTGAGCAATGCGCCGTTCAGCGACTTTGCACCCTACTGACTTGAAACTCTCGTTCGCAGTATTCCTAGTTGGAACCAAGAGGACTATCCGCCATTTTACGTCGCGCTTTTCAGACGCTCTTTAGTTGATTTGTAAAAGCCATTTAGTTTTATTCTGGTCTCGCATTATGTGGTGCAGCAACAGGCAGCTGGCGGCAGAACGGTCCGCCGCGCGGCCGGGGCGCAGCGGCGCAGCCAACGATTTTTATGGTAATAAACAGGTCTTCTTCCAGAATACTTGTTCTTCGACATTATTATATTGCGCGTGGCTGGTACCGCACCGCTACCCGCCGCGTGCGGCCCGCGTGCGCATGACGTCTGCTGTCATGCGAGTTTCGACACGGGCCGGTCGAGCCCAAGCCCATCCCTGGAATTTTTCAAACAAGTACACTATCCTCCAAGAGGACATGAATCATGGCTTTCGCGCTCGTTGAAGAGAGACACGGAGAGGCAGAGAGAAAGAGAGAGAGAGAGACGCGTCCTTTTTTAATGGGTGCGCTCACGCCGGTGGTCCGACGCATTTTGCATTTTAGTTCGGCTCGTTTTCCTTGGCCTGGTGTGCCCGCCGCATAGTGGCTCAGCTGCCGCCGACTGCCGCCGGCTGGCCCCGCCCCGCCTCTCCTGGCCCCTCCCGACCCCGGCCGAAACGCTTTCGGACCTATTCAGGAAACGGAATTGAGACACGAAAACAAATGGGATGCGCAAACGTCCGCCAAAATCGCGAGACCCGCGCGCCTCCCTCCACTTAGCAGCGCGCCGCGTGTCCGGGGCTGGCCGGCCCGGTCCAGCCGCAGCGCCAGAAAGTTAGGCAAAAAACGCGCAATACACCTGAGCGTCACGGGACTGTATCTCCGCCTTCATGCTAGGCAATATCTGTGCACGAGTGCAAGGGAGTTGCCAACATGGACAAAACGACGTCTTGGTTTCCATGCAGTTTAGGAAAAAACAAGCAGCTCTTATGGTGAAAATACAGGGGGTTTCCGGGGCTGCTTGAAAACTAGGACGAAGTTGTTTCCGTGAAGTAGGCACATTGCGCATTTTTATGCCTAACTTTTCCAGCAACAGTGAGGGCTATAGTCTATGACCTACGAAAGACGGGGAACAATGAGCACGCTGCTGACATGGCGCGCTAAAACTCACACTGAGACAGCGCAGGTATATAGGCACTAGACTTGGTTCATCACCTGGATTGGGGATGGTGTGTCTGATTTCATTTTTATGATTTTTTTAATACTTTTTTTGTTACCCTAGGATGCCACCGCGGGGATCCCTGCCGGCCGCATAGACACCCCGGGCAACTAGGACCCGCAGAAGTTGGCTGCTACTCTGCTGCTGCACGGCGCGGGGCGGGGGGTGGGGAGGGGCGAGGCGGGCGGGGTATTGACGGACCAATTAGCACGGGACGCGTGGACGCCACTGCGCATGCGCCACCCGAGCCGCGTGCAAGTCGACGGCCTTGACCTTTCTGCAAAGTGATGCACAGCGCTCCGGGCGCAGCTCGGACGGGACGGGACGCTCAATGGAGCCTTGGGCCGGGCCGGGGGAGCCGGGCAGGGCCGCAGGGCCGCAGGGACTGCCAACAGGACCAGAGGGAAGCCCCGCCGCAAGACGCAGAACCTGCACCGGCGGCTGCTCAGGCACACGCTACAGCGGAAGTATAGGGTCAAAGGCTGCTTTACCGGAGGAGACAGACCGTATTCCTGCGCTGTCGAAAGTTATCGCCTCCAAACGAGCGGGTCACGTGGCCTTCGGCTAATAGAGGATTATACGAAAGGCGTATAGACGAAAACATGGCAAAGGCGGCGCGCGGGGACCACAAACCCATAACCCACGCTACGCTGCGCCGCTTAACTCCACGATTTAGGATGACCCGAAGAGGGGGAAATATTTCACCGGGATGGGGGGGGGGCGACGACCAAAATACGGGTCCTTGGCCGGTCGACGTGATACGGATGCAAATTGATTCGCAGGGCGAGCGACCCCTCTGTATGTGGCGAGATTATCCCGCAGCCTGCGCGGGGAGGTGCAGCACCAGCTCAAGTGGCGGCGGCTGGCGGCCTCTACCGGCAGCAGCGCGAACTAACGTTAGTGGCGGCGGCGACTCTCAACACCGACCGCAGCAGCCGACAAAAGAACATGCAAAAGTTAGGAATTTGCGATGCGGTGCAGGTCAGGTGGGCCCGCTGCCGCCGACGGGACCTCAGGAGGGCAGCAGGGCGGGGCGGTGGGCAGGGCAGGGCAGTGGGCAGGGCAGGGCAAAGGCAGACAAGGACGCCCAGTGACCTACCGAGGTGAGGGGTCACGCCGGGCCGGGCCGGGCGAGCGCATGGAAGCGGAGGGAACGCAACAAGGGACCCGCGCGGAGTAGTGAGCCGCTTGGTTTTAATCTTTACGTAACCGATAACATTGAATCGATGGATCATGGATGACGTCATGATGGGTCGTTCAACTTGTCATCCAGGCCGACGATGATAAGATCGCCGCGCCTGTGACAGGTCGGCCGCCGCCCGGTCCAGTTCGGCGACAAGCGTTTGCTTGCAGGACGGAGGAAGAGCCTCCTCCGCGCCCTCCTCCTCGCCCCGAGCGGTAGGGCTACCCGGGGCGCATCCGAAACCGTAGGTGCGAGTGAGATGCTATAGCCGAATGGCATCTCCCTCTCGCCCTCCTCACCTGCGCATTCGGACGCGTTCCGGGGGGTAGCCTTACCCACCCGTTTGAGAGCTCTGGCTCCCGCCCGGCTCCCGCGCGATCAGTCCTCGTCACGTCAGCGCCTCTGCAGTCCGTCTCCCTGCCCAGCAGAGGATGCTGCTGCTGCGATCATGAAGGAGAAGGCAGTGATTGGCAAAAAGGTGTGACGCGTTACTGCCGCAGGCCACGCCGCGCGGCGCCGGGTTGCGACATGCGCGCTGGCGCCCGGGAGTGCTGCATGTCGCTTTATAGCAGAACGGATCCCTGCCCCGCCCCACCCCGCCCGGAGCACGGCGTTGACACGGCGAGTCCGACACGGCACACGGGCGGGGCGGGGTGCCCCTCGGGTCACTTCGAAAAATCATTGTACGGTTTCGAAAAAATCATTTAAAAAAAAAATCAAGACAGAACAATCAGAAAATTTAGAAGATTTAAATTTATCAAAAAGTAACAGAAACTTACCTTGACAATCACAAAAAAAACAAAATCAGAACAAAATATTTTAAACAAATTGAAATGTCGAAAAGTCATTGCACACATTTTTTAAAGTGATCCCCCCACCTCCCCCTCGAGCCCGCGCGGCGCGGCGCGGCGCGCCCGACGCCTCCCTGCTTCACGCACACGGCCGTGCACGAGGTGTCGTTTGGCTGACTCATGACCACCGTACTGTACTCCATCCAGTGCTGCTGCATACGCACCCCGCGGGCCCGCGGGCCTCCGCCACCCGCGGCGCAGTGCGAGGAACAGTCACTGATGCAATAATGGATAGCCCTAAGGGGCCCCAGCCCCAGCCCCGCTCGGGGTCACCGGGGTGGAGTGGAGACCTTGCACTCACTGCACTGGTGCAGCGGGGTGGTGGTTGGTGGTGCTGGCTACACTAATACTCTCTATAGCACTTCACATTATTAAGTCTCACGCTTTATTTAAAGTTAAGAAAAGACTCAGGGCACGGCGTCATTTTCGGCTGTTTCGTCGTTGCTCGAAAAAAAAACAAAAAAACCACAGCAATTTTTCCGATTTTCACAACGTCCAACTGTGTAATTTGTTAACATCGCGCACTCAATCCATACTGAAACTTGTGTAATGCTGAGCATAGCACGCTCAAGTTTGAGCGGGCTTGCAAGTTAGGGTGAGCATTCCACTGTTCACCGAACTCCAGAGCGCATCCCAATACGCTACCTCTACCTTTTGCGAGAGACGCTCACTGTACAGTTTTCGGTGCATTTATGCCGCGGCATGCCATGATGCGACGCGTCGTATGGGGGCCCCGCGTGGCGGCGTGACGCTAAAATGCGTCGTTTGGAAGCGCGCTGGCAGCGGTGACGTCACCGCATCCTGTTTGGCGCCGCGGGAGGGAGACACTATCCGTCTGGCCGCCGCAGCAGCGCGCCAGCGGAATCCGCCTGAAAACTTACCCATCGGCGTTTTGGAGGCATCATCGTTAGTGATGGACGCCAGGCAGGGGCCGCGGCGGACGCCCGGGCGCTAATCGTTTAATAGCGTTTAATTTTGAGATAATTTCATATTTTTCTGCTCCGACACGCGGGAGGAGAGCTCCGGAGCACTCTTTTAAAGGCGGCGGCGGCGGTGTGCGGATAATAATGGCGCGGGAGAAACGGGAAGTGCTTAGTATTTTACACGAATTTTCGCCCGTTCCCGCAATAAACCATCGACACATCGGGATATACCGCCCCTCCCCGCAGCGGCATAGTGTGCGTAATTTATTGCGGAGTAATAGGCACGCAACGACTGATCCGGCAGGTGTGGCTGGGCCGGCGAAAGGTTACCGGTAACCAAAATCACCGGGGGCTCCGCTGGCGGTATGAGCGACCTTGAGTGGTGAAAGGGGTGGCGCGGGCGGGCGGGGCGGGGCGAGTGTCACTGACACTGAGGAACCATCTCTCGCGGTTTTTCGCAGAACTACGAAGAAAAGACCAATATTTCGTTTATAAGCTGAAAGTAAATCCAAGGGGCAGCCAGCTCGAAAAAAATCGTGTGAACAGAAATACATGTGTATTTCTAAGAAAATACAAGAAATTCACAAAAAATAACAAGAAATACTTGAGAATATTAAGAAATTCATCAGAATACTTCGGAAAAATACCGAATATTCCGGAAAGCATATGAGAAGTACAAAGTTAGTTTACACAGAAATAAATTAGTTGGCCGTGCCACTCGGGCAAATCAATATGCTCGAGAAGCGCAGTCTTCCTCTGTGCGATTAACACTACTCGAAAAGTCGAGACGCAGACCTTATGGCATACAAAACTAAGAAGAACATGAGACACGGAACTCCCCGCACAAAAACGGGCCGAACAAGCAGCCACTTATTCCATACAGTCTTGTGTCTTGTATAATCCATTACGACAAAGAGCCCATATTTCAAGAAAAACGATGCGCTGTTTGGCGCGATCGTCCGGCCAAAGACTGCCGAATCACCCCGGCTCAGCTCGGCTCAGCGGCGTATAGGACGGCGGGTTTGCCCGAAAAAGGAAACAATGAGCGAGGTATACAAGCGTACACGCCATTAACGTCGCTGCGCTTCACGGCCGGGCCACGCCGCGGGGGAAGCCTACGGCTACGGCGGTGGGACGGGGCGGGGCGGGGCGGGGCGGGGCGGGGCGGAACGTGGCGGAGCGTGGCGTCGCGTGGGAGGCACGGAGGAGGGGAGGCGCCAGTTTGCGCATCCTTAGAGGTATTGCTGATAAAAGTGCTGGCCGCCGCTGCCGCCGCCGCCAAAGCACTGCAGAGTGCAAGACGCGAGTGTATATAAGAGCCGGAGCGCAGTTTCGCGGGTCCAGTGCCGACTAATCAGTGCTACGATTGGACCATGTACTCTGTGACGATGAATTCGGTGAGTTAGTGAGTGACTTCGTGTGAGTGTGTGTGTGCAGTGAAGCGTGCGCCAACCACATCCCATGGATATTGGATTACAGCCCCGGAGGAGGAGGAGGTAGTGAAGATGAAGCAAACGGCGAAGCCCGGTTTCTCAGATTAGACGAACGACCGTCTCCCCGGTGTCATCAAGGACAAACCCGAGGCGGTGGCGTGGCGAGTGACGGCACTGGGATTTAAACAGAGATTCACATGTCATCCGGGAATGACGACCCGACCCCCGACCCGGCCCGGCTCCAGCAAGCAGGACCTCGCAGGCGGGACGATTTGGCTCGTTTTCTTTCTCGTCATCCCCGCTGCCAAGTTTTGCAGTAGTAAAATTTTAACGGGAGAATTTATTCCTTGAGGTGGATACAAGCCCAAATTTGTTTTCTTTTTCTGTTTACAACTAGCAGCTCATGGAAAGAGAGTTTAGCTACGAAATTTGTTCGGGAAACATCTCAAGGCATTTCTTTACGAAGTCACGGTAAAAAACAATTTCTGATTTTTTTGAGGGAATAGGGAAAACTTTGAGGATCCCACGTCATTCAAGGAAAACTCCTCATATTTTGAGGAAGTTTCCTCAAATATTGAGAGAGGTCTCTTCAAAATATGAAGAGACTTTCCTCAATTTTTGAGGAGACTTCCTCAAAATATGAGGAGTTTTCCTCAAATTAAGGAGAGTCCTCAAACTTTTCCCTTTTTCCTCGAAAAATCAGACATTGTTTTTACACTGATTGTAGCAGTATTGATTTTAAAGAATGAACCAAATGGTCATAGGACCCAGCGATTCACTTTTAATTAAAGAACATGCCGATGTTTTCTTCGAATAAATGTAATTATAACAACTTGAATCCCAGTTAGTATTTACTAGACACATCTGCAAAAGAAGTTTGTGATTATAGTTGAGAGCGTCCGGAGCGGAAAGTCCTTGGAAAGACGTTTTAATTGGGCAACTTTGCAGGACCAGACAGATAACAATGGACTGAGCGTATGGGAGGGGAGACGGAAGAGCAGCATCTATCGCGAAGCTCGGCCCCACAGATGCTGCGCAAAAACCCGATTACATCTCCGTTTACGAGCCATTTTTATTTATTACGTTTAGGGATTTTCTAACTCCCCACGTGAATATATACACTGGTAACACAAGTGTTTAGTTCCTATACATCATTGGTGTTTAGTTCCTAAACGTTTAAAAACCATACGCCAGCTGGTGAATAGTTGATTTTATTATACGTCAATTGATGTCTAATTGGTCCAACTATATACACCAGCAGGTGTAAAGCTTTTGAACATTGGGAACTAAACACCAATTGATGTGTAGAACTAGACATTTGTTTTAGTAGTGTACCATGTATATATACAAACCGCACCACACAAAAAACTGAATTACATTTTGAGAAGCTTTTTTCTTGATTTTGTTACTTTTATAATTAAAGCATACTCCTTGAATTGCAAAGTAAGTAAAACAATATCATCAAACATAATGTGTATGTTTGTTTGCAGATGCTGTGGGCTGCTGTTTTGACGGTGGCGCTGGTCGCAGCAGCCCCCCAGAGGGCGCTGCCCCCGCGCGGACCTCCGGGCCCCCAGCCCCAAGGACAGCAGATTCCCATCATCTCCCAGGAATCTGTCATTAATCCAGACGGATCGTACAAGTGGAGGTAAACCGATATCTTAAATCCGGCTGCATCGTCGCTTTTCGCTTCGATTCCGTCACCTTTGAGAGTTTTCGGAAGAGCCGACAAAATCGATCGGAATTTTGATTGAACTGCGAGAAGCACTATTGTGGGGTTTGCTACTAGACGTAGTGGCTCCTTCGATGTGGCGGTGTAGCAGACACGCGGAGGGGTGACAATGGGAGCCACACCTTCTCGTCACTGCTGGCTGCGGGTAGTGTACTGTGCAGCACATTAACTCAAATTCGATTTCGCTTCATGGTTGAATTGTATACATTGATATAAATCAATGACTAAAATAAGGCTACACCTAAAAATGACTCAATTTTTCAAAGCACATACCTTTATCCACGAGTAAGATTAACGTTTTGTAAATCATGTACTCTAGATGAGCAGTTGTCTTCAATCGGACGGTTGAAATAGTCAATGTACTTGCTAACAAACCGCTGGATATTCTATTTTCCAGTTACGAGACCGGCAACCAGATCAAAGCCAACGAAGAGGGGGCTCTCAAGAACGTCGGCAACCCCGAGACGGAGGCCATGTCTGCGCAGGGCGGCTTCTCCTACGTCGCCGATGACGGCAGCCCCATCGAGCTGACGTACGTCGCCGACGAGAACGGCTTCCAGCCCAAGGGCGCCCATCTGCCCACCCCGCCGCCCATCCCCGAGGCCATCCTCAAGTCCCTGGAGTACAACGCAGCGCACCCGGAGGAGGACGACAGCCAGGGCGGCGGACAGCCTCCGCGCAAGGGCTGAGCGCCGCGGCAGGCCGGGCGCCAGCGCGCGCGCGTCGCATCGGCTGTGGAATTCCTTTTGGGCTGTGACGTGATGCGAAAACTATTTGTACAGATGCGTATCTCACAGAAAAATCATTTCGTAACCATACCGGTCGCGCGTCGCCGAGTCCCCTGACCGGTCAAGGTCACAGCTAGTCATCGGGGACATCCCTCGGAGGAGGGCTGGAAACGCGAAAATGTTTTCTAAAGCTGCCCGCCTGTAGGCCGCATATGCCACTTTTGCGTTGCTGGAAAACTCCGATCCACCGATAACGAAAAGCTTCTTAGTGCCATACCATAACCTAATCCACTATACGGCGGTCCTTGAATCTTCCGTCTTTCCACCCTTGAGCGAAGACAAAACAGTTTGTGATTGTAGCTTTCATGCATGACTAAACTGCAGTCAGTGCATCCTCCTGTCCATTTATTTATTACAAGCCATTAAAGTATCTCAAAATCAAAATGCTACGAGACTACGAGACGAATGAAAAATACTCCAGGACGCGACAGCGCACAAGGAGAAGCGTGGCGCGCAAACATTGTTGCTGCGTGACTGAAGCGCATTGCTTTTACGAGGGATAGAGACGGCAAGGGCCAGGGCCTCGGCCAGGGCCAGGGCCTCGCCTGCACGGAACGGAGAGAGCACCACGACGATCCGCGGCCGAGACGCTTCGGAATAGAACAGCCAGCGAACACTACACGAGTACTTGCAAAAAAATGAAAACTGAATACATTTACTTTTTTAAAAAATTAGGATTTTCTTCAAAAGTATTGTGGCAATTGTGGAGTTATGGTTCTTTATGCGTGACGTTTACTGTTGCTTACCTGGATAAATCGTATTTTTTTTTGAAAAATGTGTACACTACACATAAAAGAGGAAAACTACTTAAGTACATGTCACGGCAAGCGTCAGTGCTGCCAGAAAGACAAAAATCCCGCGCCCAATACACCTCTGCGTAACGGGACTGTATCACCGCCTGCATACTAGGCAACATCTGTGCACGAGTGCAGGGGAGTTGCCTAGGCAGGCGGAGGTACAGTCCCGTTACGCATAAGTGTATTGGTCGTTTTTTTTGCCTAACTTTCTGGCAACACTGGTAAGCGTACCAGTTTTAAGCATCTAAACATTTCTGTAATCATTCAGAAATCAAATTCATGATAGAACAACTCTTACTCAGGCAGAGCAGTAGTAGCCAGTTGGAAAGGGCACAGGAGCACGGGCCCCCACCCCAAGGGGTCCTTCACCCCAAAAAATCACTGTACTCCCTAAATCAAAATCAGTAAAATATAAGGAAAAAAAACAGAAACAAATTAAGGAAAAAATCAGCAAAAATATGTAAAAATAAAAAAAAAGATCACGAAAAATTACACGAATCAAAAAAAATCTGTGTAAGATTAGATTTATAGTGAAGGACCCCTCGCCCCGCCCCCCATTTAGCACAGGCGCAATCGCACTCGTTACGAGTCAATCACGCGTCAAACAAGAGAAGCGTCTGGCATTCGAGGGGCTCCATTAGCCTCTTCAGTGGGCCAGTAAACAATTACTCATGTGGTACAGAGGGAAAAGAGGCTAGCAGGGAAAAGACACTGGGGAAAAAACAGAACAAAATAGAGACATACTATGAACAAGAAAGAGACATGAATTAAGCAAATGGAGCTGTAGCCTCACTTTCTTTGGCTGCTTTGGCACGCAAGTCACCCAAAGAGGCGAATAATTAAAGTTATTTTGAATACGTAAATTGAACGCCACAGCGGGGCGGCCGCCCGCTTCGCGCGCGCCCACCCGGTGGCGTGCAGCTCTAACAAGAGGTTGAGTAACTGCTGACAAGAGGTGAACGCGCTCCGGGGCCGTGGCGGGGCGTGGCGGGGCGTGCGGGGCGTGGCGGGGCGTGGCGGCGGCGAACGCCGTGTGCTGACATCCACACGTCAAGCTGATTAAACTCTTCACCGGCCGGTGCCTGGCCTGCCTGGGCTCTGCCCGGCTGCAGCCCGGGGCGGCCCGGGCCCGGGTGGCCCGACACAGCCAGGCCATGCACGCATGGGATGCGATTGAATCAACGATAGGCCGACAAACAATTATTCCGCCCGTATTGTTATGGTGGATTTTTTTTATGCCTGCACTAGGCACGCGGCCACACCTGGGGTGATAAATATTGATACACCACAGATTGCATCGGCAGTATGCGCCTCAATGTCACGTGAGCAGACCGCGTGCGGCGGCATGACCACTGTTAAAAATGTTGTCACCCGATGACATTCCATGTGGCATGACTCTTGTTTTAAGACCAAGGAATTGTCCTCTCGGAATTTTTTGGGAGAGCCCATAGATTTGGTCCAAAGTGGCAACAATAAAATACCCGTGTGCCATAACTATACAAGGGAAAATCGTGTTAATTTTTATGGCAAATCATCTCCCTGTAAACAAACATTTCTGCAAAATTTCTCATTTTGGGAAAGAAAGACGTGGTCTCATGGAAAGACAAAACAATGTTTTTTTTTATTGTGTCATTTTTTTTTATTTTTTTTTAAATAAGCAAAGTTAAGATTGCAGGCTTATTTTATACTATTGTAGTTAAGGCTTCTCGTGGTGACGTGAAAAGGGGGACGAACAAGGAAGAAAAGATGCGCAGCTCTATGGAGCGCGAAATCATGCAACGATGAATTTATGGGAATCTCAGCATACTGGAGCACTGTGATTTATTGCAAGGCGGGCATGAGCTTTGCCAGGAAGATACTCGCTGCCAGTCAATAAGGAAAGGCGCAAAGATATCTTTGTGTTCCAATCTTTCGTGAGGTAAAACCATACTCTCAATTTATTCCTCGTGAAAGTTGATTATGTGTGCCGATTTGTTTATATTTTGTAACGTTACAATTGACACATGGGCACGTGAACAACACAAAAAAACTGCTGTTTTTAGTTGTTTTATTTTTAAAGGACTTTTCAGCGGAAGTAAGACAACATACTAATATTCTGCATTAGTATCACAACTTTTTTTTAAAAAAATCAAAGACTCTTCGATCTTTTAACTCATAAATAAAATTATTCAGTAATCCTGAGTCCGTCGCGACTCTCGTGCGACTGTCGGGCCGGGCTGGGCCGGGGGCCGGGCGGCTAGCAGCTCCAGGCAGGTGGGGCCGGACGGGCGGCCGGCCGGCAGCCCCACCACGCCCCGCCACGCCCCGCCACGCCCCGCCGCCCTTGGCCGTGGAGGATGCACACGCGGGATGCACCAAGGGGGGAAGAGGAAGTGCAAGGGCTCTGGTGGGAGGCAGCCCGGCACAGGCCAGCCCAGCCCAGCAGGTCTAGGCCCAGCCAGACCAGACTGCCAAGGGCTGCCATATATAAGGGCCCTGCACCTCCAGGAAGGGCATCATTCAGTTCGCCATCGTACCAGCGAAGAAGACCCTCTCCGTCTCTTCTCTCCCGAAAATGAACGCCCTGGTGAGTGTGATCGTAAACGGACGGCAGGGAAGGCGGCGGCAAGAGACCGATGATGACAGTGACGCGTGTCATCTCTGACTCTGACCGCAGTCAGCGACGCGTGACTACCGCGCGGGCGCAGGGGTAGCGAATGCGTTGCTTACAGTCTGACCTTTTCATTCAGTCAGCCCGCGAGTGAGACCAGTGCGTGGTCAGAAGTCTATTCTGATTCCCCCGGTCATTGTCTTTGAGTGTGTGCCCTTGTTCGCAAAATTGAATTATCTACAAATTTCTTAGAATGAAAAGAAATTGAAATAGGGTGCGCGGGTTAATTGTCTCATCATGCTTTTGAAATACGTTCAAAAAGCAGCTCAGAGTTAATTTGTTGCATATCCTAGTAAATGTTTCAAATTAAGCAAATTGACTTAGAAACGCCTCCGCGCTTGCGCCATCAGATTGAGGTCGAGTAATTCGACCGTCCTGTTGTCATTCAGTCAGGGACCGCTCAAACAGCCTGTGACGCTAAATGGACACGCCTGCTTGGGGCCGCCACCGTCACGGCTGACTAGCCTAACCCCTTTAACTTTCGAAACGCGGAGTTATTTGGATCGGCTGAGCATTGTCGCGCGTCTGCCGCGGGCAGCAACACAGTTGGGGTCGCAGGAGCACCGTGATCCGGAAAGGAATACTGTCGTTCTCGCCATCCTCGTGAAGTCTGTGACCAGGCGGGCGCGCGGAGGCGCAATCCCCAAAATGCAAGTGCAGTTAATTAGCTCTTCAGAGAATGAATATTATCTCGCCACGTCCTCTGATCTCGCCGCGCCCCGGCCCGGCCCGGCCCAGCCCGGCGCGCCGCGGCCCAACGCGTAACATTACACCAACAAGTCGTAAACTTTTATATTCGCGCGCCACCGCAAAAGCGGGGGAGGGAGAGAAAGAGGGGCGCTTGTACCGGCTGGTATTTGGCGCGGTCGCGAAATATGGGGATAGGTCAATGAGTAGGGGAGGAGGCGGGGCGAGGCGCGGGGTCAGGGCGCACTAGAATGTGTATATGTCGTGGTCGGAGGAGGAAGTGCAGGCAGCTTTGCGGTTAGGATCAAGAGGAAGGTAAAGAGCCCTGCGCGGCAGTCAGCTGACCCTTAGAGAGGGCCCTGCCCCGACGTGGGAGGCAGGGGGCAGTGCGCTGGGGGAGGCGGGGGGGGAGGGGGGGAGTCGGAGGAACCTGTTTTTGACTCACGCCAGAGTTTTGTCACACCACCGGTTTCATGCAGATGGGCTCTGCAGCAGCGCAGTGTCTAAAGGGGGCGATGAACTTGCCGCGCGGGGCGCGCGGCGGGGTGCGGTGAGAGGTGAAGAGAGGTTAGGTGGGGTGGGGTGGGGCGTGGTGCCCTGCGGCCGCTGGCCGTGAGGAGAAATGCATTCAAACGACAGCGGCCGCGCTGGGCCGCGCGCGTCACGCCCTTTGTCGATAGCCGGCCTAACGGGGCCCCAGTGTCCTGCGCCCGGCCGCGCCCCGGCCCCGCCCCGCCCCGCCCCACCGCACCCCACCCCACCCCGCCGCGCGGCCCTTCTGGCGATCCCCGCCGGGTCCAAGGGCCCCGCCCCGCCCCGCCACGCCCCGCTGGCTCCATTTGCATTAATCCTAGAGGTCGTGTGGAGCCGGTTGGCTCCTATCAAGAATGCGACCCCAAACACTATAGATCTTTCCACAGCAATCGCCCCCCCCCTCCTCTACCCCCTTCTCCTAATACAAAATCAGGATGTAATGTTTTCCCTCTTTGGCTTGCAGGTGCTGTGCACACTGGCCCTGGCCACCCTGGCCGCGGCCCGGCCCCAGAACGTGCAGTTCACCAACCAGTTCAACCCCCAGCAGCAGCAGCAGCAGCAGCAGAAGTTCGCCTACCAGCAGCAGTACGACCCGCGCGCGCAGCAGGCCGTGCAGGCCGTGCAGCAGTACGCCCAGCCCGCCTACCAGCAGCAGCAGCAGCAGTACAACTACAACAACCAGTTCGCCTACAGGCAGGAGGACGCAGCCGCCAGCAGCAGCACCACCCCGATCCCCATCATCAGCTACGTCAACGAGATCAACCCTGACGGATCCTACCACTACAGGTTCCAGTTTGCATTTATTTCGAGTCCGCGGCATCGCCCCCAGGGACCTTAATACTCCATTAGATTCACTCAGCAAAGTTGACAAAATCAGCGAGTTTCGACGAGAATCACGCTTTGAGACGTCGACGCAGGACAGATGAGTGTGGGGGGGAAAAGTCGCATCAGGCCGTCAGCAAGCCCTGCCTGTCCTGTCCGCAGCTACGAGACCGGCAACGGCATCAAGGCCGACGAATCCGGCAAAGTGAACAACGCCGGCCAGGAGAACGAGGCCATCGCCGTGCAGGGCTCCTACTCCTACATCGGCGACGACGGCCAAACCTACTCCGTGCAGTACACCGCTGACGAGAACGGCTTCCAGCCCCAGGTGAGCGACAGCACTGGGGTCACTTCGGCAAGCACCACAAAGCAAGTGGCATCAAGTACCTTGTTGTGCTGCTGATGACTTCGGGCAACACTTTCAGAGGAACAAACGGCGCGAAAGTGTCCAGAGTTTTTTTTTCGTTTCCATTTTTAAAATTTTTTTTTAACGGGTAAGATTAAAATAGTTGAGTTCGCGTAAAATTAAGATTGTCGGCGGGGGCGCGCTGGTAACACGGCGCGGCCCGCTCCGGTGTCACGAATAAGCATTCCTAATGAACCCACGCTGACGCCCCTCTCCTATCTCGTTCTCTCTCTCCTCTCTCTCTCTCTCTCTCTCTCTCTCTCTCTCTCGCTCTCTCTCTCTCTCTCTCTCTCTCTCTCTCTCTCTGGTGCCGGCCTGGCCATGGCCAACCAGCGCGGTGCACCCACACCCCGTAATGTATACCAAGGGGCACTACGACTCGTTTGTACAAGTCCCCCCGCTGGCGCTATGCAGGGTCGCGGGCAGCGATTTATGTAGAGTAGGTTGTGCTTCCAGCTGCGGCGAGCACACTATTCGAACGCAAGCATCAGCCTCAGAGATTGCAAACTCACCGTGCAACCCTCTGTCCGCAGGGCGCCCACCTCCCCACCGCGCCGCCACTCCCCGCCGAGCTCCAGAAGGCCATCGACGAGCACCTCGCCATCCTGGCCACCGCCGCCCCCGCCGAGGAGGAGGCCAGCAGCGCCCCCGACCAGCGGTTCCTCATCCAGCACCCCCACCAGCACCAGCATCACTTCTAGACTGCGCCGAGAGGAGGAGCGACAAAATAATTGTGATAGTGGTGTGGGGATGGGATGGGACGGGGAGGGGGAGGGGAGGGGAGGGCCTGGGGGGCTTAGGATGGGATGGAGCTGGACTTGACGAGACTGACAGGGTAAAGTGCCATACGAAGGGTGCCGAGCTGTTTTACGGGTATCAAAATACGGGTAAGGGCCTTTATGGAAGCCTCATCTCTGGACTAGACTGAAAAGGGTAGATAGGAACGCACAGACCGCTATTTTTTTTAATTTTTTACATATACACCTTAAGAGTGCAAATTATTTAACGCAGGCTGACTGGAAAGTCAGACGTAGGAGTGAAAATAAAACCTGTTTTCAAAGCGAATCGGCTTTTCGAATTATTTGCAAGAGAATCCTGCCACCCACCCATTCTAACGCCCACTGCATAGGCAACCCTTGACGTGACACACACAAAAAGGCAGCGGGTTGCCTAACCCACGCCTCGCAGGCGCGCGAGCGGCTGTCGGGTAGGCAACACGCACGATACAGCGCGCACAGCACAAGCGGGTGGTCTACCTCCACGGCGCTTCGGCGACCAGTCACCTTGCACTTACATCTGTGACGCAACAGAAAATGAAATATTAAGGTAACGCACGTTTAAAAAAAATATACATGAGTGGTCTCCGTGAGAGGATATTAGTCAGCGGTATCGGTTCAAGAAGATACCCAAGCAGTGGCAAACGACGTGCCTCGCTATATTTATTTATTTTTCCAAGAGACGACCACCTTAACCTACAGCGTAAGACTTCCCCACCACTACCCAGCGGCAGGCTTTAGGTCAGACTGCACATCTGATTTGAAAGTTTCATCGCGACCAGCACGAGACATACAATGTTTGCGGCGCACATATTTTCCTGCTTGGTCGTTGCCATGGTGCGGGAAGTTTCCTAAATTGTTCGCGCCTTCTCTGCATCCACGTTATGGGCGCTGCGGTTCTATGCGCCTGCACTGACGGTCACCTTTTTGTGATACATGTGACCTTTCGCCCCTCCTTCCACCCCCGCTGCCTGCGTGCGCTTTTGAGGCGTCTACTGT
Organism: Frankliniella fusca; assembly: GCA_029379305.1. NCBI lineage: Eukaryota > Metazoa > Arthropoda > Insecta > Thysanoptera > Thripidae > Frankliniella > Frankliniella fusca. The sequence goes on from JAHWGI010001409.1 coordinate 76,981, forward strand.
CACCGGGGCGTCATACCCACCACCACCACCAGCACCACCACCTCCACCAGCAGCACGCCGGTGGCGCATGGAGCAGGTGGCCGGTGGGGGGTGGACCCTACCCTACCCTACCCGCCGCGCTGCAGCCGCACGCATGCACCTAGTGCAATGAGGAATAAAAGATGACGCGGTTCGCGGCGGGCGCCAGTGCATCGGCCGGTGCATCGCGTGCATTACCGAAAATACCCACCGCGAGTGTCTCACAAAGTGTCGGAGGTAGCCATGATGCTGTTCGCTCTCATGGCGCTGGCGGTGAGTACCCGCGTGCGTGTGAGTGGTGAGTGTGAGTGAGTGCGGTGTATATATGCCATTCGACCAGAGTGTTTGCGATCCTTGCGTCCCGCGGGTTAGTCGTAGTCACGGTAAGAACAATATGTCTCATTTTTTTGAGGAAAAAGGGAAAACTTTGAAGATTTCACTTAATTTCAAAAACATTAATATTAAAAAATCTTCCAATACTTTGTGAGGAAGTCCTCTAAAAAATTGAGGGAACTTTCGTCATTTGAGGAGACTTCCACCATTTTTGTTTTTTTTTGGTAAGGTTTTCTCAAAAAATCTGGCATTGTTTTTACCGTGGGTGTGGGGCGGGGTGGGGCGGGGAGGGGCGGGGCGTCGCAGTGAGGTCGAGTGAGAAATTTAACCGACTCGCGCGGCTGCGGCGCGACAACAATTCAACGGCAAACTCGACAAATTCCACGACGCGTCGCATACCTGTCTTTCTGTCAGCCGACATTAGGCGTCGCGCTGCGTTACTCCTCGGCCCATCGCGAGGAATAGACTATTCTGCTGAACGTAGAGGACGGACCGGAATTAAAAAGTGAAGTATGTATTAAAAACAGCGATGTATAGATCAAACCTTATTACTCTATTAACAATTTTTCGTTTTCAAAAAAGTTTGTAAAGTTTGATTAAACTAGATGCGTTTTAAAATCTGTTTCCGGCACTTTTCGATTATTTTTTGTTCCTCTTCTATGTTTGGTGGAATGGTTAATTAAAATGTTTTAATCAGAATGTTTGACATTGTCTTTTATTCACGTTAGTTTTGGTCAGCCGTCGGAAAAAGAAAGTAAAGAACGAAAAAAAAAAATTATCTTAGAGGGACGCGCAATAAAATCCAAAAGTGTATAAGAACTGGAAGGGAGTTTGCAGCGCACTTCCGTTCTGCCCTAGGCGCTTCTCGCCGGAACTGGAGCGGCCCCCCAGCGACCGCAGCAGGCCCAGCAGGCCGGCAAAGACATCCCCATCATCAAGCAGGACTTTAACATCAATGAGGACGGCTCCTACCAGTGGAAGTGAGTGTTTCAAAAAATATTACAGTGTTGGCCATGTGCACTTGGTCCGCATGCCACTGTCGTTGTATACAACGACAGTGTATACTTTTTTATAGCTTTATAGCTTTTCTATAGAAAAGCGTGTTGCGGCGTGTTGACTTATAAAATTACCGACCGGCTGAAATAAAAGTATGCTCCGTTACAAAACTTCACTACCGCTGGTCCATTTTATGTATTTGCTATTATGGTCATGGTGGTATTACAAACCTTTCTTACTCCTAGCACATATACTAGGGTAGCCGGCGCTGCCGGCGCGATACTCCATGTCTTATAGACACTGAAATAACCAGTTAAGGCGCTGCGCGGAGTATCGGCGGAGAAAAGATGCAAGTGTGTGTGTGGTGTGTGTGTGTGCGCTTCGGCGGGTCTGACACGGTAAAAAAAAGGTTTCATTTCTGATGAGAAAGAAAATTTTTGAGGAAACTCTCTGATTTGGGGGAAAACCTCTCAGATTTGGGAGAGTGTTCCCTTTAAAAATGAGGGAGATTCCCTCATTTATTCAGGGGGCATCCTCAAAATCTGAAGATGAGTTTTCCTAAAATTCAGGAAGATTTCTCAAATTTTTCCCCTTTTTCTCAAAAAAATGATATATTGTTTCTACCATGTGTTTCTCAAATGATGTGCAACAGAATAAACAGAAGAAACTGAGACTATGAACTGTGCGGATGCAATCACACTACAAGTGGAACTGTTTTCAGAGTTCCCCTGAGAGGTGCTACTTTTTATATAGGCGTACTGTTAGTAGATTTTGACATTTTAAGATAAAATTTCTTATAAATAGTTCGTATTCTCGATACAACGATAAGTGCTCGTCGCATTTCGAGCTAATCGTACGCATAAAACAAACTGTAGGTAACGCATCCATCATGGGAGGCGTTATTTATTAATCATGTTAAAAAGGATAAAGAATTTTCGAATGAAACAAAATCCTGTGAATATTTTTGCATGAGCCTGCAAAAAGAGTTTTTATCAACTTCAAGGCCCAAAGTGCACACCTCTCTCTGTGTAGTTTCTAAATGTTTACAGGTGTGCACGATGGCGTGGGTAATTTAAATATCTGGGAAAAGCTACGAACTGTTCGTCATTTCAGAGGAATTCTTTTTATCAGCAATAACGAATAGTTCATGTTCAAATTTTAACAAGTGTTCGTGCGTTGATTCACAAAAAACTTCCCTACAGGGTGCTATGTTTACGCAGCTGTTACTAAATATTATTTAACTATATATTAAAGGGAGGAAAATGCCACGGAATAGTCTATCAATGAACATGATCAGTCTAACCTTAACACACAAATATTTATATACGTGTACTTTCTCGCGCAGCTACGAGACGGGCAACGGGATATCGGCAAACGAGCAGGGGTCCGTGAAGAACGCGGGCAACCCGGAGACTGAGGCCATCTCGGTGCAGGGCCAGTTCTCGTACACCGCGGACGACGGCACGCCCATCCAGCTGCAGTACATCGCCGACGAGAACGGCTTCCAGCCGCAGGGCGCGCACCTGCCCACGCCCGCCGCCCATCCCCGAGGCCATCCAGCGCGCCCTCGAGTGGAACGCGGCGCACCCCGAGCAGGACAACGAGGGCGAGGCGCCGGCCGCGCCCGCCAGGCCTGCCGGCAGGGGCCGCAAGTGAGCGGGAGTTAAGACTGTTCAAAAAAAATAATCAGACAATAAAGATACGGGTCAGCAATAGTCAGCACGATACGTGTTTTCTTTTTAATATTATTTTTATCTCTCTTAATTTCCGTCCAACCTTAGCAAAACCGAATTGAAACGCACAAAGCCGCTGCCGCCCGCTCCGAATTGGATGGGACAAAACTTTCAAGGACCCATATCTCGCTTAGAGAAACTAGGTCAATGGCCTGGATTCTATAGCAGCACGGGGATCGAAAGGGACAAGGAAGCGCCATCGACCGGGGGAGCGGTGTGGGGTGGGATGGGGGAGGGGAGAGGCGGACAAGCGCAGCAAGGGTCACACATGCATGCATGTATGTGAAGCAGACATCTCCACCTGCGGGGTTAGAGCTCTACGCAACGTACCCAGTAAAGTGCACGCACCGGACCAAGACCAAAATCACTTTCACGTTGAATAGCAGACTCGTTAAAATAATTTCCTTGAGGAAATTGTTTCGTTCTGCTGTTTCCTAAACGCACTTATTCTGTTCATTTTCTGTTGTTTTTCTATTTTTTAAAAAATATGTTTCAATTTCAATGTGTGTTGCAAAAAGTGAGAGACGCCTATTCACTGAGATTTCCAGTGCAATTACGCTCGACAGAGTTTCGGAGTTTACCACAAGAGTGGGAGGACGCGGGAGGTAAGGTCTCATTCCAGCCCCTTTCCCCAAATGAGCAGGCCGAGCACGCGCCGAGCCGAGCCGAGCCAAGCCGAGCGGACCGGTACGTACGGGAGGAATCGAAGAGCAAAACAAGCATGTCAAGGCAAGGCTCGGCTGGGCTCGGCTCGTCCCGAGCAGAGGCTCACATCGTACGAGCAGATGAGTGCGGCCGAGCCGCGCCGTGCCGTGCAGAGCCGAGTGCAGCCATATCGAGACTCTGTATTGAAACATTACATACCTCGAGGATTAGCGCGCGTAATGCGACGGGATGGGACGGGACGGGGCGGCGGGAATGCCCCGTTACCTTGAGAGCGCGCGGTCAAGCACGTGGTGGAAACCTAATAGTAAAATAAAAATAAACACGAGATGAGAAAATGTTATTACCGTAATGAGAGAATGAAATGGAACTTGAAATTTGATTTGGCTTGCGTGTCCACGCGGTGACGCCATCGCGTCCTGGACGGGGACGGGACGGGACGGTCCAGCCCTGGCCGCTCTTGTTTCATTTCGTGACCCGCAAAGCGAACCCACGCCTTCACCTCGGCCGCCGCGCCGCGCCACGCCACGCCTCGCAACGCCACACCCGCCCAGCCCAGACCGTCCCGTCCCGTCCATCCAGGGCGGCATTGCATTGCGCCAGGAGTGGAAGGGAACAAAGTAAGGCGAAAACGTCCCCCCTCCATCGTTTGTTATACCATGGGATTTTCAGGTCGGTATCGTTTGACACCGTCGCGGTAAATGTGTGGACACTCGGTCTTTCAGACAATTAAGGCGAGAGACGGGGGAGGGGGAGAGCACGAATCAGCTCTGTACTGTAATCCTCATAAGCCCTATGATATCCTCACATGTGAAATACAAAGGACCAATAATTCGTATTCAATACTTTTTCTTTTCATGTCGAAATACCTCTACCATTAATTGTGGCCGAGTTTTTAACGCTAAAATGACAACTCCTCCACCACCTCCCCTTCCCTGAACACCAGCCGCTGCGTTTGTGAAGCATGGCACCCCAACAAATCAACGTTATCTGCGAATAAGGCTAATGACGCTCCGGCCCATCGATAGCCGTCCGATCTGTCCGTTGCGCCAGCCCCGCCCCGAGGCGTGTAACTGCCGGCGCCAAACGGCAGACTTACGGCGGTCCTTCCGGCCGCCAGTGAAGCCGGGGGTGGACCATGGCCAGGCCCGAACCAATTGATGGATCTTAACACATCTGTCAGTTTCGTCCAGCCCGCCCGGCCCCGCCCCGCCCCGCCCAGGCACACGCCGCCGGGCACAACGTTTGCAGCGCCACCTTATTTAGGGACAAAAAACAAAAAAAGTAAACTCAAGTTTCCACGTTTTGTGGCAGTAGTTAAAGCCGTGTGTGGCTGACCTTAGGCCGCCCCCCTCCGCATCGTTCATCTCTCCTCATCCTCGCCGATCATCTTCGGCGAGCGCAATCAACAGGCCATCCATACGGTACCACCGTTTCTTGGAAAGGCTACCCTCCCAAAAAAGAACACTCTTCGTCAAGGTCTGCGAGGAAAGAAAGAGTGTGGGTCGTTGAGAAAAGACCATCTCCCTTCTTTAAAAAAAATAAAAAATGCAGGGATCAGAGAGAAGGGGGAGGTGATCAAGCTCTGGTTTTAGGGTTTGTCTACTGACATTTTAAGAGACGAACAAAAAGATTAAGATCGCTTCTGTCGCCTCTTAGGATCCTTCTTAAACGGGCGTATAGAGCGCAATATTTTAAATGTCAATTTCCACTCCAACAAAAATGTTTACTCGGAGTGGCAAAGGGACAAAAATTAATTCACGGGGGAAAAAAATACAAAGAAGATCAAGCAAAAACAACAGCCAAACTGCCTCCTCATCGAGTTATCAAATGCTGCAGTACAAGACGTAGCTCGATGCCACCGCATTCTTATTACTCTGCACTTTTAAGTGGCAAGCGGACTATGCGATTTGGACGTTTCCGGAGGTCATGCACTTTCAGTGTGAACTTTCCCTCGGCAATGACTTTTCTGGCATCCGGCACGTCGGCACACTTTATCGTTGCTAAGTAAAAAGGCAAGGGCGCTGCGCCGCCTGGCCTGCACCGCCTGGCCTGCACCGGCCCGGCCCGCCTCCCCGCCAGCCTGTCCTTCCGCCAGAGAGACGAGGAGCACAACTAGCCTCGTTCGATCCCTGTCTCTTTGCAGGAATCCGATAGATTCGGCGCACACAGTCCAGCCGCCCCGGCCGGCGCGACGCGACGCCGCGAAGGTCAAGAAACGGCCAGCCTTTCGCAACCGAGGAGGTATGAGTGTTTGACGGATCGTGGGAATATTCGCGCTCGGCGCCACGCCGCGCCCCGCGCCACGCTCCGCCACGCCCCGCCGCGCCCCGCCACGCCCTTGCCGCCACGGGTCGAGCCGACCGACGCGGCCGTCGGCGCCGTGCGATACACCTTGCAGATGCACGTTCACTTTCTTGAGTGGAGCTTCGAAAATAAATACACACACACAGGTGCATGAAGGGAAACGAATTATTGCAGAGGCTAACGGGCAGCGTCGCGGTGCCATAGGAGCGTGGCGCTTTTACGATGTCTGGTCGGGTCGCGCCGGGCCGGGCCGGGGCCGGGGCCGGGCCGGGGCCGAGCCTGTGGCTGCGTGTGGGCAGCCGGCCTGCGATGTTCATTTGTCAGCGACCCGGCGGTCCGCGGAGCAGTCGCTACAGCAGCGCTCCCATTAGTCACCCCGGCTTAATACTACTCCAAGGAGCCAACACACTAACGCTCCGCGACCAAAAAGGGGAAAAAAATAACTAGTCTGGATCATTCAATCCAAGGGCTTCGCCTAATATCCTATCTCACAGAACAATTGATTTGAATTCTCTTAAGTCTTGTTGGCTGAGCTTAACTTAAGACTAAAGTATCTCAATATGAATTCTGCGAAGCCTTTGATCCAACCCCAACGGCCACAGTCGGGACCGCAGTAAAGATCACGGCCGCTTCAAGGGGAATCCAACATTCCGGCGTAGACGTGACACGTTATCTTTCACCCAAATAAGAGGCAATTGAACACAATGTTAATTTTTATTATCTCTCAATTTTGAACTAAAATGAATTTTGTAGTAAAATTTTCGAAGTATAGTTCTATAGGTCTGCGTGGTCTGCGTTTTTGAAAGTGGGACTTGTTTTTGTTATGCTTTTTACATTGGTTAACCTGGCTAAATAGAGAGAGACCATGCTTTCATCTTCCCCAGTGGTCATTTGCCATCTGTCATCCTCCCCGGAATTACAGGTGGTCCCAAATGCAGAAGACATCATGACATGACATCACAGGTGATCACAGGCATCAAAACGCTCCGGTTCAATTGGGTTCAATGCTTGCTCATTTTCTTCGCTGAATTTGAACAAACAACCGTGCCTTATTTTTAAAACATTACCCTGACGAAAGTGAGCGTGTTGTTGTCTGTGATGTCTTTATGTCTGCATTGTCGACCGCCCCATTATATTCATATCGGTAATATCAGTATCATTATTGTCAATCAGAAAGCAAGAATTAGAAGTCGAACGAACCAAGTGACTAAATTATAACAGAAAAAAAAAAGAAAACATGTACCTATTTGTTGTGTACTATTCTATAAAAAGAATTATTGAAAAATAATGTTAATAAGAACAAGTAAGGTTATATCTGCAATGTCCTACGATATCTTACGACAAAACTTAGTTAGTGATACCTATTGTTGTCTCCTTCTTTGAAACAGAAGAGACAGGGATAAGTACCTACTACCAGAGAGAACATGATTGATCTCTTACTTAAATCTACTCTAAACTACTTATGACGTCTTAGTTACAATATTATTATTTTTTTAAAATAAAATGTACAGAATGGTATTAACTAAGAACATTTGTTGGAATCAGAAAAATCATTTAGGCACACCTCAAGAAGTTTAACTTGAATAACTACATCTTTGAATAATTTAATCCCACTACGGTTCGAGAAAGCGGGCTGCTTGGGTCGGTATTCACTGCGTGCGAGGATTTTACGTGGTTGACAGAAAGTACCTTATCTGTTCACTTTTAAGTCAGGACTCGTTTGTAATGCACAGTGCTTGCAATGAATTGGAACAATATTTCAATAATCCTTGACAACTATCTCAAATCTCACACAAGAGTTTGTTGAGAGGAATGTAACGACATCCAAAAAAATTCTTAACCTTAAGATCCCTGAAGTGTTAATTGTAAGAATAAGTTGAAATCAGTAAAATCATTTATTCACACCTCTAGAAGTGTAACTCAAATAATTAAATGTCGAATAATTTGGTCCCACTGCGGTGGGAGAAAGCGGTCTGCTTCGGTCGGTATTCACTGTGTGTGAGGATTTTACGTAGTTGACAGAAAGTACTGTATTCGTACATTTGAAAGTCAGGATACGTGTACTATGCACATTAGTGAATCCTGAACTTTCATCATCCAAACTTTCAAATCTTCTCTAATCATAACACTGAATCGGAGCAATATATCACATCACAAATCCTGAACTACTCTCTCTCTCTCCGTTAAAGCTGAAGAAATTCTGGAAAGGAGTTTAAAGAAATCCAAAACAATTTTAAAAATAGCCAGTTTTTCAGAATCAAATCTATTATTTAAAGTGACCTTACAACGGACATCTCTTCTGTCCATCCAGTGTCCACCCAACTTGATGGACACTTGACGATTACCGAGCTGGTTCTTTGTAAGGCCACCCTTTTGCGTATCCTGAAGAGTGTTCCATTTTAAGAAAAGTGATTCACTCTAAAGTAACAAAATGGAATAGTAAGAAAAGTGAGTAACACTAAAGTAGCAAAATAGAAAAGATTGTTTACTTGTCAAAAGCAGCATGAAAATTATTTAAAAGATTAAGACTACATTCCGAATTTTTTCTCCTTAATTTAATCATCAGGAACATAAGTAAACCGTAAAGTGTCCAAACTGCGCATTCAAGCTCGGTCTTGAGTGTGAACTCCTCGTGAAAATATAACCAGAACCAACCTAACCCCTAACCGTTGTCGTTGGCTTCGGCTTCGGCTTCATTGTCAAGGTCCAGAGTACCCAACGTACAACATAAAAGAAACCTCAAAATTTTACCAACACTTGACTCTTTTAACATTTTTATGCGTTTTTCTTGAAACAGCACTAAATTCTCGTCATATTTTAAGTGTCTACCTTGCTAGAAAATATCCTTTTCCCACTTCATTCCACAAAACATTTCGGTAGCACATTGTTGGCTGCATTGTCACGAGTACGCGAAACGACGGACCTCGCTGGTGGGCTGGGTCTGGGTGGATATAGCTCCGCTATCTAATATTCTTTAATTTTATTTAATTTTTTGAGCGAAGCCAATAACATATTTCTGCAAAGCAGGTGTCAATCAGATACCTGTCGTACGACCACGGAAGAGACAGAAAAAGAAAAGACGCAAGACAGGAAAGAAAGGAACTGATTGCCACAGGACTGAACGAAAAGCTCGCTGCGATGCGATGCGACCAACTCGATGGCCCGCGTGCCATAACAGGCCATAACCGGACAGAACAATGCCGCGTGGCTGGGCGGGGCGGGGTGGGGCGTGGTGGGGCGGGGCGGCCACGGTGCCGGTCGCGTGTGTTTCACAAATCGCTCCGCAGGGTGGGTGGCCCAGTCGCCAATCGCCCCCCGTGGCCCGCGGTGGCTCGCGGGTGCGGCTCGCGGTGCGGCTAGTCCTGGCTACAGCGGTCTACAGGAGCCCAGCGGAGGCCCGAAGGTGGCCAGACGGCAGGGGCAGGGTGCAGTCTGCCCTTGCCGAACCCCGCGGTCGTACATCACCCACATGCGAGGGCGTCGCCCACGTCGGCGCTCTGAGCGGTAAATTTCGGAGAGACAAGAGGACATACGTTGGCCAACAGCAAAAGGTTTCGGCAGCCGATTCAGGAGGCCTGCACCGGCTAGTTTTAGTGTTTCTTGTTTATAGGAGGCGGAGTCACGCTACTCGAGTCACAAACACGCTAAATATATCTGTGCATTTTTGTGCAAACGTTTATTGTGCAAACGTTTGTTCACAGTTAGACCTGCGTTTCGTTTCGCACAAATTTGTGCACAAAATTGCATTATTTTGTACAAAATTATGCACTAATGCACGCACAAATATGTGCAAAAGATTTGATTCTTTGGCTTTGTACAAATAAAAAGTACAAATCTAGTAAGTATGAACGGGCGCCCTTCCTTGACAGCAGGGGGCTGCGTGCTCTGTGACAGCTGACCTTCTTGGCTCCTCTCCGAAGGTTCTCTGCCGTCCTTGAGGATAATTACATAAACTAGAACACGGCATGCACTGCGTGAGCAGCACAAAGTTCTCCTAAAACTCGAACAGTGAAGGTTGCGGCCGGAGTAGATGACCTGAAGCATTCTCTCATGACGGCCTCTGTTCATGTAACACACACACACACACTTACACACACAAGAGCACGGCAGTTTCATTTCTACTCTCTATTACGTACTGACTGCAGTGAGATGGCGAGAAAAGGGACGGACTTACATGTCAGTCACTCCTATGTGTAATGTCGCTTAAGGATTTGGGTTAGAGGGAGGGGCGAGGGGGCTAAACCTCTGCCAAACAGTACATCCGTGTCCCGATTTCATTCATAAGGAATAGCCAGTCCTCTATTTTAGTTCGCAGAGAAGGAGAGATAAACGTGCAAACATCACACAACTTTCAAGCCGGCCGGATAATTAAATGTTCCTCCTTCTCACGGCGAGGCCAGAGGCATACCCTGTCAAATCTTTCTTCCTTTTGCCCCATCTCTTTTGAGCAAACTGGGTTGTTACTTTTGGTGGGACCGAGGTCGCTGAAAACGAAACCAGTTCGAGGAAGATCTTTTCCGCATTACAGGCGAGCTGATCTACGAGGCCTGTCCGTGTCGGGGAGCGTCAAGGAGTGCAAGCCCGTATGCCGAGCGTTATCAATCATGACGTGTTCCAGAGAATAGGAAACGGCGGGATTTCTCGTCATCTATTCAGCACGAGATAGCTCGAGACGTTTCAGCACAATCATCTAATGAAGTAACGTACACTCGAAAGTAAAACGTGGAAGATGATCGGCAGGGAAGAAAGTTATTGTGCCGATACTAGGGTGTGCTACGAAGTTCTAGACTCGTACCCTCTCCTCTCGCGTGATTCCTCCCTGAAAGTGAATGTGCTTTCAGCCCGGCAGTGATCTGAGATGCACTGAGCAGAGGGGCGGGGCGGGGCCCCCGCACGCCTCCCGCCCCTCCCCGCCCCCCGTTCATGTCGAGCAGGGGGACCGGGGGGCGGGGGCGGGCGGGGGCCGCGCACCGCAGGGTGGGGTGGGGTGTCGGCGGAGAGCCGCGTCCACGCCGCCGCCACGAGAGCGAGAGAGACGGCGCGCTCCGCGTCCGCGCCGCCGCCACGAGAGCGAGAGAGACAGCGCGCTCCGCGTCCGCGCCGCCGCCTCGAGAGCGAGAGAGACAGCGCGCTCCGCGTCCGCGCCGCCGCCTCGAGGGCGAGAGAGACGGCGCGCTCCGCGAGACGAAAGAAAAGCAAGGCGGAGGGGGAGTGGCCCGCCCCGGCCCGCGCACTATTTCCACGGGAGAGGGGCGGCCGCACCAAATTAGTCTGTATATAAGACGGCGCATGGCCGCCACGGCGAGTACTGTCCGTTTGTGAGCGTCAAAACATGATGATGGTGAGTGCGCAGTGCGTGTGCCGGCCGCGACCCTAACTGGATTACCCTTCGGATGTGTAACGCATGCGGTGAGAGTGTCTGTGGCGGTGTTAGTGTTTGTGTGTCTGTGGGCGCTTTGGGGTGGGTACGGTGACACAGGTAAGGTGAAGGCGAGGAGGACATATCGGTTGGTGAGCTCTAATCTTCTTTAACTGAGAATGATTTCCATAATTCTTACAAGGAAATGGTATGAGCGGAAATAATGCTGTCTGCAATGCCTCTTTTTGTGTTTGTGTTTGTTTGTGTTTGTGTTTGTTTGTTTGTTTGTGTTTGTTGCATTTGAGTACTGCGAGTTTCTGTTGAGGACAAAATTAACCATTAACTTCCATCGACTACTTTTGAATCTAGAAAAGTGTGTTCATAGTACAAACCCCAAGAATTTCGCGAATTAGTACAATACGCATAAACTTCGAAACGTACATATTAACTTTTAAAACGCATGTTTACAAAAAGAGTTCCGCTAAATTTAATGGAAAGACAAAATATTTTAAGAAAAGTAAGTGATAAATGCAATTTTAACATTGTTTTGAGTATAATTCCATTGTTTCTGTGTGTTATGGTTGTAAAAGCCTAGCTTCACTGTACGCGCTGCACGCGCTGCATGTTTGCAAAATTAAAACCCGCGTTGGCTCTAGAACTCTTTAATTTGTTCACTGTTTTCTCTATTTTGAACAAAAACGTATACTTCCTCAAACTGTTTTCGAAACGCTTACTTGTATCCCTTTTTGTCCCCACTAACGACGTGTCGTATAACAACTAGCAGCTTTTCGCAGCACTTTTTTCCCCCCTTACTTTCGTGCCGTTTTTTAATGAGGACAACTAACATTTAATTCTCGAAATTAACTAATCTAACTCACCTCGACGATTTTCACGTTTTACATCGCGTGCCCTGACTTCGAATTTGCAAACAACTTGCTTCACACTCATTATACACGCAACAAAGTACCCCTCTACCCCCCTTTTTTTTATTTGCCTCTCTCTTTGACTCAGCAAATCGTGACATCTTTTTCCTGCCCCTTCCAACGCCGTCCGCGCGTCGCGATGGAGGCATCAAACTGAGTGACACAGTCGAGACTGGCAGGCAGGGCGCGGGGGAAAAAATCTAGTGACTTTAACGCACGCGCTGCAACAAGGCGCACAACGACGTGTCGAAAGGGTACAAACAAGAATCGAGAGGCGACCACACGAGAGGAACGGGCGGGGCCCTTGCTCAAGCAGCAACCCGACAAACAAAATCCAATCGAAGTAAATATCTGTGTCACACTTATGCCCTCCTAACCGCAGCAAAATTGATTTTTTTTCCCCTCGAAAGAAGCGGGACGTGGTCTATTGCATCTCCTTTTGCCATGTAGGGATCCTCGGAGCGCCTCGCCTCACCTCGCGAGCAGCCGGGATCCAATCGATAGCATCGATCGATCCGCGATCGAACAGAATCACGAAGCGGGATTAGCAGTGCTATATCAATTACTAGCCTTTCTTTGCCCCACCGCGCTCAACTTCGACCTTTCCCGCGCCCCGCCCCGCCCCGCCCCGCCGCAGACACTCTACGGCATTGCTTCATAAGGGTGTGCTGCTGCCACTTACACTGCCCGTCACGATATTACAGCGTAGACCATCTCCGCACAGCTCATCACAACGCCGAGCAGCGCGGGCCGGTAGAGGCCGGGGGCGCCCTACTCTTCTCTTTTTGCGTGAATTCCTCGTATTTTTTGTGATATTTCATAGCAGTTTTTTAAATACGCATATCTCTGTAATTTTTGCAAGTATTTCGCATTAGTTTTCGTGCATTTTCGCATATTTCTGTGTAAGCGGTATTTTCGAATTGGCGCCGCTTCGCTTGGCATATAGCGAGCAAAGCGAGCGCTGAGGCTGAATAAGCCGTGACAGCTCTGCTGTACGACGCAGTACGTAAATCTTGGTGTAACTTTAAAAAAAGTATCGTAAACAAACCTTAGCGTGGATGTAGGTCAGGGCGGGATGTGGGCGTGGCGGGGCGGGGCGGGGCGGGGCGGTGCACTGCGGCCGCGGGCCAGCCCGCCCGGGTCATCATCTCGGCCATCTTATCTGCAGGCCAAGCACAAAGGGTCACCAAACCAGTTTGCGATGGTGTCTGCAGCGACTGGAGCAAAGAAAAAGATCAAGAGTGCACCGCGTCAATATCTTTAATAACATGTGGTCGGCGGAGAAACAAAGCTGTGAATGATAGAAAGAGTATATTCAGTTAGCGAGATTAAAGAGCGAACGGGATAAACATTTTTCGATAAAAATTTCGGCGAAAATTGATTGAAAAACGTTTCGTGCTCTATGAAAACAGTGACGCCCTCAATCGAGCGATAGGATCGTGGTATCTTCGATATCCGGGTTGGGTCAGGGTGTATCTGATCTGGTCGGTGTGACAGGTGCCTTTGCCGATGGACGCCCAACGCCCAGGCCGCGGGCCGCGGGCCGCGAGGCGGACGATCATCTCGAGCGCACTTTGGCAATAGCTTCACCTCCGGCAGCGCCCCTGCGCGCCGCGCGCCCCTACTGCCCGGGACCCGCGTGGCGAAACCAGCACGAGCGGAGCTGAGCCACTACCCGTTTTGAATCCGAGACTCATTTTGCCCTTTAGAGCTAAGCACACAAAATGTTCGTGTTTACTGCGGCCGGGCTTTGAAAGCCCGTCTTGTCTCGCGCGCTGGTATAGTCGCATACACTCCGGGAGGGGAAGAAACGGGTCCGCGTGGCCGGTGTATAAAGACGACAGGATAATGACCTGCCTGCATCGGGTTAACGAAGCGATGTGCACTGCCCCAGTCGCGCCAGGCCAGGCAGGGATGGGATGGGCAGGGACGCCTCGAGACGTTGCGACGCCTTCAGGGTGTCACGGAAAAAACTATGTCTCATTTTTTGGAGGAAAACCCGACGCAAAAAGATTTGTTAGCTTTTAGGTCGCTTTTAGTTCGTCGTGGCGAACCCCAGGCGTACAAGCCGCTAACCTTTTAAAGGTTCGCCAGTTGTTCGCGGAAGGTTCGCTGCCCAGTTCGCTTTCGGTCCGTCAAAGTGCGCGAATGTGACGTTTTGTGAACATTGTTCGCTTTGAGTTCGTCATGAGTTCGCCTCTACTAACGAACTTAAGTCGCCACTAGTTCGCCTGCAGTACGCTTTCAGTTCGCCATTAGTTCGCCTGCGGTACGCTTTCAGTTCGCCATTAGTTCGCCTGCGGTCCGCTTTCAGTTCGCCATTAGTTCGCTTACGGTATGCTTTCAGTTCGCTTTTGGTTCGCTAAATGTTCGCTTTTAGTGCGCATTTGGGTACGGGAGGGGTTGCGGGTAGAAGTGGGGTGCGGCGTGGAAAGGGGAGGGGGGGGGGAGAGAGAGGGGCCCGTTAAAAAATGTGCAGTCTCGAAGTCCGGTCAGCCGAGCTCTTCACGGGCTCTCGCCCAACGGCCAGCCCTGAGATGCACCCGTAATATTTAAAAAAAAAACGCCAAAAGCACTATTCTGGCCAATGCCGGGCTTTTCACGAGCGGGTTTCCCCGAAATGAGGCCTGCCCTTCCTGGAGCACGCCATGGAGTGCTCTGCGCCAGCTCAAACCCGCTGCCGTGCACAAGTAGTCCCTCCGCCCGCCTGATGCCGTGCGCGAGAATCCTGCACTTTCCGCGTGCTCCGTGGTGACTGCTGCTACCCAAACTGCGCTAACTTGTCCTGCCATACACAACTATACATTTCTCCATACGGTCCGCACGAGTCACTTACTGAAAAAAAATCAGAAACACAACAAGTACCGGGTGTTTCTTTGAATGCGTAAGAGTGTTGTGGGTTTGCCTACCCAATTCACCCGTAAGACACCATAGAGTCCTAGAGGACTCTAAGGACTCTAAGGCACCATGGCCCCAGCAGCGCTTGCGAGTATGTAATCCCGCAACTCTATTACGTACTCAAAGAAATACCCGGTACAACCAGTGCATGTGAGCTTGAAAGCCATCACGCGCACGCGCTCAGCGTAAGCGACACATCCTCACACAACGACAGCTGGCGTCGGACTGAGGAGTAGGAGACGGGGACGGGGACGGGTACGGGAGATGGGATGGCCCGGGGCCCCGGGCCAGAGCAGGTAGCCGATGACACCGCCGCTGGGTTAATCCCCGTGGCCTGTGCAGCGCACGCCTCCCCCTCCCCTCGCGAACCGATGGCGTACTCAAGTCGCTGTGTTCGCTCCCAGAGCGACTCGATGGCGAACTCAGGTCGCTGTGTTCGCTCCCAGAGCGACTCGATGGCGAACTCAAGTCGCTGTGTTCGCTCCCAGAGCGACTCGATGGCGAACTCAGGTCGCTGTGTTCGCTCCCAGAGCGACTCGATGGCGAACTCAAGTCGCTGTGTTCGCCACCAGAGCGACTCGATGGCGAACTCAAGTCGCTGTGTTCGCTACCAAAGCGACTCGATGGCGTACTCAGTTCGCCCAGAGGGGGACCACTGGCGAACCTCCGGCGAACCTTCGTGGCGCTCGCCCGGAAGCCTGGCGAACCTCAGCGACCCTTTGGCGTACCCGGCGCGAACCTCCGCGAATCGATAGCGAACTGAAAGCGTACTAAAAGCGAACAAATCTTTTTGCGTCGGGAAGAGGAAAACTTACAGGAACTCCCTGATTTTGAGGAAAACTTCTCAGATTTTGAGGGAGTCCCCTCAATAAATGAGAAATCTCCCTCTTTTAAGGAAACACCCTAAAAATCTGGTGAGTTTTCCTCAAAACTACACACTAAATTCTTATGAACTTTTTTTTTAATACGCAGCTACCGATTTCTGTAAACATGCATAATTTTGTGCGCAATTATGAAGGAAATTGTTCATAGTCGGCTCATAATGTTCACAATTGGGCACAAAATTATTCATAAATAGAGCATGTTTACAGAAATCGGTAGCTGCGTATAAAAAAAAAGTTCATAAGATTTAGCGCGTAGAGAGTTCCTCAAAGTTTTCTACTTTTCCATCCAAAACATGAGACATGGTTTTGACCGTGATACGGCATGCGATGCGACAGAGATGTCAAACAATCCACGCGATGATTGTCCTGCGCGTCACTCCGTGAATGAATGAGCGACTTGACTCACTGG
This sequence comes from Frankliniella fusca, assembly GCA_029379305.1. NCBI lineage: Eukaryota > Metazoa > Arthropoda > Insecta > Thysanoptera > Thripidae > Frankliniella > Frankliniella fusca. Next base: position 93,504 of record JAHWGI010001409.1, read on the forward strand.
TCCACTCGCTATCTCTCTCACCAGTCCACTCGCTATCGCACTCACTAGGTCACTCACGCGCGCACTGCGGCGCGAGGTTTTCCAGTTCTGCCGCCGCCGGTGAGTCACGAGTCCGGTCCGTAACGTGATCCCCGGGCTGGGCGCGCGAGGCGAGGGCCATCCTGATTGGCTGGTCGTGTCGTGCACGCGCGCGCGCAACCAATTGGGGTTGGGACAGCAGGACAGCTAACTGAACAGCATGTGGAGCGAACGCAGTCACGAGCGCTTTACCCGCGGCGGCAGGCGGCAGCTCGCGTCGCCACCGCCGCCGTGTTCCAGCAGGGCAGGGGCAGTCATTGACTGGCCCTAGCACTGTGTCGTGTAGCACAGCGGGCTGCATTTGCGCCTGCCTTGTCGCTGCGGGGGGCGGGGACGAGGGGAATACAACTCTGAAATTTGAGTACACCTCGCAATTCAGAACTTTTTTATTATTGTTTTACAAAAAATGAATTAATAATTTTTTTAAAAAATCGGATTTTTTTTAAAAGGAAAATTCACTAAAATTCACCGAATTCTAGAAAAAACTCAACCAAAAATTCTCAATTTTTTTACACCAAAATTCAGAGTTGTTGCCCATTCGGGCGGGGCGGGGCTGGGTGCGTTTTGCGTACAGGCCGCTGTATTTTTTTTCCCCACAGCCAGAGGCAGCGGGCCGCGCCGGACAGTAAGGGGGGCCATTAGCACACGCGGCCGGGGGCCGAGCCGGGCCGGGCCGCAGCGCCACTGGCCGCCACGGGCAAAGGTCTCCCTCGTCCAGCTCCTCCCACTCCTCCTCCCGCGCCTCACAGTCAAGGTCAAACGAGAGGGAGAGCGGAAAAAAAAATACAGTTTAGGATTTCGGGGCAGGTAGGCTTAAGCTACTGTCTATAGAGACAATAACGACCACCTACTCTCCCATTCCGCTGTACCTCCCCGCCCGCCCCCCACGCCGCTCACTGCCGCACTACAAAAGACCTCTCACATCGGCCGCCTCGCCCCGCCCCGCCCCGCCCCGCTGAGACAAGTCGTGCGGTGTGCACTTGCGTCCGAACACCCCCCGGGGGGATCAGCAATAGATCAGCAATGCCGCCGCCGCGGCGCACTACGCTACAGTCCATTCCGTTCGCGCCCTTGAACTTTGTATCTTATATACAATATATTTTCCCCAGCGTCACGCGTCGCTCATCATCGGAAGCACACGACAGGGCGGGGCTGGGCGGGGCTGAAGCGGCTCATATACCCGCTCTGCTCGCTCCCGCGCCAGGCCCGCTGGCCCGTCCCCCGTCCTGTCACGCTCTTGACCCGCTTGAGCGCCACGCGGCGCCACACCTCTTGTGGGCGGTATTTATTAGCTCTATAGCTATAGCGACAAAGCTCTCTTTCTCCCTCTCTATCTCGACTTCTTTCCCCCTCTCCCCCTTCTCTCACTTAAATTATGTAAATTGATTGTACTGTATACCACTACTTTTATTAGGGGCACTTTGTGCTACCTCAGTCTGGTACTGTAACGGGGTCGATACCCTATTTTACAAGACTTCAATAAATCAACAAATTCTGAAATTTTAATTCCCCCTCTCCCCCTCATCGCTGATCTGCACTCAGCGTTGTTGAGCACGTGTCTGCGATCCCGTTTTACGCGGCCGATGCGGTACAGGTTCGCACGGGTAATTTCCCTCGGGCCGTGCTGGTCTGGCCTGGGCCCCTGAGCCCCGCGCCCGCGCCGCGGCCACTGCGCTGGTCGGTACGCACGCCCCTCCCGCCCGGCTCCGGGCTCCGGGCTCCGGGCTCCCTGTCTTACACCCGTCCCCTCCCCCTTCTCGATTCCTCTCACCTCGGACAAGCGGCAGGTCGGCGTGGGAAGCACAGCGCGCGTGTCTGGAAGGGAAAAGGAGGGGGGGTGGGAGGGTAGAAGTGAGGGGGAGGGCGTTCGCTTTTCATGAAAATTGTTGCGATTGCGTTGCCGAAAGTGCGCGGCGGCAGTCGCTGCAGGGTGGGGCGGGGCGGGGCGGGGCGCACCAGTGCCACCCGCTTCTTGTCTTGTTTGCGAGGTCATTTCGCGTGCTGCGGTGGGTTTGCACGGCCCAATGGTCTTGTCCGCCGGCCCGGCCCGGCCCGGCCCGCGGCCGCTACTCGCTACACGCGCTTTATTTTCGCACTTTCTGCAATAATGGCACACAATGCTGCGAGCACGACCCCCTAACGAGCTGCTGCGTGCTTGCGCGTCGAGGCTTTTGCGTTCCATTGCGCGCGTTTTGACCTACGGTCTCCTTTTCGGTCCGCAGCACCTGGTCGTCCTGTCGGCGCTGGTGGCCGTGGCCCTGGCCGCGCCCCAGCAGCAGCCCTACACCACCCCCATCCCCATCATCAGGCTGCAGAACGACGCCAGCCCTGACGGAACCTACCAGTTCAGGTACGTGTATCTCACCTCGTCACGTCACTTAACGAGCCGAAAAAATAAATCTTTATATGTTTTGTTTTTTTTTTTTTATTTTTTTAAAGACTGAAAGAGAAAGAGAGAGACTAAATGACTATAGTCGACTTCATAAAGTATTTTATTTATGAAAACAAAAAATAATCTTCAGCTGCTTGTAACAATCCGCGAGCCGGCACTCGCGTATTTCCTCTTATTGCGTAATTCTTTTATTACGACGAGTGCGTTGTCGAAACAGACAGAGAGGAGAGAGAGAGAGAGAGAGGAGAGAGAGAGAGAGAGAGAGAGAGAGAGGAGGGGAGAGCGCGCTCCCGCAGCCCCGGCAGCGGCGGCACCCCTCATGGGAAGGCGCGGGCGTGTAGGGCGGCCCGGCCCGGGGCTGACTCTCTCCCAGCCACATTCGATTGCAGCGCTTAAAGTCGGCGAGCAGGGAAGCGGAGTGACAGAGAGAGAGAGAGAGAGAGAGAGAGAGAGAGAGAGAGAGAGAGAGAGAGAGAGAGAGAGAGAGAGAGAGAGAGAGAGAGAGAAACAAGTGAGATGACGAGCGCGTTTCTGTTTTGCAGCTACGAGACGGGCAACGGTATCGTGGCGCAGGAGCAGGGCCAGCTCAAGAACGTGGGTACGCAGGACGAGGCCAACTCGGTGGTGGGCTCCTTCTCGTACACCGGCCCCGACAGCGTGCAGTACTCGGTGCAGTACACGGCCGACGACAACGGCTTCCTGGCGCAGGGCGCGCACCTGCCCACGCCGCCGCCCATCCCCGCCGAGCTCGCCAAGGCCCTGGAGGCGGCCGCGCGCCTGCCCGACCCCAACGACGGCGGCCAGTACCAGCCGAACCTGTACGGCAACAACGGCCGCTAGGAGTCACCCTCTACCCCCCGGGGCCTGCACGCGGACACGCCGCCCTACCGTCTGAGGCGGGAAAACCGCTTTCGTAACCTCGTGTCCTTGTCGCCCACATGGTGGTGCCCTATGACAGGGCCCTATGAGTGTGACAGGGACGGAGGTGAGAGAGCGATCTTCGGAATCAGACGGCTGACCTGACCTGCCCGGGCGCAGGCCCCCTCACACCCACACCCCGGGCCACGCCCGCCAACCAACAAACCAAAGCACCAAGAGAATGGACAGACAGCAATCCAGTGCCAGCTGTTTTCTCTTTCCGATGATAATGCAGCAGAAAACGAACGGCTATCCACTCGGAATTACCGTGCACACGAATTTACTTTATAATATGTTATTACCCACAGTGATTTACGGTGTTCAGCAGTATTGCGCTGTACCTCAAGGTATAATCGTAGTATATTCTGGCTTGATTTCGGCGGTATTCCGCCGCCATTTCGGGACAGCGCGTGCACGGTATTAGGCGAGTGAAAACAGCCCCTTGGCGGAAAAGCTGCAAGGGGTAGTATCCCGGAAACACGTGGAACGGTGTTCAATTGTTGATGTTCCAATTTCTGTAAACTATTTAAACATTTGCTTTTAATTTTGTTAATCGCTGATAACAGACTCTTGTACGAGGTTCAAGACATGAATCACTAAAAGGGATAAAAATCTGTAAACTGTGCCACTATGTTTGGTTGTCGAGCGCGGCTTTGACCGCCCCACCTCGCCTTGTAAATACAACCCGTCTCTTAAAAAAGAAAAAAAATTCTCGACACTTGTGTCCCTTCTGTTTGCTCGCCCTCCTACTACCTCGACACTCAACACACAGAGGCACACCGCGCTGTGCCGCCCACGCAATGACGGCGCGCTCAGGAAGTCTGCTCTGCCCCGCGCCCCGCAAGCCTCATTGCAACCTTACATATTTTCATGCCGTGTTACTCTCCTATCGAGCAGAGAAAAGGTCGGCGCCTGCCATTTTCACAGAGCAGGCAGGCAGGCGCAAGCAGGGCCGGTGCGGCCGATGATAAAACAATTCTCCCATGGAGCGGCCGCCCGCGCGGCGGGGTATAGGGGGTGGGGCGACCACAACGATGCGCGCCGGGTCCACACACACACACACAAACCAAAAAGAAACACATCAATAGGCATATTTGGAAAATAAAATTGACGCATCGTCGCTGATGCGGCACCTGTTGAAATGATTTGCGTGTCTCGCCCGACCGGCGCGATGAAGGTCGAGTCGTGCCGCGCGCTCAGGAGGGAGAGGCTTCCCATATTCAAAGTAGCGATCCGATGATGGGTCGCTTCCTCATCCGACTGCTTTATTCTATAATATACTCTTAATTTGGGGTGGAAGTCGTGGGATGAGGCGTGCAGGTTTCTACACAAGTTCGGGATCGCGCGCGGGCATGAAATGCGCGCATGCGGCGCTCCACCTTCACGGGAACTACCAGCTGCTTACCCACAGTTTAATGGCCAGCCCAAAATGACTTTTTCTCTTCACATCTATTCACATGGGTAACGTAAAAAAAAGAAGAAGATAAACATTACAAAATTAAATATTGAGGAGGAGTGCTTCGCCCCCCTCCCCCCCCCAAAAAAAATAAAAAATAAGCAGCTTAAATCCTTTCCCCAATTCAAAACAGTCCCGGGAGCCAGTTAAAAACCAAGAGTCTACGAGCGGAATTGTAACTCGAATGCGTACATCCCGCGCCGCACCGCCTTCATCAGTCACCGGCCAAGTCCATACATCTCCCTTGTGGTTCGTGCAATTGCGACACCGAGGAAGAGAGGGAGGGGGGAGGAGGAGAGAGAGAGAGATCGGGAAAATAAAAGGGAGGGAAAGAGAAAGAAGGGGGAGAGATTACAATCACTTGAGGGAAGAATAAAAGAAAAGTCTGTGAGAGTGCGCTGGGCCGCTGGGCGCGCGGCGCGGCACGGCCGCTGCCTTGCACAACGAGAAACATCTCATCTCAGTGAGCGAGCCAGTCAGCACGCTGGGCCCGCCCCGCCCCGCCCCGCCCCGCCCTACCTGCCGCCCTCAGGACAACAAGCCCCGGCGGCGGTGCAAGACACGGGGACACAGCGAGCCGGAAATACCAGAGACTGACGCTGGTCTAATGATTTTTGCACATGAAAGTATGAATGAATGATTCAATCAGTGAGCGGGTAGATAGATACGAAGACCGTACGTGGTCTTTTGAGTTAGGGCTGTTTTCAATCAATTAAGAAAAAGACATTTGAAAAAACTGAACGATTTTGCGGGCATGTTTTGCATTTCCAAAATATAATTTGTCAGTGCGGTAAAAAGTACCTGCACATAAAATGACACAACCTTTACACCAACACTGTAAACGTGAAAAGTTCTGAAACGCAACGCGACTGTGCTCGTGTTAAAAAATACGAAAGCCTGAGACACTTTCACTTATTTTGTATATTGAATTTGCCATATATCACGCATTAATCTATCACAGGCGGCCGATCTGTTCGTGGATGTTCCAGCACTAGCGGGCAATAACAAACCCTCTGTGCAAACACCTGCTGTTCTGTTCTACCCACGTACCTGATGAAGTACAAAACAAACAGGGAGAATTTCTTAGAAACAAGAGGCGCACCGCACACTAGGGCCGCTCCACTAACAGCGTTGCGACACCCCTCGGCGGCGTGGCGCTCAGGCTCGGGTGGGGCGGGGTGCGTGGGGAGCGTGGACGTGCGAGATAAGCAGGAAATGCCACAGCGGTGAGTGCATACATCCAGCGCGGGCCTCTAAAGATTATTCACACATGCGCGTCACTCAAGCGCGCGCGCGCGCGCACACACACACACACACACAGATACACAACATAAGTTCATACGAACTATCGAAGCCACAGCCCTGGAATTCACAGCCCTATCGCTCGCACGATACTCCTGTCTTACTTCAGCAAAATCACTAAACGACGCAACCCAAGTAAATTCAAGAAACAAAGAAAACAAAACAAAAATTATAATGTATATTGCCTGCTTGGCGATATTAGAAAAAAGCTCCCGTTTAAAATATGCGTATTCTTGTATTTTCTTCGTCCTAACGAGAAACAACTGATTTTCAGGCGTGTGGAACCCACGCAGGTAAAAAACATTCATCACGTTTTCCGAGTGCATCGCGCACCTGCTGAGCGTGCAGCATTTGCCTTTCCTTGACCACTGCGGGCCTCTGCAGTCTGCAGCTATGTCGGCGGCCATACCGTCCGCCCGTGCGCATCAACTTTTTACTCTATATTTGTGCAAGGTCCGCCTCCCCTCGCAGTGAGGGCGACGTCACCCTGACCTTTCTGATACTCTCGCTTGTATTTTAAAAGTGCGTGAGGCGAGCGGACACGCGTAGGAGCGCGCCGCTGGCAAGCAGAAGCGCGTCGGAATGAGGAGACCGGCGCGGACATGAGTCGTGCATTCCCTCCTAGGCTCGGGCGGACAAAAAGACGAGTGAGCGCAGAGCGCAGGGTGCTTAGGGGACGCGGTGCGGCACTGGGGCAGACGCACTGTGTAGAGAGGCGTATCGGCGCCTGCGCGCGCGGCCGCCGTGCGGAAGGTCAGCGATAATCCGTTACCCTGGCGCTGTGGCACCGAGCGAGACAGCGCGGGGCGTTCGAGATGACTGAAAGTATATGGGAACGTCCGTCCCATGAGGCCAAGGAGCGCTCCTCGACTTTAAAGAACACTGTTTAAAAAAAAAGTGAAAACCGTAAAAACCTTAATTGTACACGGAATTAAAAAAATAAAATAATAATATATAATAATAATAAGACGGTAGAATTCAGCGTCTCCTTCCTTACACTTTACTATAAGATTTGACGGTTTATTATTGTATTGAATAAAGGTGCTAACCGTGCACTGTAAACAATATTCTGGTTAAAAAAAAATACAGGTTTGGCTGCAAAATCGGAAAACAGATTTTTCCTGTAGTATTATGAAAAAAATGGTAGATTAACAAGAAAAAATCGCGAAGCAACAGAAAAATTTGGAAAGTTACGGACTTCTTTCGTAAAGTTACATAATTCTTTTGTAAATAAACACGAATGAAAAAGAGAATTCAAAGTTCGATTGTTTAACAAAATTCACAGATATTTCCTCTTCATTAACGAAATGGATTTTTACATTGTTTGTTTAAGCTGTTATTTTTTTTTGCTTTTTTTTTTGCTTTTTCTTTACCGCCGTACACTGATTCACCCGTATATCTCCCTACCCGAAACTAAAATATGCATGAGGAGGGGGTTGGCCAATTTGTATCATTAGTAGCTGGTTTCGCGCTCGCAACAAATGGTCGAGCAGCGCGGAACGGGTCCTGGATTAACACGCTGCCGTTGAGGTGGGTCAGGATCAGGATCGTGTGAACGAACTACTTTCTATCCGGAGGGCGGAGTGCGCGGCGCGCGGGGCGCGGGGCGGGGCGGGGCGGGCGGTCCCGCTCTGGGTCAGTGCCAAGGCCGACGACCAGGACAATCCCTCACTCGGCAGCGCACACCGGTGCGACAGCAAGCCGAGCACGTGCCGCACCAGCGGGCATAAAAGCAGGTGTACGGTTTACCGATAAAGTATTCATATATTTATTTTTTGGCTCACCGCCCAGTATACTTAAAAGGATCCTGCTTCAACACTCTCCAGTGTCGTGAGATGGAGATGAGCGGTCGAGCCGAGCCGAGCCGGGTCTGCCGAGGCGAGGCCGATCAGCCGGCCGACCCCGGGCGGCGGTGGCTATGGCACCAGCCGGCCCAGAGGCCAGGCAAAGCCCGTCACTGTGACGGAAAATAAAATTTAAAAAAACGACCCGGACACAACGTCACGATGGTATTCTTTCGGCTACAAATTATCAAGAGTTTCTCGCGGGGACTCGGGAAAATTGTCAACCTTTACTATTCGTGTATGTTTCTGGAATGCGATTTAAAATGTAAAACGGGTAGGGCGAGTCTTATATATCAAAAAAGAGCAGAACCAAAACTGTTCAGTTTATTATCTATTTCAGGCCTACCGGCGCAGTCACAATCGTAGTTCCATAAAAAGATCTTGTGGATTTTTTTTTAGCGAACTGTACGACAGTCATTCCACACTGGACTTTTACGTCTTGTATCGACCTCACTCGACTTATTATTTACATGAACGACATGCAGCATCTATTAAGTCGTACACTCCCTTCAGAGCGCTACATCTTAAAGTATTTCGGGGGCATGGGTGATTGAAGCTGGATTGGGGCAATTTTTTTCTAAAATTTAGAAAAAACGGTCCTTTCTAGGACCTGGACTAGAAATCGTAAGGATTTTATAGAAGACGAGAGTTATTGGGAACAAAGCATTCTGGGAACCATACGTACACATCAAAGGAAGTGGTCGCCCCCTTGGAGTGCCGTAAGGAAAGGTGTTACACAGACGATAATTACTCGACAGCGCGAGCACCGAGCCGATCCGGGGCGGGGACGTCCTCAGACGTCTTCATCAATCTAATTTTGATGGGTACACCTTTAGGCATTCCCTGACAACGCTCATCTGAAAACCGCCATCAGCTGCAAGGTCGCTGGGCGCGGACACGCGGCGCCCGGTTCTGCTTCTCTCTCTCTCTCTCTCTCTCTCTCTCTCTCTCTCTCTCTCTCTCTCTCTCTCTCACCGACCGCGGAGGGCGCCGGCGCGACAGAGAGCGCGTCACTCTCACTCGGGCACTTCAGCACACAGCCACGGACCGGTACTGTCGGAGGTGGCCGAGGTAGCGGATGACCCCTGACCCCGCAACACCCATCCCTGCCGCGGAGTAAGAGAGAGAGAGAGAGAGAGAGAGAGAGAGAGAGAGAGAGAGAGAGAGAGAGAGAGAGACGAGATGGCAGTGTGTTTGTGCAGGCAGCGAGTGGGGCCAACCAGTGGGTCCTGACTGTCACTGCCAACGCCATGCTGTTTGGCTGGTTCGAGCCCGGCGGGGTAGGGTGGGGTAGGGCGAGGTGGAGCAGGGTAGGGGCGGGGTAGGGCCGGGGTAGGGGCGGGGTAGGGCGGGGTGAGGCGAGGAAGAGCGTAGCTGCAAGCATGTGAAGAGGATACGCAGGGAGGGGGAGAGGTGACGCCTCCCCCACCCCGATGGTAGCGCGACAGAAATTCGGCAACTATAAAACGGTCCAGACGCACGAAAATCGGCACAGTGTTCGTCCTCCAGCACAAGCAACCACAATGAAGACCGCGGTGAGTGACCGACAGTGAGAGTGTGTGTGAGTGAAGTGAACAAGTGCCTTCGACCAACTGGATTAACCATCATCAACGAAGTCATCAAGAACAGTGCTCAAGAGCCAATACAGGCATTGTTCTGTACTGTGTCGCCATCGGATTAGAGACCTCAAGATTCTTCTAGACTTAATCGCGTTTGATAAGCTGAGCTGCAAATTAATCTATTAAAATATTGGACGGATGTTTTAGTTTTTATGTCATTAAATATCCAGAACTCTGGGATCTGATTATCACTATAACGAATGTCCCCTATAGGTTAAAGCCAAAAATGACGAATTCGTTCCTGAGTCCCGAGCGTTTCATAAAAGACGCAGGTGAGGGCGGGTTTGCCTACCCGATCTCCCCGTAAGGCGTCATAGCCCCTAGGGTAGGCAAAACCCGCTCGCCCCTCAGTTTTAAAAATATTAAAATATGAAACGACCGGTGCATTGAATTTGACATGTCAATGATATCCTCCAAGTTACGGGCAACACTTTCGTGTGCGAGGACGTGCCGGCACTTGACACACCTGCGACTCCATCGCCCCCCATCACTGATTGCAACTTATCTTGTCCTCCCCGCAGGTCGTCCTCCTCGCCCTCGCCGCCGTGGCCCTGGCCCGGCCCCAGGGACCCACCCCCAAGCCCATCGCCATCCTCAAGCTCGCCAGCGACGTGCAGCCCGACGGCTCCTTCACCTACGAGTACGAGACGGAGAACGGCATCAAGGCCGACGCCCGCGGCGCGCTCATCAACGCCGGCACCGAGAACGAGGCCCTCACCCAGCAGGGCTCCTTCTCCTTCGTGGCCGACGACGGCCAGACCTACTCCGTCACCTGGGTGGCCGACGAGAACGGCTTCCAGCCCCAGGGCGCCCACCTGCCCGTGCCCCCGGCCATCCCCGAGGAGATCCTTAAGTCCCTCGAGTACAACGCGGCCCACCCCGAGGAGGACGAGGAGGTTTCCAAGAGAAGGAACTAAAACGTCCAAGTACACCGCTAGTTATTTATGTCCTGTACCTGATAGAAAATGAATCAAAACTTTTACCAGTAGATTTAATGGGACCAATGATCCACACAGACATATCAGACATTTGTAATTAAATTTGACAAACAATCAAAATTATGATTTAATTGTCCCTTTGTCACAATTCTTCATGAAGTTCCGATCCCTAACAAGGTCAAAGACGACTTGTTCGCCGTGGCGACATCCAAATGAATGACGGCCAACTGGCGTAATCCGATTCCATCCGAAATGGAGAAAGTCTGACGATCTAGCCACTGTTAAGGCCATCAGGTTCTTTGGGGTTCTTCCCTTCATGATAAAAATAAAATGGCCAAGATCCGCAAAGTACTGTATGTCTTCTTTGCAACAATGTTAATAAATAATGCAGAGAATTTACGGTCGCAATCTTGCGCTGGGTTTTATAGGGGCATATCCAACGTAAACTTCGAAAGAAAAGGGAAAACCGAAGAGAAAGATAATAATAATAGAATTAGTGCAAAAGAGCGATAGTTCATATGGAGACGTATATTCATTTTTATTAGAATAATAACGGCTAAAGACGTCAAAAGCTTAATGCATCAGAGACCAATAGGCATGCGCATTATACGAACAACTCCTCCAACGACATTCTTCAAAGCAGGCGCGCCTGAACGGCACAAAGGAGTTTGCATTTAAAGAAAACCACAACATTGTTCAGGGCGGTACCCATTAGCACAACCATGTGCTAAGCGACTAAAATGGAACACGTTAAGTGTTGGCAAACATTTACTGTGCACAAAGTGCATTGACGCCCCCTCCCTCCTTTATGGTGGTCCGCGAGCGGTTGGCACTAAGGACGGGTTGCATCTGCAGGAGAGCCTCCATGTAGAGATAGTAACTTTATGCGATCACATTTTTTTCGCGCATAATGTTTAATGTTTTAAAGTCGTTCAAAATAAAAAAAATTAATAGCTTTTAGATGTTGAGGACCACGCGGTATGGTACAGAACCATTCCAAGTGGCATAATTACGCATCATTTCGCCTTTTTCTCGGAGCATAATGTTTTTCCGCATTGTGCGAGCATATTTCTCAGTTTTCCCCGCAAATCTGATGAAAATATCACAATTATCCGCCGTTTTATCCTTCAGGTCGTATATTGCCACTCTGTCCTGAAATAGTGATATCTAGTCAAAGTATTGCTATTGACACCTTTCCTTGTACAATGGTTATAACCTTTTTTTTTAACCACTCAATTTGGCATTTTTGAATGTTTTTTCGTATATTTGCCCTTTTAACTACACTTTTCGCATTTTAGCGAATTTTTCCCGCATAATGTCCACAATTGCCATAATTTAGCCGCGAATAATAGTCGCATTATAAAACACCAAAATTTGGGCGCACACATTATTTTTCGTTTTCCTTAAAGTGACCATCCCTACTTCATATTCTCGCGCAGCCTCCCCAATCCGGTACGTCTAACGTCTCATCCCCCAACCTTCAAAATATTCCGCAGCAGGGGACCAGCGTTGTCAACAATCGAATTCATCAAAATTCCGCCAATAAGTCCGTGGGACACGTTTAGGCGGGTGCCAGGCCAGGTAGGATCAGCTGTGTGCTGAGTCAGCGAGGTGAGGTGAGGTGACTCGCGGAGAGTCATATAGATCCCTGTGCCACTGATAGCAGTCGTGTTTGGGGTCATCCACAAATTACACAATCACCCTGGAGCGGAGTGAGGCCTCCATGGGTGTTCTACCTCTGCTGTCAATAAGAGAGAGAGGCGCCAAGAACGGAAATTAAGAAAAGGGGGAAAGGGGGGGGGGTCAAATTTTCAAAACTACATGAAAGATAAAATATACAGAACTTTGCAATTATTAAGCCTGTCGAACAATTTTAACTATCATTTTCAAAAAAGAAAACGCCGACATTGTTTAAATTTATTAGTCGCGCACCTTTTATAGTCGCGAAAACACGGTAAAAATAGATCACTTAAGGCATCTCCCGACACACAACTTGTAATTAAACAGAAAGACTAACAGTCCCCTTCTTTCACTTTAGTTGTTAAACTGCACCGAGCCCAGAAGACTTGCCCACTTGATCGAAGGCAACTGCTGCATTTTTTACTAAGTGACAGTAAAGGGAGAAGCAGAGTTACGCCATAGGGAAAAACAGACAAAAAAAGGAAAGGGAAGGGCGTTATAAAAGCAGAGATCGCCATTGTCGAGTAAAAGATATCGGGACACACATGCTGCCTGCATGCCGCTCGAGGGCGTTGGCGTTATTCGGGTGGTCTCCCCGAGGGAAACAATGAGAACCGCACCTGCGGAACGCACTCGCCAGCCGATGCCTTCTCGGTAATGTGGCCCCTCCACGCCGCGCCACGCCACGCCACGCGGTGGCGAGTGCCAGGTCAGCCCGGCCCGGGAGCCAGCCGGATCCGCCCCACTGTCACAGCATCACTTGCCCGATGCATCAGATGGGCCTCTCTGCCAGGACGGTCCACCAATGGAGGGGCGTGGCAGGGCGTGGTGGGGCGGGGCGGGGTGCGGCGGGGTGAGGCGAGGCGTGGTGCGGCTCCGAGCGCGTCACCCGACAGCAGGTGGGATTGCATTGCAAGAGGGGGACCCCTGACCCCAGGATGGTCTACCCCTCCTCCCCCATCCCGTCACGGGTTCTCCCAGTGCAGGCCGGCGGAGATGCAGGACGTGGCAGGGCGGGGAGGGGCGTAGCGTGGGGGTCTCCCAAATGTGCTCCCTGGAGGGGGGTTTTTCGAGGGTGCCGGGCATATATATACGCAAGGGGGCGGAGCAGACATCGTGCCATATCACCGTCAACCTCCACACAATGAACACCTTGGTGAGTCGAGTAGTGCCTAGTGCCCCGGTCAGTGAGCTAGGGCCCTGCAAAAGGATTTTTGTTATTCAAGCCAGTGTCTTCTCCTTGGTGGATGAAAGTCAACGCCTCAAACGCAGCGACCATCAAGACGGATACATAACTGTGAAATCGTGTGAAAATGAGTGTCCCTAATGGATTATTATCATTGACTTTGGAAATCATCGAAACGAGTCGCCGCCATTAGGTTAACGTTACGACATCGTCAAAGTTTAATTTTTAGTGCAGAGGGAAATGGGAAGAGAAAAACCGGGAGCGATTTTTGTCACCAAGGACGGTCGCGCATCCTTGTTGCAGGTCGCCGTCGTCGCCGCTCTCGTGGCCCTGGCCGCCCTGGCCAACGCCAGGCCGCAGGAGCCCACCCCCAAGCCCATCGCCATCCTCAAGCTCGCCAGCGACGTGCAGCCCGACGGCTCCTTCACCTACGAGTACGAGACGGAGAACGGCATCAAGGCCGACGCCCGCGGCGCGCTCATCAACGCCGGCTCCGAGAACGAGGCCCTCACCCAGCAGGGCTCCTTCTCCTTCGTGGCCGACGACGGCCAGACCTACTCCGTCACCTGGGTGGCCGACGAGAACGGCTTCCAGCCCCAGGGCGCCCACCTGCCCGTGCCCCCGGCCATCCCCGAGGAGATCCTCAAGTCCCTGGAGTACAACGCGGCCCACCCCGAGGAGGACGAGCAGCCCACTCAGAGGAGAAACTGAAAAGACTGACCCACCGATTCCGCGCTCAACCTGTTATGAAATTGGCTAAATAAACTGTGATCAAACCAAACGTTTTGGCTCCTCCGCGAAATTACCAAGTACATTAAATTAATAAAATTATAGGAATTTAATGCATTACAAACATATCATTTTTATACTGGGGACTGTTACATGGTGTAAAACGCCAGCCGACGTGGAGACCCACGAGCCCGAGGGGTCGTCAACTGCGTTTAGCCGTGTACGGAGGAATATTGGTATTATCAGTAATATCAGAGTATTATAAGGGTAATATTGTAATATTGTGGGTAATATGGGTAATATTGATGTAATATTGATGTAATATTGGCAAAAATATGGGTAATATTGATGTAATATGAAGGTAATATCGGTTCGAGGTAATATCATTTTCGTGTACGGAGGAATATCAGAGTTGACGACCCCTTGCACGAGCCCCACTCTCCACGGAACATTTAAGTAGCCTTCAAGCTGCTGACTGCTTATTTTTACTTAAACAAATAAGGGACCACCTTTAAAAATTTGTGGTTTCCTAGAATATATGTCTTTACGGCGAGCGCTTCTCTGACCTTTATTGTCTGATAGTTGACAGAAATAAGGGGCCATAAAAAGAATTTTCTTGTTGAGCTCCGAGGCGAGAGATGTCACCAAAGACAGTGAGCGAAGCAACGCTTTTAATTGTAACCCGGTTCCGTCATCAGCCCATAAAAACGTTTCCTATCCCTAGAAATTCACGTCCGAGCGTGAAACCGGTCTGTTGTTGTCGACGCACAGAAATAGACTGTCACGTGCGATGCCCGTGGGCCTGGAGAAAGGCGAGCGTCAGGAAAGCAATAAAATCGGGCGCACGCAGTAGTCAGAGGAAGACAGTACATAGCAGGAAGGAGGAGGGGGGGGGGGGAGGGGTAGCTGCTGGTGCGGTCAGGTGGCCGCCACAAGTGCGCTAGTTCTGCTGCACATTACGGCCTCAAAACAAAATAGCGCGGAGCGTCCTTCTCAAAAAGAGGCGGAGCCCTCCATCCCTCCCTCCCTCCCTCCCTTCCTCTCCCTCCCCCTCTCTCTCTCATGGACCCAAGTTATTCCACGCTGACCTTAGCAGCTGGTCCTGCACGCCGCATTGGACGGGGCCGGACCGGGCTGTGAGCTTGTCCCCACGGACGGCTGGATTAGCCCCACTAAACACCTCACCGGGAATTGCCTCTTGAGCGTTTATGCAGCGTGATGGGAGGAGAGTAAAGGGGCAGAAAAAAGGGGGGGGGTGGTGATATTATTTCTCGAATACCGTGGTCTTGCTTGTGAATCTTAACCGAGCGCGGGCAGAGATTCGTGAAATCCTGTGAGCCCGGCGAAATCCCGATGAAATCTTCGGAAATCTCGATGAAATAATTGGTAATCCAACAAAGAGATGTCATGAAATATCATAGAAATTTCTCAAAAACTCTGAAAAATCGTGAAATCTCACGAAACCTTGTGGAATCTCCTGAAACCTTGTCAAAATTTGACAAGATTTAATCCTTACAAATTTTGTGAGATCTCGTAAAAGTTTGTGACATGCTACGAGACGAAATCTTTAGAAAATCCGGTGATATCTTACGCAATCCGAAAAAATCTCAACAAGCGTCGCGTCGCACGCTGCGCGACGGATGGTACGAGGCCGCACAGGATGTACATAACGAACAACATATCGCATCGTGCAAACCGACAATCGACATTAATAGGAATCGTGGCGCTCTGCACTACAAATAAAAATCTGTTAGCACCCTCCAAAAATAAAAAATACACTGGAAAAACAAAGGTAGGACTTAATGCCTTTCCTGGGGTGTGAAATTTTAATGCCTTTGCAAAGGCACGAAATTGTCCAAAGGCATTAAAACTTAACACCTTTGGGCAGTTTTAATGCCTTTGCAGGGCGGTGCTAATTTTTAGTGCCTTGGTAAAGGCATTAAAACCCTTCTCGTCCGACCTTTGTTTTTCCAGTGTAAAAAAAGATATATAATAAAAAAACACCAAAATTTTATAAAAATAAAAATTAGAAAAATCAAGACAAAAAAGCAAAACAGTAAAATTCAAGGAAAATTAGGGAAAGCCCAGAAAAATCGGTCTTGCTTAAATTTATTGTGAAGTGCCCCTCGACATGAATACTCGCTCTACCTATTTTCCGTTCTCCTCGTATAATACATTGAAAGAGAGCAGATCTTTGTGGGCCGTCTAGACGCCAGCCAGGCCTCCACGCGGTTTGTGTCCAGTTGTAACAGACCGCCCAGCGCGCGCTGCTCGTTCCACGCGGACAAATGGACCCCCGCCCCGCCCAACCCCGCCCTGCCCGCCGCGACGCACCGCGACGCCACCCACGCGACGCCGCTCCACCCGTTTTTATTTTTTTTAAAAAAGGGGCGGGATGGGGCTTTATGTAGTTTACACGAGGCCAAAAGGTCGCAAGGTCGCGGACGGGGATCGGGTGCTCGGCCAGCTCGGGTCGGGTCGGGTTGGGTCGGGTCGGGTCGGGTCGGGCCGGGTGCGGATTCGGGGCTGCTGCTCTTTTGGTGGGAGATGAGTGGTATAAAACGATCCACACTTTAGGCGGCACCCACAGTTCACCTCTGTGGTCCAGCAGCAGCAGCCCATCCTCCTACAGCCATGAAGTGTGTGGTGAGTAGTGTTCCAAGTGCTACCGAGAACAAGACCGGGTCAGCCAGCGCACGCCTGAGGATTACCCGCACCTGCCCAGCGAAACAAGTGTCAGAAACGCCTGCACCATCTCCTCTCTAAGAAGTTTCTTCATCAAAAAAAAAGGCCACAGGCCACCGTGATGGATACTCCGACCCCTAGCGCGTCCTTCCGCGACTACCTACCTAAATATATTTATCTACATCGAAGAAAACAGAAAAGTAGTACTTTTGCGTAGCCCAGAATCACAGTCTACGACTCGGACGGAACTCCAGCAGGGCGGCGCGCGGTGCGTCCGCTGATGTAAATGCCACCAGCGCGGCGCGGCCGCGCGTTGCATGGCAATGGCAGTCAGTAACCAGCCGCGTCTCTCCCCTCTCCTCTGCTGCAGGTGCTCGCCCTCACCCTCTCCGCCCTCGCGGCCCTGTCCGCCGCGCGGCCGCAGCAGCAGAAGGAGCCCATCGCGATCGTCAGGCTCAGCTCGGACGTGCAGCCCGACGGCGGCTTCGTGTACGAGTGAGTATATCGCCGCGCCGCCCACAGCAGCCCCGCCAGGCCGGCCTACCCTACCTGCCGACTTATTCCGAAGAGCGCTCTCCTCTCTCTGTCTCTCTCGCACCTATACGGCGAATCCCATGAGTGCGGGAGAGACAGAGCGAGGAGAGCGCTCTTCGGAATAAGTCGGCTTGCCTATCCCACGCTAACGGTCACCTACTCCCCTTACTCCTTACTTCCCTTGCCTGCCCTGCAGGTACGAGACCGCCAACGGCATCAAGGCCGAGGCCCGGGGACAGCCCTCCGCCGCCGGCCCCGAGGGCCCCGCCATCGCCGTCCAGGGTCAGTTCGCCTTCGTGGCTGACGACGGCCAGACCTACTCCGTGCAGTACGTCGCCGACGAGAACGGCTACCAGCCCCAGGGCGCCCACCTGCCCGTGCCCCCGCCCATCCCCGAGGCCATCCTCCGCTCCCTCGAGTTCAACGCCAAGAACTACCGGGGCGAGGATGAGCAGCAGCAGCCCCAGCAGAGCCAGGCCTTCAAGCCCGCCAGGCCCGCCTTCGGCCGCTAGGTCTACCTCCGCCGCCTGACTGCGGCCTTGTTACCAATAAACCAAGTACCTGATACAACTAGTAGAACTCCGCTTGTTTATGTTTCTTTTCCCTACCACTCAACTTTGAATAATGGTTATAACAAGGAGAGAAATGTTGGAGCAACAATATGCATGAACTATTTTTCACCATTCATTATTTCAAATAGTTGCTTTCACAGTATTTTCGGTAAAAGTCTTGCTTTTCATGAAGAGTTGTTCTATTGTCAACCTCACAAACTTCATTTGGGTTTGCTTAAAATGTGTTGCTTTGTTAAAATTATCAATATTACCATTTTAAATATCAGAGCAGAACACACAGCACCGTACAAAGCAATTGCCACGATACATGGGTTTTGACTGGGTTCCAGATTTTTAAAACAAATATGAAATTTCATTAAGAGCTAAATTTTATCAGTATTTTTTCATTGCGGTATTCATCAGAGTGCAGCACTGTAGTTAACTCCAACACGATTCAAAGAGTATAAGGAGATGTTCGCAGAGAAAATTTGCAGAAACTTCACCTTGAGTCATGGTGAGAGTTACGATGGGGAACAGTTCACCTCTTCCAATTGCAAGTGGCGGACACCTGCTGGGAAAGAGAAGAATATAAGAGTTACTTTCACATTTTAATTTTAGATTATAATAGACCTTTTCGCCCACAACTTGGCAACACCGCAAGTCGGATTTTATACTTGAGATAAAACGTATTTAGACTGTTTGTCATCAAATTTTATTTTCACTACTCGATTTCTTACCAAATATACTGTGGACAAGTGTTTTTAATATTTTGAAAAGATGCATGGATAACATTTTTACTTAAAATTGGGTTCGTGATCTGCGCTGTTGCCAAGTTGTGGGCGAAAAGGTCTATTGATAAAGTGATTAGGTGTCAGATATATTGGGATAGGAATGAGAACACAAAAGAATGAGTCTACATCGGTTGTCCGACCTTCTTTTGTCCGACCTCAGGACTTTTGAGCCCGCCACCGTCACACGTCTCTTTTTGTCCGACCTGGCAGTCGGGGTGTCATAGCTATTTTTTTTGTCCGACATCGTTTTTTCCGTCCCTAACGAACCTTTTAGAGTCGCCTGCTATCCTCTGCGATGCAGCTCGATTGTCCGACCTGATACTTTCCCCCAGATCTGAAAAAGTGAATGGATTTTTTCCGGCCTTGTTTACACACTGGTAAAACAAATGTGCAATAGTGCACACTTAAAGTGTGCTTCCTGGCACTATGCGCATTTCATGGTGTTTAAACATATTGCACACTACGTGGTGTTCAAAGTTTAGACGTTTGGCAAGTGTGCAAAGTTTGCACACTTGGTTGTGGAAAATTCTTAATCATAGTATAGCAAAAGGTATACCAAGTGTCGAAATGTTGCACACTACGTGGTGTGCAAAGTTTAGACGTTTGACAAGTGTGCAAAGTTTGCACACTTCGTGATGTTTAGTTTTGCTCGACACCAGGAAGTGTGCAAAGTTTGCACATTTGAAAAGCACGCCAATTGGTGTGCAATATTCTACATTTGTTTTACCAGTGCACGGGTAAGATGGAGAAGGAAAATGTATCATGGTCGGAGCATGCACCGAAAAAATGGTACAACACCTCAAATTCAATTTATTTAAAAGATGTTTTTTTTAAATTTGAAAAATTGGTAGGCCCCTACCTAACTCGCAACCTGCGAGCCCCGCCTGCTTAACTTCGGAGTTCTGATGGGATCCGGTGTGTTCCAGGCGACCGCCACCCCGCGGGCACGAGAAGTCCTCTCCTCTTCGGGGAGAGTCCCCGCTTAAGGCTGGCGGCCTGTCAGGCCCGCCGTACTACCCTATTTAAACAGCGCCTTGAAGCCGTAGGTAGCATTTCGGACCAAAGACTGGGCACCACCGGACCGCATGACCGGTCAGTGGGAGGTAGAGGCAAGGCAGGACGATAGAGGGGGAGAAAAGCAGAAAGAGAAGTTTTTGCGGAAGAGTAAGCGTACGGTTGGTTAGACCTGTACTGACCCGCTCCCGCACAGGTCATGGAAAAGCTGTTTACTAAGGAGCCAGATTCATAGGCCTTACTTCCCCACGAGGGACCACCCCCCGTGGCATGGGACGGAACTTCCTGGCAACTCGCTTTCGCTGCCAGTGAAGAACCTACCTCGGAATTGAACCCAGGCCCCAAGTGCCGAGTCTCATGACACCCCGCAGCTTTCGTGGTACTAAGACCACTAGACCGTCGGCGATTCCACGAGGGAGCTTCGTTGAAATGGGGGGTTTGAATTCCACTCCAGGCTGCTGTCCTCGGAAAAATTTATATTCAGCAAGATTCGAACCTGGGTTCCGCAGCTCGCGGGACATCACTGATCCAGCACGGCTACGACGCCACGGTACACGACGCCTGCCCACTAGGGTTGACGCTGCGAAGAGCCGTAGTCGCCGACGAACCTGTACCGTTGGCGTCATCAGGAAACCTGCTCTACATGCAGCAGCAGCCCGGCCGCGTGGCGACATTGGTATGCACATCGGCACCGTTAAGAGCACTGGGTAGGCAGAGGTTCGAATACCGACCACATTTTTATCTTTTTTTCCCCCTTTTTTCTTTAAGAAGCTTTGTCTCTTTGCAGTTGCCCGAAGGGACGCGAGTGCAAGGATAAAAAGAAAAAGTAGGTGTTATAAATTAAGTCAAAACAAATTCACACTCCATATTGAAAGAATGGTTCGAATACCGGTCACAATTTCCCCAACATTCATTTTTCGTTTTGTGTGATTTTGGCTCATGTCAAACAACCACTTGTGGAGGGGAGAGCGGAGTATAGTGGGCGGACAAAATGCTGTATTCACAGTATTAACGACGAAATTACAATGAAATTTATTTACAAATAGGAGAAAGGCAATACATTCTGACTAGGGTGGCTTCGCTGGTTACTGTGTAGCGTTTATCTCCTGGCCTTCTTTGGCTCCTCGTCCTCCTCGGGGTGGGCCGCGTTGTACTCCAGGGACTTGAGGATGGCCTCCGGTACCGGGGGCGGGGTCGGCAGGTGGGCGCCCTGGGGCTGGAAGCCGTTCTCGTCGGCCACGTAGGTGACGGTGTAGGTGACGCCGTCGTCGCCGACGAAGGAGAATGATCCCTGCACGGAGAGCGCCTCGTTCTCGGATCCAGCATTGTTGAGGGCGCCGCGGGCGTCCGCCTTGATGCCGTTGGCCGTCTCGTACCTGGGAGGAAGACAGCGCGTGTGAAGGCAAAGGATCTTGAGTCTATGAGGGAGGTGGGGCAGGGGGCGGCCCCTAAAGGTGCCCCCACAATCAACTCATCGGGAGGTGACGGAACGAAATTTTGGGTACCAGGAATTTAATTCATGCTTCCCCCTGCACTTGTGCTCTCCGGGTAGGCCGCCACCTTCACACGAGTGCTTAGCGGGTTGGCCTATCCAGTTTGACGCAGGCGTTCCGCCTCGGTAACGGCCATTGTGGGGGCGCCATGACTCACTCGTAGGTGAAAGATCCGTCGGGGTTGACGTCGCTGTTGAGCTTGACGATGGCGATGGGCTCCGGGGTGGAGGACGGCTGTTGCCCAGATGCGAGGGCGGCGGCCGCGCACAGGCCGAGCACGGTGATCTGTACGGCAGCACGAGAGTCGAGAGAGTGATGAGCAGTGTGAGCGTCACAATGAGAAACTCCTTATCCCCAACCCCCCACTCCCTCAAAAAAAAGAGTCCTCAAAGAAAGTCAGTTGACAAACTTGAACAATATACTATAGCCGTGTTAGCTCGAAAAAATATTGGAGGGCAATCACTGCGACACTGTTGCACTCATCTTCCGCACACGTCCTTTGTACCCAAGTTGTCACTTCTATAGCCCACTGCATACAGCCGAATATGGTTTTCCCGTAGGCACTGCACTGAACACTCTTGTCACACACTGGTTGTTCGACGACGAGGTAATCCTTTGGCGCGGAGAGGAGTCGGCGCCATGCTCGACGCACCCACGCACTCACCACAAACTTGTTCATGGTGCTGGTCGGGCTGCTGTGCCGGGCTGACTGAGCTATGCGAATGCTAATGACACTCCTTTGCAGTTAGGTCTTATATATCCACACTCCCTGCGGCGGGCCGGGCGGCTGGGCTCGGCGTCTCCCTCCAAAGTCAAAGCCATCCCTGCCACAATACGGTGGCGGGGCGTGGCGGGGCGTGGCGTGGTGGAGAGGGGTGCGTGCGTGTAAGTTCATTACCTCCTAGACCTGGGCGGGGGAGCTGCGTTCGCGAACACCAAGTGGTCCACCCTGTCCTCTGTCTCGATGTAACTGAGACGTTAAGCGGTATCTGAAAGGTGTGAGCACAGCACTCCCCAAGTACCTGCCCCAACCCCCTTCTTCCCTACTCCTCCTCCCCGCGTCCGGTCCGTTCAAGTGTAGTGTTTCACCCTATGCCGACACGACAGGTGTATCGGCTGTCTAACAACAGCAGTGCGAGGGCGTTTTACACTCCCTGAGTGGCAGCTTTCCAGCGAAACACGTCGGTAGCTTGTCTACGTGGAACTCCTGTTGTAATTAGATGTATGCAATGAGAGAGGTGCGCTATGGCAAAGGCTTGTCTCAGGGAAAATAAAAGAGTCTCCGTCGACGGTTCTCTCAGGCGAAATTATTACAAGGCGAAGGCATGAAGTGGTTTCAGCCTCCGGAATGTATGGCAGTACTGCGGCGCAGGCTGCAGGTACAGCGTTATTGGCCTCTGAAGAACGGTTTATTGTTACCAATTAAGCGGATCCTCTTATTCACCAATGTCAGATGAAACGCACACAACCAGGAGGGGGCGGGGCGGCGGTACCGGGCGACCAGCGCGTTGACCGCAGACGAGACGGGGTCGTGAAGAAGATCCTTTCTTTCTCGAGAGGGCAACCTTGCCGCGGGCCTTGCGTCTCGCCGCCGCCGGTGGTCGGCCATTCTCTAAAACGCTTCATTATTCGTTTAAATTTTGCATTACTTTTTTCCCGCCAAAAAGCCACTGATAACAAGATACCCAGTAAGGTTTCCAGTCAATCTGATGAACAAGTATTTATGAACTAAAGGTACGTTCCACCATTGCGCCACTGCATGGGGCACCGCCGGGGCCGGGCCGTGCCCCTAGCGCACCACACATGCGCATCACGTCTGCGAGAACCCCCAAATAATTAATGTATTCATTAGCCCCTCTCTCCCGCCCGCCTGGACCGAGCCGGGCCTGCCGCTTTTCTCCTCCCCGCCCCTCCCCGCCCCGCCCTGGGCTTGGCTTGGCTTGGCTTTGGCTCCCTGGTCCGGTTCGGTCCGGGCCGCGGGGTTCAGGTGTCGCGCGGAGCGGCCCGGCGCGGAGGGGCCGAGGGCGCGCGCGCGCGCGAGCCATCGAACGCCACCTGCCACGCGGTTCGAGACATCGAAACTAGCTCCGAGGAGATGGCGCCATCCGCCTTTCATTGTCTCTCATGTAGGAAGGGTTCCTGTAAACGGTCCTTCTGCTGGCGGAGTAAAGGGGAGCGGTGGGGATGAGACATTGCCCCACTGCCCTGGTGCTGCCTTAGTGATTGACATAAAAACTCGGCTACGTTATTTTACTGCTCATTATTTTAATTTTTTGAAGAGAAGAAAAACAGAAAAAAAAACTACAAAAGAAATTTGAAGTAACCAGACGAGGACACTCAACACAGTAGTGCGATCAGTGGACGGCCCCCTTATTTCGTCACTAAAATGGTAACGAGAAGGCAATACACGTGATGAAATATGTGATGATGATCGAAGTTTTGTGATGATGCGCTTGACAGTGACATTGCCTCGTCTCAGTGAGCTAGTGATGTAAGGACAAGATTAAAATTAGAGAAGGGGCCTGGCCAGGCCCGTCTCGAGGGGTGGAGAGGGGAGGGGGGGCAGGCCACGCGCCCCGCCCCACCCCGCGCAGAGGCATCTCGTGGCATTACTCACCTGCACCGTCACACCACACCCCGGCCGGCAGGACACGGCCATCCGCAATAATTCTCAATTCCCCAGTGAATTATTGCAGCAAAACTAAAAGAGGTTTCGCCTCGGTCATCAGGAGGTGGCCATCATACAATCAATATTGCCACCAATTTGCGGAAGACCCTCCCTGCTCCTCCCTTCAAGAGGAGGCAGACAGTTGGCGTTAAAAATAAAAATGTGCATCTTTCAATTCTTTATGAAGGGCTCTAGACTACAATAAAGCATAGTGAAAAGAATGTCGGACTTGAAGAAAAACGGAAAAACTTCGAGAAAGTCACCTCAAAAAATGTGGGAAGTTTCCTTAATTTTTTGAGTGGACATCCTCAAAATCTGAGGAGTTTCCCCTAAACAAAGGTTTTTTCTGAAAAAGTCTGACATTGATTTTACCGTGTCAGTAAGTTTACTTGGTTGGATACGGATGACTTCGGCCGACATCGACGTCACTCCACAAGATTCTCACTTACCAAGCCAGATAAAATACTTGAATATATGCCAGCCCCGCCCGCCGGTGCTCGCTGGACCACCGGCCCGGCCGTAACAATGGCGTCATCGTCGGCAACTTTATGGCGACTGCCGCCGCCGCCGCCTCTTTCCCTCCGAGTGGCCAACCTCGCCCGCCAAATTCCGAAAAGCAATATAACCCCCTGGAAAGGTAAAGGACGTGTTTCGCAAACATCGTGTCACTGCGGGCGTCAAGTGCTCCGGACCCGCACCAATTCTCTACACGCGACAACTAGCGCGCAGAGCATCGCAGGCCGTAAAGGCGAGGCGCTCCGTATTTCCAAAATCTGATGCCGGCGCCAAACTGGCGGTCAGACAGATGGAGAGAGGATCAGGATCCCGTAGCGTCGCGTCCCCGCTCCACTTCATGACGTCGTCGGCCTGCAACGCCTGCCGGCCGATTCCGCTGCCGGCAGATTCCGTGAGTGCGAGAGAGACAATTGAGCTCTCGCACCCTGCAGCGGACTCCATGAGTGCGGGAGAGACGGAGCGACGGGTGCGGGCAGCGGGGTCGGTCTGCTGCAGCAGTGCAGTTGGCAGCCGATACGGATGGGACGAGGTGCAGCCTTGAGGGCCGAGCGGAGCGGAGAGCATATCGGGTAGCGAGTTCCTGCGAGGGGTAAAATAAGCCACGCGGCCATCGGCGCGAGAGCACCACCTACACCTTGACGGAGTGCTTCGTGAACCATTTCCTCTTTTCCTGTCCGTGTAGGATGCACGCAGGACTGGGTCAGTGGGGCCGGGCAGGGCAGGGCCCGGCGCGGGCGGGTGGACCCCAGCGGGATATGGGCGTACATGTAATGCAACCAGAAGTGCTGTCTTTAAATTTGTCGACGACTAAGAACAATTTTTTCCTTATAGGTGGTTACAAAATTTATGATCAGATATACTATTGGACTGTTTGGCCGCAATTTCGCAAACAATGAGGGCAACATTTTAAAACGTTACCAACTATAGACATATTATAATTGATTCCAATTGTTCCCAAAGTTTGTCCGTAATTGTGGACAAATTGTCCATTTATGCACGCAAATTTGTTACCATCTCTAGACGTGCAAATTTTTTTTTTGATAATATACCCGAAATGTCCACACACTAAATAGTTGTGTAGACTGTTCTCGTCACCAAAAGTGTTCTTGCAGTGTGCAATGGCATTTACCGAGCACTGAGCAATTTTACTGAGTCCAATGCAATCATCAGATTGTCTTCTCAAACCAAGAGCGGGTAATTCTGGGTGCAATCCCAGACGCACGAGCAGCTAGAATCAAATTTGCATCCAAGCATCCAGCATACTCTATCCTGTCACCCGGACGCCTACGAGCGAGGGGGAAAACAACTCTGAATTTTTTGTACACCTCGTAATTTAAAAAAATAATAAAAAATAAAAAAAAATAGAAAAGTCAAGAAAAAATTACAAAAATTTACAAAATGTGTACACCAAAGATTCAGAGTTGATTGCCCCTCGCCTACGAGTCCTCAAACCAGGCCGCGTCGTCCCTCTTACTCCACCAAACTGCCACGCGAGGGGAACGAGGAACGGGCTCAATTGATTTCCGAACCGAAAAAACCCCTCACAGCCCCGATAGGTGAACGGACCGGCGGCCTTTGCGCCACCGGGAGGTTAGGCAGGCCCGCAGCACTGGCTCTGCCTCGGAGGCCACGGCGGGCCAAGGCCGGGAGGGACGGCGAGACGGCCTTGTCCAGCCAAGGACGCGCCGGTCAGCTCCAGCTGCCTCTTGCGCCACGCCCCGCCCCACCACGCCACTGGAGTCTCTCTACCCGCCACGCCCCGCCAGGACGGTGCGGGTGCGTGAGCAGCTTGACGGACGCGTGCTGCCTCCCGGGGGCAGCTTGTCTTGCCTGAGCGGGCCAGGTTCACGTCGAGCCCCGCCAGCGAAAGAGAGTGAGAGTGACAGAGGGGGCAGGGGGGGGGGAGGGGGGTCGTGCGGGTGTGAAGGTAGGTAGGCGACGGCTCACGGCTCACATACGCCGTACCCCGTACCCGCATCGGCCGATTCATTCCCGAAAAGCCGGTTTAGCCAGGGGGTGGTGGTGGAGGGGGGGGGACGACGACTCTGAACAGCAATAAGCCCCTCCATTTTTCTCTATGACCGTCGGGCTCCTCCCCCCACCACCCCGAGTCACTTCTTTTCCTCTTTTTTTTCCCCCTTGCGGACACATTGTCTTGTCGTAGTCGGAGCGGGTTGTGGTCTGCTCGGTGTGCGGGTCAGGTCAGCTTGGCCGCACCGACGACAACCGACCATCCGACTGATTCCGAAGATCGCTCTCGTACCTCCATACTTGTCGCACCTATGGCAGAGGCCTACACTTTAAAGTTTTTACTACCAAATTTGCTTTGTGACTACTAAGCATTTGTGCTGTCATAAGTTATGAAGAAATTCTTTAGTATTACTAAACTTTTTTCCTATAGTATTACAAAACGCTTTTCTAGTTTTATAACTATGGTAAAATCAAGTACTACGAACAGTGTAACTAAGAAAAAGTTTAGTATTACTAAAGAATTTCTCCATAACTTATAACAGCACAAAACTCTTAGTAGTCACAAAGCAAATTTGGGAGTAAAAACTTTAGATTGTATTTCGGGGATGGCTGTGCCCCATGGGTGCGACAAGGACGGAGGTACGAGAACGATCTTCGGAATCAGACGGCACCTCATCAGCCGGCCATGCATCCCGCCCCGCCGCGCCCCGCCGCAACATGAAGGACCCCTGCCGGACCGGGGATATGCTACCCGCTCCGCTCCGGTGTGCGGCGCGGCGAGGGATCAACTCTGCCGACATCGCAGGCGCGCCCGCGGTCACACCAAGTAATGCGACTTAAATATACGCGTTACTCCATGAAATGTGACGCCACACTTCAAACCGAAGTGTGTACTTAGTGCACACCTGTAGGTGTGTGCTTGCAAGTACACACAAATATTTGTGTACTGTACTAAGTACAGACTTCAGTTTGCAGTGCAGCCCTAGGGTTTACGATACTCTCTAGCTGGAAAGGTACTTTTTCGTTCGTTAGCTCATGTAACCAGATAAACATGCAGATTCATGAACAAAATCGTGCTTCACCATGAATAATATTTTATACAAAAATATGTTTGTAACTGTGCAATTTTTCTGTACGAATAAATTAATCCAGATCTTTGTTTAATATTCTATAGAGTTACGCACGTATATTTTTCATAAATCTGCATATTTATCTGGTTACGTTATGTACGAAAAAGGACATTTCCAGTTAGTGAATACACATGGGAGGTCGCTTCACAAAACTACACAGTCTCACCACATCATACGCGACCTCTCCATACGTCACGCATGCCAGTCGCGGGGCCAGTCTTTTCCAGTAGCGCACCGCGCTATTCGAAGACGGAATATCTGAACACAGACTCTAAATGTCAAGGGACAATTTCTGTCCTTTCCAGGTGACATTGGTGTGCACAACCTGCAAATTACAATTAAGCAGCCAGGCACTGACAAATTAGGATTTTTTTCTGGAAAATACAAAAATAAAATAAATAAATAAATGAATGAATGAATGAAAAAAATGTGGAAAAAAGTTAGGGAATTGTCTCTTGCTGAGATGTGCACACAGGTGTCACCAAATTATGGACAAAAATGTCCCTTGATATGTAGAGTGAACGCGCGGGCCGGCAGCTGTGCGAGGACGTCTCTGCAGGAGGACGGTTGCACCGTGAGGACACTGTAACTCAAAAGGTGACAAATTTGTGACCTTTTGTGGCGACACATCGAAAAAGAAAACATCCCTTTTTGTTTCCCTTTTTTTTCGGAAACACATAAATATGTGATCTTTTTCGGCGACAATTTTGTTTCCAAAACCTCCGTGTGTTACCGAAAAAGGTCACATGCGTGTCCGTTTCGGTAAAACACGGAGGTTTTGGAAACAAAATTGTCGCCGAAGAAGGTCACACATTTATGTGTTTCCGAAAAAAAGAAACACGTTTATGAGTCGCCGATTTAAGGCAACATGTGTTTCCTTTAAAATTTCAGTGAACGTGAGGGCGAGGACGGTTGTCTGAGAGGACGTGCCGCGCCGGGCTGCCGGGACCGTACACTCCTCGTCCCTCCGTGGCCTTGCGGCGGCGCGCCCGCGTCCTTGAAACCAGATTCTCCTCCTGCTGAGCGGCCTTGCGTAACGCCCCACTCCACCAAACCCCTTCCCGCCCCGCCGCGCCCCGCCCCGCCCCGCCCCACCCCGCGCGGCCGTACTGGACCGGACGTCGACCCCTCCTCTACTCCGGCTGCGAGCGGGCCGGACACGCACGGTGCACGGGGCGGGGACAGGGTGCACGGGAACTTGACTCTCTTCCTGGGGGTCGTCAATTCATATATATACCGTTGTACGGGGGGGTAGTAAATATGACTGGTAATATTGGTATTTCTAAGGCAAATTTCACAAAGACAGTGCAAGTCAAGAAATATGTGTAATATCTTTACCCAGCGAGGATTTTCGCACTCAGGGGAGCGGGAACTATTTTCTCACTCTCCGAGGGTCCGAGGGTGAAGTAAGGTTTTCTAAGCTCGCTTAGAGCAATAGTTGACAAAGATCTGACTCTATATTATTTGAGTAATAAATGGAGGCCCTTAGCACTTTTGAGTGAAGGTTCTTATTCTTTGTCTTACTGCTTAATTCTTAATTTGAGCGATATCTTAGATCCTTGCTCAATAAGAGCGAGGTTCCTAAACTATCACTTAAATTGGGCAAGAAAAAAAATCTCGCTTCTTTTAAATGACCCTTCTGACTCTTGGATTTGAAGAGTAATACTTCCAGTAATATGCAATATTCACGAGGGAGCCTCCATTCCTCATTTGGAGGAGCACTGGATTATCGAGATTGCGGGATTGCCAGCTCCGCGTCCGAGCCCTGCCCCTGTCCCAGCAGCTGACTTATTCCGCAGCGCGTTCAATGGGGGTTGAGAGGCCTCCAACTCACGAGTGCGACAGAGAGAGGGCGGCAGTCGCTGTCTTTGTTGCACTCATATAAGAGGGACGTGTTGTCCCCCTTGCACGCTCTGCGGAATCAGTGTACAAGGGGGCGGGGCGGGGCGGGGCGGGGCGGGGCTCCTTACTGGTATCGGTTGCATCATGTAGATACATGAGCTCTTGTGCCCGCGGCGACAGCTGACTTCCTCGCGAGAGCGCGCGGGCACTGGAGGGGGAGGAGCAGCGCGCTACTCCCGCGGGAGGGAGAGGGACAGAGAGAGACAAGAGTGGGGAGCTAATGAGATGGGCTGCCGGCGGGGCGGGGCGGGGCGGCTCGCTGCGTGCCGTCAGCCGTCAGATCGCAAGGCGGCTGCTGCAAGTGGCTGCCAAACGGCTTCCAGACGCCAGCCGGGCGGGACCGCGTGCGCTTCGTACTGAAGCGGCTGCATGGCATCGTATTTAGACCAGCAGCAGAGCAGACTGACCCAGAAGAGCGCTCTCTTCGCTCTGTCTCTCTCGGACCCGTACGGCGCACCCCATGAGTGCGAGAGAGGCAGAGCGAGGAGAGCGCTCTTCTGAATCAGTGTGCAGGCCAGGTGGACCACGCCTCCTCCGCCGACACGAGCGCGGGGACGGGGATCGGGGATCCTCTGCCGGTGATTGCGGCTACTTAGCCGGTGCCGGGCCGTACACACCAGCGGGGCGGGGCGAGTGAGGCTCGTATGATCGCGATCTGGGACGGCGCGGCGGCTGCCGAACCGTGAGGTGAGCCGCAGGGGAGGGCGGGGCGAGGCTAGGCTAGGCTCACCCGGGAACGACCAACTCCCTTACTCGTGGGATGGCTGCCTCGCTGCACGCCCCACCCAGCGCAGCAACCATAATAACTCTCACTCTCTCGCGTTCCCAGTCGGTGTGCGGGGGGCGGGGTGGGGCGGGGCGGGGTGGGGGGGGTGGGGCGGGGTGGGGCGGGGTGGGGCGGGGTGGGGCGTCCGCGTCCGACATAGCGACGCGGCCCGGGCCGCGCCACCCTCGCGATGGCCAGCAGCCCGTCTCACTCTTGCTCTCCTTGCTCCCCACCGGCGGCCTCTTCTCTCGCAACGCGGAACTTGTTCAAACCGAACCCCCTCACGTCGACGGGTCGTAAAAATCGGGCCGCGATGATTGGAGGCCCCGGGCCGGGCCGGGCCGTGATAGAATCCATCTGCCGGTCACGTGACGCGCCATCTGCAGCTGCGAGCACGGCAGGAGGAGAGGAGGTGAGAGAGGGCGCTTAGTTTAGTTGAACGAAGTCTTAGATTAAGGTGGTTCCACAATGTTTTGGCCGAGCCTAGAGGCTGCGTAGTTAGGGATTCGGATTCGGGGGAATTACTAAAGAGTTCTATACTGACGCTTGTGCGAGAGAGACAGCTATAGTCTCTCATGATCAGAGTGCTAAGCTTTGAATTCACAAAGCTGGAAGATCAGAAAATTTTCGGGCGACTTATCGAACCCGTCGTATCAAAGTATAGACACCTGCCTCTTCCCCTAAAGTACGGCACACACTGGGCCTCTGAGACATCTCGAACACGACTGTGATGCAGCTGGATCAGCGGCGCCCAGCCCGCCCGCGGTTGCCTTTCGTGGTTCCTCTGCGAGTCAAATAAGTTGCCTACCCGCCCGGCGCACTGCGCTCGTGTCGAGCCGAGCCGTCTCTCGCCTGGGACGCCCGGGCGTCGACGGCCCCTCCCCACTGCAAGTGCAGCAATGCCGCCCTGAATTGTTTTTTCAGGACGCTGCTGCTTTCGACGATTCGTCGCCTAACCCCTCTAGTCGAGTGTAGTTCCACCCCCCGGACAGAGTTGACCGAAAACAAAGAAGAAGAAAAGCATGCCACAAGTAGCATTCAGCACAGTGACGTGAAGCGAGCGGCGAACGGCAAGTCCGCCTGCCTACTAGGCAACACCTTTGGTTTTGTGTGAGCAGTACTTTGCCTAAAAATCATAAGGAAAAAACTGCAGACAATCGAGAAAAAAAATCAGAAAAAAATCAATAAATAATTGGAAAAATAAATCAAGAAAAAATCAGGAAAAAAATAACAAGTTAGAAAAATCAGGAAAAATCAAGGAAAATCACGAAACAAAAGAAAAATCAGAAAAATCGGCGTACGCATGAAAGCCGACCGCGTCCACTACGGCCAGGGGGCGTCCGCGCCGAGGCCCCCGCCCCTGCGCGCGTCCAGTGCCCGTCCGTCTCGTCCACGCCACAGCCGCCCCGCCCCGCCCGGTGCGGTCGAGCCATTTTTCCCATCCTGGCTAGACCCTGACCCATCCCAAGCCGCCGCCCCTCCCCTCCACTCCCCGGCGCCGGCGGGGCGGGGCGGCCGCCCCTCCTCCACGCCCCGACCCCCCGGAGGCGTGAGCGGGCGTGAGCCACCAAATGCCAGCTCTGCTGCTCCGCGCTCAGCTCCGCTCAGCTCTCATGCCCTAAGTACACTTCTTCTTCACTCTGCCCCTCTCACTTGTTTTGTATTTTTTTTTTCCCTTTCCCCTCGGCGCATTACCATTATTTCTTCGTTTTTCGACATTGGGTGTATTTAGTGTTTTGCCGCAGGGGAGTTAAACATGCAAACAGGCCAGCCGTCTCTGTCAGATCATGGCATGCCTCCTTAAGCGGGCAATGCATTGCTGGTAAATCAATATTTATCTTGCCCCATTTAGGTAGGAAAATTGTAGGCGTCGACCGACTTCCCTATGACAAAGAAGACTTACGGCTCCCCCATGGCTCAGCGTGGACATTACCGAGGCAGCGCTCAAATCGCGTTGCACAAGACAAAGGCCCTGCTTCTTAGCAGCCACTGCTTTACCGCGCGAAAAAGACGAAAAACAGCAAACAGCAACAACATCAAAAACTTAATGTTATTGTTACTAATATCAAAATACTGAAAAAAGAAAAAAAAATGGGTAAATTTACGACTTTTTTCGTAGTTTGTGATTACGACTCATAGTTGTAAATTTACGAGCGCAGTCGTAAATTTGCAACAGCAAATTCTTACTAGTCAAAGAAAATTAAGTCGACACATGGTGAAAATTTTTTTATCGTAACAATACAATTGGAAGTTGTAACTTTCCGACATTTAATACAAAATTTTCCCGTAACCCTTACGAATATTTTTCGCAGTGTATTATTATGAAATATAATCTAGAAGGAGAAGAAGAATTCATTTGAATTTATGATAGCTTTTGAGGCTTAGTTTCACAGCAAAAGACGGTTGTAAGACAATGGCCCTGCTAGGCCAAGGCTTTTTAGAAGCAGGTGTCAATAGAATATACTAAGATAGTTTACGATTTTTTCGTCTCTTTTTACTGACCGGATATTATCTTTTATCCATTTTCTCTTAACATCACTGTGAAAAATAATACGAAGTTTTCAAGAAAAATTTTCATGATGTGAGTCGTAAAATTACAATACTAAATGGTCACTTTACCAGCACTTCCTATCGACTTGGAATTGATCGACGGGCAGGAGAGGGCAGTCGCGTAGATTTACAACACTTTTCGTAAATCAAAATTACAACAAATTTTGTAAAATTACGATGAAATTTTTCACAGTGATACATGCTCAATTTCTAGCCGTAATTCGGCTGGTAATTTTTTTTAAGTAGTTCGGAACTTGATTGTTACGACGACGACGACGACGACGAAGAAGAAGAAGAAGAAGAAGAAGAAGAAGAAGAAGAAGAAGAAGAAGAAGAAGAAGAAGAAGAAGAAGAAGAAGAAGAAGAAGAAGAAGAAGAAGAAGAAGAACAACAACAACAACAACAACAAACAACACACAACACAAGGGAAGGAAACCCGGATCGGCTAGACGCGTCAACCACGGTCATCTCTCGTCATTCCCCTTCCAAAGAGTGAAGGCCCGGAGGGGGGCGGGTACAGGCGCGGGGCCGGGCGGGGCCGGGCCGGGCGCTGCGTTTGGAGGAGGGGGTGCTCTCCAAGGGGGATGGCTAGGTGAGAAGGATGATGCACTTTAAAAGGCGCCTGGCTGCTCAGCTAGGCGTTCAGTCAGTGCGAGCAGCGAGTGCCGGACGAGTCATGAAGTCTCTGGTGAGTGCGAGCGAGTGAGCGGACGGAATAGAATGGAACGCCCTGATCTACTTGAGTGCAAGTGAAGCGGCGCGGAGCGGCGGAGCGCTTGCATTGCATCATCGGCTCTCCTCTCGGCTTCTCTGGATTTGGTTAGATTAGAATACGCATCCACGCAGTGCAAGGTGAAAGTGAGAAGAGAAATGTTATATGTTGTTTTAAAGTTATGTATACTGTACGATTCGGTTTGTATCTCTACTAATTCTATGGAATTTTGGACAGTCTTTGCTGTTTACTTTAACTGTTTTAAAAAAAATAAGCTTTTTTCCTCTTTTTTTCTTCTTCTTTTAAACAAATATTTCGAGGAAAGGGCTAGCTGCCAGAAATATTGAGCACTGATCAGTATTAAGAATTCATATTATTTTCATCGCAATACTAGTATTGAAGTACCGTTTATTCACATCTGGTCGTATTTTTCCTTTCGTTCAAATTTGATAACCAATAGATCAGGCAAAAGTTTTCCCAATAAAAAAAATCGTTTCTACAGTTATGTTACCTAAACGTACACTTTTTAGGCAACGGAGTTGCCCTCTAAAATCGCTGGTTATTAACTAAATTATTTATTGATTGATTTGCTTATTTATTATCATTAATTTTTGGGGGTGTGATTTCGAACAAAGAAAAAAGCCACCGGCTTTGTTATTGGCTTCGAAACATCTCTTAGTAGCTGCCGGATTACGAGTTGGCTCACCGTTATTGTTTCGCTGTTGCCTGTCGTTGGCCATGGCACTCGTCATAACGGCTGAGCGGGGCGGGGTGGAACAGGGTGGGGCTGGGCTGGGGCGGGGTGGGGCGGGGCGCTCCGCTCGCGTTACGAAAGGGACGGAAGGGCGGTGCGCTTTGGCCCGGCCCGGCCCGGCCAACTGCGAGCGACGCTATCAAAACGAGGAAGCGTCAACGAGAGTCTCCTTTTTTATTATTATTATTTATTTCTTCTCACGGAAGCAGCAAGAGCAGACGAACGCGGAGAAAGTCACAGCGCGCGGCTTATTAGGTCCGTGCCATCCGCGCCGATAGCAATCGCCTTTTAGTCTGATAGAGAGGCCATGACAGCTAGCAGCTACTGGTGTGCGCCAGGCGGCGGGGCGGCAGAGGCGGCAGAGGCGAATACTGACGGAGCTCGATGACATGGCGCGCATGCTGCAGGTCGCAGCGGTAGCCCTGTGCGCGGTGGCGGTGCTCGGCGCGCCGCAGCGGCCCCAGGACCAGCAGGCCGTCATCACCCGCCAGGACTCGGACATCAGCCCGGACGGATCCTTCACCTACACGTCAGTCCTGCACTCCTAAATTCTAACAAAGATAATTCTGTTTTTTTTTTTAAATTATTATTTTTAAGAATTATGTGCAACCGTCATTACAAAGCCAAATTTTCTTTGTAATAGAAATCAAATATTTTGTAATACAAGGAATTTTTTTTGTAGTATACGAAAAAAATTCTTTGTAGAAGATTTAGAGTGTGTCACCCACTCGCGTCTAGTAGAGGCCGACGCATCCAGCCAACTGATCCGTAGAACACTTGTTCTTTTGTCCTTATCGCACTCACGCGGCGGCGCGGGCGGAGGTGGAGGTGCCCCCTGAGTGCGACAAGGACACGGGGTTTCAACAGCAGGATCAGTCGGCCGACGGTCAAAGTTGTCAGGGGGGAAGAAAAAACATTAAAAATCTGCAGGTACGAGACGAGCAACGGCATACGCGCGGACGCCCGCGGCCAGCAGGTGGGGCCCGAGTCGCTGTCGGTGCAGGGCCAGTTCTCGTACACCGCGGACGACGGCACGCCCATCCAGCTGCAGTACTTGGCCGACGAGAACGGCTTCCAGCCGCAGGGCGCGCACCTGCCCACGCCGCCGCCCATCCCCGAGGCCATCCTCAAGTCCCTCGAGTTCAACCGGCAGAACCCCGAGCCCCAGGAGGGCCAGCCGCAGCTGCCGGCGGCCAATAGGCGCTTCGGCTGAGGCGGTCCCTCTGCACAGCGCACGGCACGCCCCCCCTCGCCTCGCACCCCGTGCCCTGCGCCCCGCACCCTGCGCCCCGCACCCTGCGCCCCGCGCCCTGCGCCCTACACCGCGCCCGGACACCTCTACCTCCTCGCTCAGACGAATGGCACCCAGCTCGCGCCTGCCTGGACTCGCGGACGCGAGCTGGTCGCCATTCGGACCGTCTCGTCGCGGCCTCGGACACGGACTAGTGGAGCTCAACCACGTCAGCAGGATGACTTCGTGGATGAGGTGCACCGGCAACAACAGGCTGTAGACCCTCTCCGACGATGCGACGGAAGTTACCGATAGTTAAACAGAGCGAGAGCGAAAAGGGAAGCACAAATTTTAAGATCTGTGATATCTTGTACAAGAAAATAAATCACTCTTGGAACTGATTATTCACGTGTTCAATTTTTTTTTCGTAAAAATGCATCATTTTTGTCTATTTGACATATTGAGTATTGTGTGACTGCTTTTGGAATATTTGAGAGTTTATGAGACAACTCTTTGGTCGCATGCTCATCTCAAATCCACCCTATGGACCAAGATGCAAATATTTTCCTGAAAACGACAGTTTATTTAAACACTGCTGACTTCTTTTGCGGTCGAACACTATCAGAAATTACAACGGGAATTTTGACGGGATGGACCGGTAATTTTTGAGGCCGGTCTGAACCGTATTAAAATCTACGGGACGACCGTATACCAGAAAAATACGGACCTTCCCGTACATTCAATTTACGGGGACTGTCTCGTACACCAAAATCCCGTATTTTATGTTTTATGACTCCCAAAGCATATTTGATGAAAACTGTCTTTTGGACGCTTTGTATCGAAGTACACTGGTAAAACTAAGGCGTAACCTTACGCCCTTTCTCAAGCGTACTGTGATTACGCTTGAGAAAGGGCGTAATAGGTCTATCCGCTCCAATTTGCCCTATCTAAATGTATGGGAGAAATTCTGTCCTACGCCTTATTTCAAGCGTAACCTCTTCAAGCGTAACTGTACGCCTTTTTCAAGCGTACAGTTACGCCTTAGTTTTACCAGTGTAGGAACGGACACGCCAGCGATTTTCTATTACGGATTCTTCCGTATTTAAGAGGTAAAAAATTACGGTGTGTTCCGTAGTCAAGTCCGTGATTTGCTATAATGGATTTTTAACAGTGAAGGGCCTTCAACCGGAATTCCACTTAACTAGTACAGGAGGGTAGAGCGTTTATCAGTCACGCATTAATAAGAACCCCCGCAACGTCCCACCATCCCTTTGGGACGTGAAATAAAGAAAACCATTTATAACCTCAAGCCATTTTCTGTGATTATTCTTTTCAAAATAAGTTACGACCCTGCCAACGCTCTGAGAAGCTTGCTTTGCACAAACCAGTGGATTAGCAGAAACGCCTTGATATTCAGCGCCCTTTCCCGGCGCAGCGCAGCGTGGGGCCACCAGCTCGGCATGAGCGACTCAGCTCATGAGATACCCGGCCATTCACATGCAAATCCGCCGCCAAATGCCTTCATCCTGCGGCAAATATTCCATGCGCACCGCGGCGCATCGCGAGACACGAGCAAAGTGACCCGCGGCTGGCAGCTTTAGATTTTTGACTTGACCCAGACCAACCCCGCCAGAACTGACAAAAGCAAAAGCTGACTCGGAGCGATCTGCGACCCATCACGCGCTGTTTGGCTGACGAAGCGAGGAGCAGCAGCAACCAGCAGCAACGAGGGGAAAACCACGTTAAAAACAATGTCTGATTTTTTGAGGAAAAAGGGAAAACTTTCAGGGCCTTGGATACTTTGAGGAAAACGCCTTAGATTTTGAGGAAGTCTCCTCAAAAGTTGTGGAGGTTTCCCTTATTTTTTGAGGAGCCTTCCTCAAAATCTAAGGCATTTTCCTCAAAGTATCCAAAGTCCTCAAAGTTTTCCATTTTTCATCAAAAAATCAGACATTGTTTTTACCGTGACAACTCTGAATTTTGGTATACAAATTTTGTGAATTTTTTTGAATGTTTGTGAAATTTTGTTGAATTTTTCTGAATCTTTGCTTAAATTTCACGTACTTCTTTTGAAAATTTTTCTGAATAACTCTAACTTTTACTGAATATTTTTCTTTTTTTTTGAATTTTCCTGAAATACGGGGTGTACAAAAATTTCTGAGTTGTTGTTTCCCCCTCGAGCAGCAGCCAGCAACAGCCTGTACCTGCACACAGCAAGATACCATGTAGTGCAGGCGCCCAGACCCTGCCCAGACCCGACACCTTGATCTGCTTTACAATATTTAGTATCGGCGTCGGAGGCACTCGGCTCTGCCAGGAGCGGCCAGGAGGAGGCTCTTCGCCGAGGTCGGGGCCCGGGGCGCTGGACGTGCGGTCGCGCAGTGCCGGGCCGCAGTGCCGCCTCTCCCTCGCATCCGCAGAGGTAATGTTCCTTCTCCTCTCCCGTCCTTCGGCCCGGACGGGTCGGGACGGATAAGGCGTATCGCATGGTGCAGGCGCCTCCTCCTCGGCCGTCTCTCCTCGCCTCTCCTCCTGAACCGCACCGCGCTCCTGCTCCGCCCATCGCCAAGGTTCCATGCGAGGCCCGGGCCCTGGCCCGCCCGGCGCTATGTCGTTTGCGGCACTACACCACCCTTAACATTGGCTGCCAAACAGGCGTTCAGTAATGCAAAATTTGATCCCCTTCGGAGACCAAAGAGGAGGGGGGGGGGGGCGATAGCCCCCATCCGAGGGGTACCTCACTCTTCAGATGGGTGTACACTGATTGGAGTTTGTGTGCGTGTGTGTGTGAGAGAGAGAGAGAGAGAGAGAGAGAGAGAGAGAGAGAGAGAGAGAGAGAGAGAGAGAGAGAGAGAGAGAGAGAGAGGAAGGGCAGGAGGGGAGGGAGAGGGATTTTTATCTGGGCTGACTCACGGACTCCGCTCTCCCGGCTCGGTATCGGCGCCCATCTCCATCATATCAGTGATAATAAGCCTGCCGAAGCTGTGCTGCGCGGCCGGCCGCCCGTAGCTCGCCGTGAGTCAGCGGCGAGTCAGCGGAGAGTCAGTAGGGCCCACCGCCACCATGGACTGCACCATCTGCATAGAGGACTACTGTAACGCCCATTTTTACGTTACTGCTTGATTTTCTGTTTTCCACAGTCTGAGGTCTCACTGTTGATTTTCTCGGTGTTTCCTCGTGGTTACAGTTGATCTATATTGTTTGAATGACGCGCCGATGCGTTGCGCTTAAGTTTTAATTTGAATTTCCCGCCTGCTCTCTACCCGAGTAAGTTTTTCATACCGTTTGAACTTGGCGCTCGGAGTAGGCCAGTTCGGGAACTGCAATCAGTCGGTCTCCCCATGTCTTCGACTCGGTTGAGTGAAGGCGGTGGGCGGTGCGAAGTGTCAGTCGTCAGTCCACGCTTGAGTTTCCTGATGGAGTGATTTCCTGCCTGAGTTTTAATCTTTAATCATCTGCCTTCGGGCGTGCGGTTGTGTCAAACTTTTATCCGCAACAGTTTACTCAAGCTTTTATCTAGATTAAGAGGACTTTTGGTGAGTCTCGCTTGAATAGTTGAGATTATTTCTGGACTTGGCCGAAATGAGGCAGGTTAACCTGTCAGAAACACGTGTTTGGTTTTTAGGTTATGAGTTTTACCTCCAGTGCCCTTGCTGACCGGCGAGCTGACGGGGGGTGTGTCGTACCGGCTTCGTAAAACGAATACCCAGAATTCTTCGCAACGTAGCAAAGAATTTAGTTAGCAAGCATTTTACAGTACGTAGGAGATGAGGAGCCCCCACCTGCAGCTGCAGCCATGGACCCCCCACCTGCCGAGGCACCGCCCCCGCGGGAGATGAATGTGTATGGCCTCAGCCGCACTTACCCCGGCCCCCGCCAGGAGGAGAAAGCAGCCGCGCTGCATGAGGCGCAGGGGGTGAGTGTCCACAGCACCAGCCGGCTCACTTGTCGAGGCGTATTAGTAACACTAATAGTGCTACACCGTAGGTAATATGCAGTAACGTTGATAGTTGTTACTTCAGCCAAGAGCTCTTAAGGCGCCCCCACAATGGCCGTTACCGAGGCGGAACGCCTGCGACAAACTGGATAGGCCAGCCCGCCAAGCACTCGTGTGAAGGTGGCGGCCTACCTGGAGAGCACAAGCGCAGGGGGAAGCAAGAATTAAATTCCGGGTACCCAAAATTTCGTACCGTCACCTCCCGATAGTTCATTGTGGGGGCACCTATAGAACTCTTGTAAAAGTCGTCACATATTGCCGTGTGTGATGATGGTAATAATTATAGTTTGGTTGTGGCTGCCCGCGGCCGGGGCTGTAGCAGCTGAAGTATGTCTTGCGGATGAGACAACCTGAGGGTTTCGGGCAGCGGGTCTAGTGCTAGTGTTTCACGCTACACTGTAAAAACCGAGGGGCGGACAACTCGTGTATTTCTGGGTACACTTACTCTGTATTTCTTGTATTTCTCATGTATTTTTTGGCATTTTTCTTGTATTGTTGATAAGTACTTAGAATTACTTGGTATTTTAAGGCATTTTCTTGTATTTTTCGTGTATTGTCGAGTGCACGATTCTTCCGAGCGAACCGCCCCTTGGTAGAAACACAGCCTGCGCGCCCGGGCGCCCCGAGTGACTCTCTGTCCTGCTGCAGGTGGTGCTGCTGGTCTATGTGTACTGCCACGAAGACCCCGCCTGGACCCTGGAGCTGCTGCAGCGCGCCGCCCCCACGCTGGAGCGGCTGGAAGTGTTCAACCCCCGCGAGCCCCACCTGCGCGCCGTGCACGCCATGCCGCGGCTGCGGAGGCTGCGTGTGGTGTGTAATGATAACGCCCTGCACGCTGCGCCCCCCGAGCTGGGCGCGCTGCCGCCGGGACACAGCGGCCTGCGGTGGCTCAGCGTATACCTCCTCCCCCGCGCCACAACGGAGTCCCTGCTGCAGGCCCACGGTGGCACGCTGGAAGAGCTGGAGCTGTACGTGGGCACGCCGGGGGAGGAGGAGTGGCCTGACAGCTGCAGCGACCTGCGCTCCCTGCTGGGGCGGTGCGGGCTGCGGGCGCTGAGGAGGCTCGTGCTGTGGAGGGGGGGCTGCCACACAGACACGGGCTGCAGAGAGCAGCTCGCGGCGGTGCGGGCCGCGCTGCCGGGGGTGCAGGTGCTGTGCTGCAGGTGTGACCGTGAGCAGGTGGAGCAAGCACCCCTAGTGTCTGCACCCTGACCGGCACTGCTGCAGCACCGCGGGGGGAACTACACTGCTCAAATAGTTCTTGGCCGCACGAAGATCGGAATAAACTCACAGAACAGCAAAATAAACGCATTTGCATGCCTCTCTGTGTACAAGTATTCCTTATTTCCTCCATACTTCGAAGTATCCAGCATAAAATGTGTGCATGTCCATGTATGCAGTAAATAGTGTGTAAATGCCTATGTACACACTATGTACTGACTACCTTGGAATGCACCACATAAAAAATCGCATGGGAATCACTGAATACATCGAAGTGCAGTAAATACAGTAAAACATTTTCCGCTTACAGAGAAGGAGAGAAAAAGGGGGGGGGGGGAGAGAGATTCAGAGGTCACGGCAAAGTCAACGCAACTGAAGCAAAGGTCTAGAGTAAGAAAGGAGCTAGAGTGTCAGTGAGCGTGTGAAACCAAATGAGACAGCGAGCGAGAGACAGTGTGAGCGAGCGAACAAGGTGAGTAAACGGCATAAGGAGCGAGTAAGTGAGCGAGCGAGTGAGTAAAGATAGAGTGGATGAGAGTGCGAGTGAGGCACGCGCTGAGTGTTGGGCGGGTTTTCGCCTACTTTTCGGGCAGCACTGTGCGGAACACGACGTTTAATGAGACCATCGTACTTATTTCCCGCCGTTCCGCAGAAACAGAATCGTTTGCAAGGTGTAAGGTGGTCTCGAGGGTGATAGTCTACGACCGGCGCGCGCTATATCGCTATGAACAACGCCGCAAGGTCATTTGCAGCCGAGTTTGCAGCACACCATCGTATTATTGAGATATTTCTGTTGTCGAGTCGTCGGGCATGCACATGAATTTCGTGAATTACTAAAGACGTTTGCAGCTTTTACATGATCAATTTCAGAATGCGTCAACTAAAGTATGACCTGCTGCTCAATACTTCACCGACGCGCGGGGCTTTTACTATACTTGCGCTGCCCAGAAATGAACATTTGCTCGCCAGTATCAACAGGCGCGGGATGTGGAGTTTTGTGCCCCTCACCCGCCGCCGCCGCGCCTCTTAACGAGCGCGCGCGGGCATAAAGGTCGGTGTACACGCGGCAATTAACGCCCGGTGATGAGCTTTCGCGAAAAGATATTTTGTCCCGGCGAGAACCAGAACCTGCTCCCGCGGGAGCACGCCATACCTCCCGTATGCAATCTGTCCTGTCCCCTCCCCGGGCAGGGCAGCGAGGGGGTGGGGGAGGGAGAGGGAGGTAGCATGAGCGAGCATGAGCAAAGAGAAGCCGTGCGAGCGAGAGAGGCGATGGAACTGCACTCGGTAACCCGCCCGGCCCCCGCGCGGACCCGCCCCTCGGCTCGGCAGGAGGCGGCGGCACCAGCAGCGCGAGCCGAGCGCCGGACCAAATTGGCGAATGTGTCAAGGCAGGCAGATGGTCTTTACGCACGGGCTGGGCCGGGCTGGGCCGCGCTAGGCCGCGTAGGCTTTCACCCGATTCAGAGCCTTCTGTATCGTGACCGCACCGTCAGGTCCCCTCCAGGTCCAGAGCATAGGGATGATGCACTCCTTCGAACGCGAAAAGGATCTAGCGGCACCAAAAGTCATGCGACTGACTTGTGTCCCCCGCAGTGTCACCAGCCGGGCCGGGCGGGGCGGGGGGGCGGGGCGGGGTGCAGTGAAGTCACTTGCGGCTCGGCTTGACGGTCCCGGTGACCGGACCGCCCGGCCCGGCCCGGTCGTGCCCGCGGAGATGGCTTGACGCGTCACCGCGCGAGCGCATCGCGGCTCTTATGTGTAGCCACCCGCCCCCCTACCCCCCGAACCTTCGACGAGGCGCTTACGACCTGTCGTCGCCACGCGATCATTTTCGAATGGTTTCGTTCCCGCTGCCGACAGCAGACGGCGGGAGTGTCGCGCGGAGGCGACGATTGTGCCAACAGCCGCAAGCATGCTGCAGCGGAGAAGCAGCGCGCGACGTTTGACAGATGTCTTTCTTAAAGGGCGCCGCGCCGCGTCGTCGCGGTCGTCGCGGTGTCCGGCTGCGTCGCATTTCGCCCAGCATCTAATGCGTAGAAGAGCCCTAACCCCACGGCAGAGGGACGTCTGGAAATTACTTGTGGAAATCTTGAGAAACTCATCGAGTCAGGCCAATCACTCCCACTGGCGGAAGGTGCACCCCTCAACTTAAGCAGTCTACTCATCAGCCTGACGGTTAGGCAGTCCAGCGGCACATAGGTGTTCTGACAGCCGTGCCGCGGTGCAGTCTCGGCTCCCTGATGTCCGTCTTCTGACCAGACTGTCCGAGCGGGTGCGGGTACAGGCGTCAGGCCAGGCCAGGTCGGGTAAGCAAGCAAGCGGCAATAAACCCGCAATAAACTCTACCCTGCTGGCGCGCGTGCGGCTGCGAATGGCCGCAAAATATCGGCTCCTCAACCTCGGCTCGGCTGGGCGCGCCGGTCCCGGCCCCTCGCATCGCGCCCCTCACGTCTCTATTTGACCGACGGGACGAGACGGGCTGACATTCCAGGAGGCGTCCGTCCGTCGCGCATCACTCTCCGATAGCCATCGCGAGGGTGCAGCCTGCGCCTGTAGCCAGGCGGCAGCCAGTAGCGGCGGGACGCGCGGGGGCGGCGCGGGGCGGGCGGTGGAGCAGGGGGAGCCCCGCCCCGACCTTCCTCCTCCTCCAGCGCTCTGCTGCAGTGCAAGCAGAGCGCGAGCATTAGTGCAAGTGCCGAGGGAGGGCATCGCCCATACAAAATGTGTACAATACATTTTTCTGACTTTTTATTTTTTATCTTTAATTTTTTAAAATATTTTTTAAATTTGATTTTTCTTTTGATTTTTCAAGGA
The DNA here is from genome assembly GCA_029379305.1 of Frankliniella fusca. Lineage (NCBI taxonomy): Eukaryota > Metazoa > Arthropoda > Insecta > Thysanoptera > Thripidae > Frankliniella > Frankliniella fusca. The sequence continues at coordinate 136,949 of JAHWGI010001409.1, forward strand.
AAATTTCAGTAACTCTTTGATAAATTTTGGTCTTTTACCCCCATCTGCATTATTCTAATTTTATTTCGATTTATTGTTCATTTTTTTCTCGATTTTCGGATATTTCTGTACTATACTTTTTTCTTAATTTTAGTTGGACTTGTTTTATTTTTTTAATATTTTTTTGTAAAGGGGTGGTACAATGATTTTTCGGAGTGACCCACCCCGCCTCGTATCACCTCGGCAAGAGCAAGAGTGAGCAAGCCGAAGCAGGAGGGGACAGTTAAGAAGGGAAATAGAGCCGTGCCATTTCAGTTTCATACGTTTGGCCTTATATGGGGGGAAAGGTTTTCGGATTGATCGCTGAGTCGCAAGAGTTACGAAGCACACAGCACACGGGAGGATCCCGCGAATATGGCAGAATGCGTGCTGTATAGTGCTAGTAGTGGACCAGCACGGCAGGCGAGGCGTGGCCCGTGGCGTGGGTGGGGCTGGGCGAGGCTCAACGAACACCACCCAGCACGGCCCCGCCCCTGTCCCTGCACGACGTCCCCGTCCCGCCCCACCCCGCCCTGCCCCACCTCGCCCCGCCCCACGCCCTACACTCAAATAGCTTCTTACTCATCAAACGACGTATCGAATCGAAACGTGGCGCGCGCGGTCCGACCTTTGAGATGCACGCTTACACCGCTCTCTCGCTCTCTCACACATACACGATCTCTCGCTCCCTCCCTCTCTGTCACACACACACACACACACACACACACATCTTACACTCCACCGGGTAGCCTCCTCTTATGCTCGTCCTGAATTACAAAATCCACTCGCTTTTACGAATTTTGTGAAGGGGAATATACGCTTGCCTCTTTCTGGTGGTGCGACTAGTATCGAACATCACTCGAACCGTCATCAATTTGTTCTCTCGAATGCAATTGAAACCATGGGCAGTACGTGAGAGGAATGAATAACCACTTAAGACTTGAGCCTATTTTTGTCAACGACGAGAGCAGCGCGAGAAACGGGGGAGGGTTCTTCTTGTGAAACAGACACGGTTGTGGCCTAAACACGAGCATGAGACGAGGGACACGATAGAGAGGAGAGGAGAGGAGAGGAGAGGAGAGGAGAGGAGAGGAGAGGAGAGGAGAGGAGAGGAGAGGAGAGGAGAGGAGAGGGAGAGGGAGAGGGAGAGGAGAGGGAGAGGGAGAGGAGAGGTCGAGTGTGCGACACCTGACGGTGCATACCGGCCGGCCATTCCAGGGGCCACCGGGTCGGGCGCGGCAGCCCCGCGAAGAGGAGAAGAAGGAGAAGGAGAAGAAGAAGAAGAAGAAGAAGAAGAAGAAGAAGAAGAAGAAGAAGAAGAAGAAGAAGAAGAAGAAGAAGAAGAAGAAGAAGAGAGACTGAGGAGAGAAGGCGACCGATTCGCAAATAGGAGTGCAAGTAAAACAAAGGTGCGACTGAACATCCTTTACAGGGGTGCTAGCAAGTAATAGATCGAGCCTAGTGCCCGCGCTAGTGCCAATGCAAATTCGTTAAAACTTCAGCACTTCTAACATCGAGCTAATCTTTATTCTTCCGGTGAGCCAGTGGAGGCAGTGGAGGCAAAGGCCACGCGTGGCACCAGTAAAAAAAGTGATAGTTTGAACGACGCATTCAGTGCGGTGTCGTCCGGTCACGGTGCGTGCAAGTGAGTCTTACTTACTGCAACAGAAGTGTGTCACTGTGACGTGACGGGGTTTTGTGTCACTGTGACGAGGTTTGCTTAGAAATGGACGGCCAGTGTTCGACTAAGCAGACGCCCGCACACTCCCCACTTTTTTTTCCCTCTTTTCCCCCGTATCTACGCGGTCTCCAAGTCTGCGGGTGGAGGGTGCGGACGGGGCAGTGGGGAGTGGTGCCGCCCCAACCCGCTCACCCCGCCCCCCGCCCCGCCCCGCCCAGCCCCACTCCACGGCTTGGCATAGGCAGGCACACGACCGCGCTATATAACCAACTCCTCGCTAAACTTATCTCTGCAGTCTACGGATCATATTCAGACGACACACGCACATACGCCATGATGTCCCTCAAGGTGTGTATGCCCTGAGTGAGTGAGTGCGCGAGTGAGTGAGTGCGCGAGTGAGTGAGTGCGCGAGTGAGTGAGTGAGTAAGTGATACAAAGCTAGTGAGTGATTGTAAGTTTCTTTCCAGCGTTTACTGCATATGTATTGCACAACTTATGTATGGGTATTGTAGAACTTCTGTATGTATTGTAGAATATCTTTTGTTTTTCTCGCACGGTTTCGGCCTATGCGCCTCTTTTCTTTTATCTCGCAAAGCGAGGCCTGGGGATGCACGGTACTGCTCGTTGGAATGTACCAGGCAGGTTCGACCTTTACCAATGTGCACTTAGGCCCCAAATACGGGGCCATTTAGCAGTCTCGCAGCCCGCACCGGCTGGGGCGCCAGTATTTATAAAGAAAAACGGAGAGAAAATGACAGAAAAACGAGAGAAGGGGGAGAGAGAGAGAGGGGGGGGAGGGAGGGAGAGAGGAGGTAGAGGGGAAAGGTAATTAGAGGGGGCAAGGTGAATACCACACAACAGCATCGGGCCGCAACTGTCGATCGAAAAGTCGCCCGCTTCGCTGTTCCCGCAAGATGCTCCTTGCCGCCCCGCCCCGCCCCGCCCCGCCCCGCCCACGCGTGCGCGCAGGCCAGTTAGTCGTAAGGGCAAGGGCGCAAGAGTCCAGATCGACCGCAGCTGTGCTGGCCAAGGCCGGGCCGAGCCCCGCCGACCCTCTTCCGATACGTCGAAACAAAAGTGATCCAGGAACAGAGCAGAGAGCGGGCGAGGAGTGAACTTTTGATATCTCATCGATCGAAGTTTTGCAAAACCGTGAGGCCCCAAGAACGAAACCGTCCGGAAGAGGCAAAACCGTGCCAAATAAGTTAAGAAAAAAAAGGCAAAAAGGTACATAAAAAAAAATACTGTCAATCGTTTCTAAATCTACCCCAATTCGTCGTGGATAAGTTCATCTAAATATTGTTCATTTTTGACAGTGAACTCGATACGAGACATGTATCATTAGCAAGTTTTATCCTAAGCTCCTTAGATTTACGGCAAGAATTTTTCCTGCACGTTGCCCCCTCTCCCTCCCTTCTAGTCAGGCAGCTGGATAATCCACGGACTTATATACGCTCGGCGTTTTGCATAATTCCTCTCCGCCTCCGAAAACGTGTGAGAAAATATAAAAAAAGAAAACAGAAAACAGCACGCTGTTGTCGAGGCGGCGCGGGGAGAGGGGCTTTCGCTGAGGTGCTCGAGGCCCTTCAAGGCCGTGACGCGGGTTCCCTATGCGCAGCGCACAGTCCCGATTTCTTCGTCGGAATCATGAGCCTCGTGAGCAGGACAGAGGGGTTACCAGAAAAGTAGGCAATGCGAATCTTAAGCTCGCAGTGGAGGAATGAAGTACGCCCCTGCGAGACAACATCCACAGTGTTCGGGTCGAGGGGGATAAAACTTTGAATTTCTTGTACGCCTATATCGTCATTCAGAAAAATTCAGAAAAAATTCAAGCAGAAGTTAGGAAACATTTAACAAAAATTGTACACAAAAATTCAGAGTCAATAATCTCTCGGTTCGGGTTACGTAATGTCTAAGTCTCTAGCAACACTCATGGGTCGCGCTCGCCAAGAATAACCAATGCGCTATGCTCGCAGGCACCATAGTGCGTCACAAGTGTTAGAAAACAGGACTTCTCACACGTGCTTGTGTATGACATTTGACGTGCGTGGTCTGTGAGCGATCCCCCGCGAGGTGGTATGATGAGTCCCCCGATGACGCGCGTCCCCGGAGGCCCCCCCGGGGGGTAGGTGGGGCGCAAGAAGACAATGCGGCTCGTAGGGCGACGCCGCAGCTCCTAGCGGGAGGCGCCGTTTCCGGCCCACGGTGTGATGGCGTCCGCCGTTTCCGCCCGACCTACCCCACCGCCCTCCTCCTCCTCCTCCTCATGCTGCACGTCGTCCTCCTCTCCCCTCGAAGGTCGGTGAGCGGAGGTGGAGGTGGAGGGCGGGGCGAGGTGGGTTTGGCGAAAGTCCCTGCACCAACGTCGAACGTTATCCTCACAAACCCATAAATTTTCATATTTTTTTCCTTGGGGGGGGGGGGGGGTAAAAATTGTATTGTTCACTCTAAACACTGCATTGCCCGGAAACCTTAATTTTGTCGAGCGTCAGTAGCTGCCTGTCTGAGCATCGCGCGACTTCGGCTCAGATAGCGTCTCGTGTCAGCCGTATTTCAAACTGCATCCAACAGATTAACAGTCAGTCACTCAGCGGAGACGTTATAGCTGCCCCAGCGCGCCTAGAGCGTAGTGCGTAGCGCCACAGCGCTCCCGAGTGGTGCGTGTGTCGCGGGCGGGGCAGGGCGGGGCAGGGCGGGGCAGGGCGGGGCAGGGCGGGCAGGGCCGGTGCCATTTGAGATGCTCGGCTCGCGACTCTGCTCGACCTGCCCCCATAAGCCCTCGGAGTGATTGACGAGTGACCGAGGGGTACGAGGCCGGGAGGATTGGCGAGGCAAGGTAGGGAGGGGCGCAACCGGGCGCAACTGCACAGCTCCACGTCATAAAGCGATGTGGCGCAGTGCGGGAGTCGGATTTAAAATTGGTGTCTCCCCACCACAGCAGCATGAGCAAGAATTACCACCCCGGCCCACCGCGTTCGCGCGTTTATCGCAAAACCGTTTTGTGTGTGAAATCACTAGGAGACTTCCCCTCCCACCCACGGCTGCAGCTGACTGAGCTCTCCGCACTGTCCAGCGTTTGAGTCTCCGTGATCTCTGGCTAGTCGTGGCGAGGCGTGGCGGGGCGGGGCGGGGCAGAGCGCGCAGCAGCGGAGATGCATTGGGCACGATCGCTCTTGATTTATAGGGTGGCTGGACGTCAGGGAGGGTGTCGCGCCTGGTGGCCGCCCTGGCCCGGGGGCGCGCCGGGGGCGCAGGGGGCGTCTGGGCGTGGCGGGGCGTAGCAGTGTGGGCCAGCAGCCGCGGGAGCAGCAAGGGCCGCCCACCCCACCCCGCCGCGCCCCACCCCGCCCCGCCCCGCCGCGGCGCACACTACGCCCCCCCGTGGGAAGCTATATAACTCTGACACGGTGCGGCGCGGCATGTCAGTTAGCTGTAGGATCTCGTCCAGCGCGCATCTCTCCCTCCGCTAGGATGATTTGCAAGGTAAGCGAAGCGCCAGGGGCGCGGGGATGGGGGAGGGGTGGATCAAGGTGTACAATGATTTTCAGACTTGTGATTTTTTTGTTTCATTTTTCAAGGAAAATTTATGTCACGTTTAGATAAGTTTTAATTTCCCCCCCCACCCCTATTTCTGGCTTTAGAATTTTTTAAGTTTTTGGTTCATTTTTTCTCTTTTTTTATTTTTATTCTTGATTTAATTTGGATTTTTAAATGATTTTTAGTGGGCAAAGCAATGATTTTTCGAAGTGACTCCCCTCTCGGTATCGGGGTGAATGTCTCCGCAGGCTCAGAACGTCGCGCGGAAGGGTGCTACTTTCATGAGGGACAGGAAGGATACGGTCTGTATTGGTCGCGCCACGTTGAGGAATCGACGTTGCAAAGAAGTTGCACCCTGCTGAACCTGGCCCTCGATATGCGGGCTCCTCGGCAGCGGGTTTTCTTGATATAAGTAGATATGATTTGCTAGAGGAAAACGATACCGGGAGAAAAGAAAAGGTTTGAGTGTACGTTGTTGTTTTTAATAATTTTTAAAATAAAATTTTGCGAACCTTTCTTTAAGAAATTTGCAAAAACACTTAAAAGGAGCAACTTGGAACTAAAATTGTTTTCAACGCCTCAACGTAAGTGCCGGGTGTAACAGAGATGACGCTGCAATGCTGGGGGATTGCATACTCGTTTGGGCCACAGGGGCCATTGCGCTCCATTGGCTCCATGTTCCATGCATTATAAAAGGGAGTAGGCAAGCCCGCAACACCGTAGAAAGGCGCGGATTTTGAGTGATGCAGTATCAGACTAATCGCCACTGTCTTTTTGTTCCCTCTCAAATTGACTTATCCCGAGGTGGAAAGTTGATGAGGAGTCATACCGTAACCATGTGACAACTCGCGATGCACTTGTCACTGCCGCAGAAGAAGTTTGCGAGCTCGCTGAGAATTACAAAATAGCTCTTTAAAAAAACTACCGTGAGTGAGCACGGCTCGTTCAGGTCTCTTTGTTGCCTTTCTTTCGCGCTGCTTCTCTTTTTTTCGGGGGGAACTTGGGCCTCGCTCGCGTGCCCCGGTGGGTGTGTGAGAGAGAGAGTGTCCTGTTGGGACACGGACGCCGCGGGCTGCAGGGCGGAGCGGGGCAGGTCAGGGCGGAGCGGGGCAGGTCAGGACAGGCGGGGTGGGGCGGGGCAGGGACGGGCAGGGCCACACGGCTCCACACGACCACCAGGATTACCAACGACAATAATAACGCCGATGGAGAGATAGGTGCGATTTTATCTCTCGCCCTCCTCCTCCTCCTCCTCCTCCGCGATGCCACTGAGTGGCGCGGCGTGGCGTGGCGGCGTGTGTGGCGAATGAATGACGCGGACGTGGGCTGCGGGGCGGGGCCGCCGGGGGCAGGGCCATTAGGTCATAGTGCCGCCACGCACCGCGCTGCAACGCTTATTACTTTTGTTTCATTAAGCGTGCGTTACAGGATGAGATAAGGCGATGGAAGCAGCGCCGCGTGTGCTCCGCGGGGTCGTATATGGTGGATTCCATGACAGAAGAACATGCCCTGAGACAAGTAGTTTCAGAATCGGACCATAATTTTTTTGTTTACTCTTCTAGGCCAGTTATAAACAAAAATAATTATTTCAGATTTTTTGGGACCATTTTGGGGTCGCCAAAGCATGGTTTTACGACAAAATTTCAAACACTGGCCTCTAGCTCAAAAGACGCGGAAATGGATTCGGCTCAAAAAATTATTTTGACTACCCTTTATTAATATACTAAACAACTGCAAAGTATCATGAGGGTAATATTTTTTAAAGGCGAGAGAAAAAATCATTTGTGTTGAATTTTTGCCCATTTTGCTGATAAACAGCTCTGGCTGGTTCTGTTATTGGGTGTCAGATTTGGGCGCTTGGGTTCCACGTTATCATTTCACATTGGAAATGAAATAACTGACATTCAGAACTCTCATTTATGTAAGTCTTAATATCAGCAAAATGGGCAAAAACCACCAAAATTCAACACAAATGATTTTTTTTTCTCGCCTTTAAAAAATATTACCCTCATGATACTTTGCAATTGTTTAGTATATTAATAAAGGGTAGTCAAAATAATTTTTTGAGCCGAATCCATTCCCGCGTCTTTTGAGCTAGAGGCCAGAGTTTGTAATTTGGTCGTAAAACCATGCTTTGGAGACCCCAAAATAGTCCCAAAAAATCTGAAAAAAATATTTTTTGTTTATAATTGGCCTAGAAGAGAAAACAAAAAAATTATGGTCCAATTCTGATACTACCTGTCTCAGGGCATGTTCTTCTGTCATGGAATCCACCATATGCGCGCGCAGTTGGCAGGGCACCTTACCATTATATGAGTCCTACGCACCCTGGAACTGGTTCCGGTACCGGCCTAGAAGGTGGGGCGAGAGGGAATTTCTCGAGGGGTCCATCACTAGGTTCAGGAGAGTTCACACGATTAACGGTTACCAGTGACTACAAACAGTTTTCGGTAACATTATTTTCGAAAAAATAACTTAGAAATTTGTGTAATTATTTGCTCATTTTAAGGAGGGAAAGCTCTAAACAGCATGAAAAACTACGTCAAGAGGAATTTTTGGAATATGATTACCAGTAATTATCGGACAAAAAGTACAAAAGATTACCAGAGTGGAGGACCCCTCGGAATTTCTACTCGCAATAATACCCGCCACTCGCCACACCCTCCCCTGTCCATCCAACCCTTCCCCACCCGACCCTCCCCAGCCACAGCCTCCCCTGTCGCACCGCATCCCCTGTCGCACCACCCCCTCCCACACTATCCCATGCCACACCCTCGGGCGATCCAAGCTCTGACCAGTCCTGTCCAGTGAATGAAGTTGCATAAATTGCCGGTGGAGTGCGCGGCGATGGGGCTAAAGGTCGCAGCGTGACCCGCAGCGGGGCGTAGGCCGACCGGGGCTGGACCAAGCAGAGCAGCAGCAGCGCGGAGTTGGCCGGGGCGGCTCGGGGCGGGGCGGGGCAGGGCGGGGCAGGGCGGGGCAGGGCGGGGCAGGGCGGGGTGACTTTAACCCGGAAAGTGACGACAACTTGGGACATATGCCCCTCGGGGCCTTCTTAAACTGTTGCGCCGCCGCAGCGAAAGAGAAGAGGAGGGCGGTGGCTCCGTGGTTCCAGACTAGTGAATTTCAACGTGGGAAAAAAAAAAGACTGGGCTGCTTACAGTTTATTTCACCGTAGCTGACGATGAAAATTTAACGGAAGCATTGCAGGGCTCATTGCTTATCTCAAGCTTATCTCAGAGAGCAGAGAGCGATAATCCATCGCGATGAACGCGTCTTATTTGCATGTTATGGGATCGCGTCGATTACAAAGACTTGACGCGGCTGGGACAGGCAGGCCCTCGACCACGAGCGCGTCACTCCGCTCGGACTGAACCGCTATGACAAAACAATTTCAGAAAGGTGCTAATCTTCACTCCCACACCGCGCGGCGCGCACCGCTCGGCTCGCGCTGGAGTTGGCGATTCTTGCATCATTTGGCGCGCGGCCGGGCCGGGCCGGGACGGGACGGGGCGGGACGAAACGCCCACTTATTAAGACGGACCGCAGCGCAGGGCGACAGCAGGTGCACGCCATTGTAACTAGCGCCATACCCGCCCGGCGCCCTGGCGCCCAGCACCGCCCCGCCCCGCACGGCCGGGCACGCCGATGTTTACGAGACGTTGTTGTTCGAAATACCAAACCGGTCCCAGTTGGCGCATCCCCTCCCTAGTCCCAGTTACACGGCTGGCATCTCCCGTAAACTCTTACACGACGCTCCTCGGCTTACTCTGTCCCCGTCTCTCTTCTCTCTCTCTCTCTCTCTCTCTCTCCCCTCCTCCTCTCTCTCTCTCTCTCTCTTTCTCTCTCTCTCGCTCTTGCTCTATGCAGGCACGCAAATGCAGCGGGGTCGAGAGCGGGGTGCAGCTCTGCCCGACCTTCCCTCGATAGCGACTGACATTTTTTCTTCTTCTTCTTCTTCTTCTTCTTCTCAAAAGTCGCGCACACGCGCGTGATTCGATTTATGTGACACTTAGGACGGGCGTGACGAGGACGTGACGGGACGCTACTGCGTCGCTGAATCGGCCGTCACGGTTGAGTGCGAACAAATGCCACGCCGCGACCGTGCCTCCCCATTAACATCCGACCTTATTGTTATGACAGCAACTATACACGCTATATAGGGCAGCAGTTTAGTCTTTAGACTACGCACTACCTTCGTCGTGAGATGTCGTTTGCAATTTGGTAAAAGGTACGTTCGTGTATAGTTTATTGTCTGCACCAAAACAGTAAAATGAAAGGTGAAAATATAGCATTACGGCTAAAATCTTAAGACATTGGAAAAATAAATAGCAGGGTAGCTGGAGGCTTAAAAATTAGCCGCGCCTATACAGCTAAAAATTAATACAACTGCTTTTTTTTTTCGCTTCGACGCGAATTAATTTTTTGCCTGTGCTCCATCTGGAAGGGAGGCGCAGCACTCACATCGGCTGAGCCCCGGGCCGGCCCGGCCGCAGTCATACCTTCGCGCACCATCCTTGTAAAAATGAGAATAGCAAATTAAGACTTTCCTTTGGGACGCGGGGCGTGGGGCCGCGCTGTGAGAGGGGACCCCGGGACCCCACTGCTCGGCCCGCGCCCGGGCCATATCCCCTGCGGCCTGAAACAATGCAAGGATGTGGCGCCCTTGTGAAGGTCGCCGCGCCGCGCCCCGCCCCACCCGGGCGCGTGCCGGCGCGTACGCGTCGCTGTCTGCATGGGGAGCGGACTGGGAAAGAATCTTAGCGGTTTCCGTGTGGCTCGCAGCGCAGCCGCGCCGCGGAGGCTCCATGCCCTATTGTTATGATGCCTACACGGTGTGCACACAGCGGCGTGCACGGTGACGCGGCGTGACGCACTACGGGCGTGAATCAGCCGCCAAAAGTACGGGGGGATGAAGACGAGGAGCTGGAGAAGGAGAGAGCAAAGAGGAGACGGAGGAGGGGAGAGCAAAGGAGGCGGAGAAGGGGAGAGCTAGCGAAGAGCAGGTGGAGAAAGGGAGAGCAAAGAAAAGGTGGGAGAGCCACCGAAGAGGAGGTGGAGGAGAAAGAGAGAGACGAAGAGGTGGAGACTCATGGTGCCCTCTGTCCTGCCGCAGGTCTGTCTGCTGAGCGCGGCGGTGCTGGCGGCGTGCAGCGCGGCCCCGCAGCTCGGCGCCCAGAAGCCCATCGCCATCGTCAGGCTCGACAGCGACATCAGCCCCGACGGCACCTTCAGCTACACGTACGAGACGGAGAACAGGATCTCGGCCAGCGCCCAGGGCCGGCCGGGCAACGGACCCCCCGGCGAGGAGGGCCAGGCCGTGCAGGGCCAGTTCTCGTTCGTGGCCGACGACGGCCAGACCTACTCGGTGCAGTACACCGCCGACGAGAACGGCTTCCTGCCCCAGGTCAGTACATCGTGAAGGGCAGATTTTTTTTTCCTTTCAGGAGAGGGAGGCCTAGGGCCTGCTAAGGGTCGCAGTCGCAAGGGCGAGGTCGGCCGCCGCTGAGGGTACGCGCGCCCTGCCCTACCACCAGACTTGCAGCACACGCGCTGCCGCAGGCGGAGGCCGCCCCCGCCCCGCCCCGCCCCGCCCCGCCCCGCCGCCGGGCGGAGTAGGCTGCGGTTGAGCGGGGCGGGTGTCGGCGCGGGTAGGCCACCCAGCCCGGCATCGCTGTGTGGCGGGTCTGCCTATCACGGCGGCGGCAGGCGCTCCGCAAGAGGGTGACGGCCTTATTCCAGCGCGCACATGCCACCGCGCCACCCTTGTTTTCCTACTCGACTCACCGTGCTCCTGGCCTCGATGGTGTTGCAGGGCGCCCACCTGCCCACGCCGCCGCCGCTGCCCGAGGCCATCGTCAGGTCGCTGCAGCAGCAGGGGCTCAACCCGGCCGAATACGGAGGCGCCGCCGCGGCCCCCAGGGCTCCGGCGTTCGGCGCGCCCCCGCGACGCTTCGGCTGAGCACTGTGCGGATACGCCGCGCCGTCCCCTGCAGCAAATTGTAAATAATATCAAATAAAAAAAATTAAAATTATTTAATAGATGCGTTCCGATATACCGCCGAACACCAGTTACTTGGTTCGGGCTGAACTCGATAGCCGGTGTTGGGATGAGGGGGATAAGGGAGGAGGAGGAGAGGAGAGGGGCAAAGGGTGAGGGGCAGGACACAGCTGGTGGCGAGCGAGCGAGAGAGAGAGAGAGGCGACGTCTAGCCTATACCCCCCGAGCCCCGGCCCGAGCCCGACCTGGCAAAGCTCGCCCTGACACCAAACGAGGCTCGTAACCCCGGCCCGGCTCCAGGCTCAGCAGGCTCAGCCAGCTCAGCCACGGACGCTCAGCTAGCTGCTACTGGGCCACTGTTGCTGCACCAAACAGAGAGTGGGAACTGGCGGTTACATACCCGCACATTCCGATTATCTCTATAATTCTGATATGCGCACTACACTACACACTCTCTCTCTCTCACACACACACACACACACACACACACACACACACACACACACACATTAAGTTCGTTCTTCTTAAGGTCCAATGTAAGCAAAAATTTCACTGTGCCACCACAGGTATTTGGGCACCTCACAGCATAAGTATATGACAAAAAAATCTCAGTTTTCAAATTTAAAAAATCTTGGAAACTTCCAAAAAAAAATTGTTTTGCGAATGGGAGAGATGCCGAAATGTGGCGCGGCGGCGCGGCGCGCGTGTCTCCATCCTGCTCTGCCCTAGAGCCCCCCCCCACCCCACCGGCGACTCCGCGCGATGCACGCCAGCTGATAGATCGCTAGCGAGTACCAATACCAGGTACCTCCACCGGGTACCTTTACCGCTGGCCATTGTTCATGGCTCGCTCTCCTGTCCACCGCGCGCGCAGTCAGGGGAGGAGTGGGGCAGGGGCAGAACTCCACTCGTGTGCACTTGGGGGCAGACCCGGGGGCAAGTGAGAACGCTGCGGTACGGCCATTTCAGAATCTGGATTAACTATTGTGTATATGGTTTCATACATTACGCTCACGACCAGAAAAAAAGACACAAAAATACACGGGAGTTTAAGGTTTGAAAAGAGAACTTTCGAGAACTAGTCACTAAAATTCGCCAATTGTATACCACATCGAGCAGAGACATACATTGTACGTCGAGGTAGGATGGAGCAGAGTAGCCGCTCGGGCCGGGCCGGGCCGGCGCAACAACCGCTATGAGAACGACATTAGGAATCAATTAATGGAGATGGCGCAGCGTCCTGACCCAGCTCGGCTGCACCGCGTGCGGACCGCGTGCACGTGCTCGAGCGCGCCACGTGTTCTACACGCGTGTTGCAGAACCCTCCGCCTGGCCCAGCCCGGGCCGGGCCCGGGCCCGGCGGTGCAGCCCCCACCGCCCACCGCCCACTCGGTCCAGCGCGCAGGCCTGGCGCCTGACACAGAGCTCTAGACATGACCAGCTCATCTGCTAGACATCTCTAGACGAGCGACAGAAGAATCCTTTCAAACCCCCTATGTTTAAATTTCGTAAACTACGCCCCGTGCCCGCCATAAACCAGTGCCCTATGTTTTCTTTCCATAGGACGTAGGCCAAAACCGTATCTCCGCTCTGCTGCGGGTGCCTCCGTGTGCCCGCCGATTCAGACGATCGCTCTCGCATATCTTCGTCCTTGTCGCACCTTTAGCGGTGCCCTAAGCTGGTGATGGCAGGGGCTCTATGAGCATGACAAGGACGTAGGCACGAGAGCGATCTTCGGAATCAGGCGGCTGGCCGGCCCGGCCCGCACCAATGAGGTCCACGCCGCGACGCCGCGACGGGTCCTCCTCTCCTGCTCTCCGCCCACGCGACTCCCTCCTCGACCCGCGCCCGCGCCACGCCACAGCGCGCCACAGCGCTCACCGTTGTGCTGGTCGCCTCCACCACGCCACGCTTCGCCACGCCGCGGCATACGAGAACGCCTTTACCTCCTGGCCTTTGCCTGTCCTGTCGTGTGCAGCCCCGGCTCTGCTGCACGGCTAAGACCCCCACCCCTTCGGCTCTCCGCCCCCCAACAATCCCCCCCTCAAGCCGAAGGGGGCAGAGAGAGAGAGAGAGAGAGAGAGGAGAGAGAGAGAGAGAGAGGCAGGGGGAGCCCCCAGGCCGGGCGCCCCCTCGAGGCTCCGCCCCCGGCGCGATGCGGCGCGGCGCGTCGCCCCCGCAGCCCCTCCGGCCGAGCCCTGTATATAAGCACACGTGCGCCTCGGGGTCCAGTCGCGACTGCGCTGTCCTGTCGTGCAAATAAAGCAGCCCCGTCCCGACCTCCCCGAGAGCCCCGCAGAGCCCCGCAGAGCCCCGCAGAGCACTGCGCTGGCGCCAGCTGTCCGCAAGATGAGGCCCACGGTGAGTCGGACTCGGCGGAGTGTCTAACCCTCCCGGATACACCAGTGCGACGCGACGCGACGAGTGCAGCAAGAGGTGCAAGTGCAAGACAAGTGAGTGCGTGAGCGTGGAGTACGCTGCGGACGGCGGTGGCGAGTAAGTGTGGCGAGAGCGCCGGACGATGGAAAATGTCGCAGGAGTACGTGAAAGCTACGGTAACGGTCTCAATTTTCCTCGATGAACTGAACGCAGAGATGACAACTTAGTGGTATAACGAAGAACTAGAAGAACTCACTAGAACATTACAAGCCATCAATGAAGTTTTGGAAATATAAAGCTTTCCAATTGTTTTTGCAAACGGTTTCTGGAGAAAAGAAATGAAGGCGTGTGTTGTTCTGGCATGATCTTCCAGTTCATCTTAATACCACTTCACGGCAAAAACGAGCTCTGGGTTTCCCAGGCGAATTATTGGCCCAAGGGATGTCCTGGGATTTCCAGGCAAAACTCCTAGGAGAAACTACATTTTTCCAGGACATCCACCGGGATTCCAACTGTCCTGAGAAATTCAGGACTCGATTTTTCCGCCTCTTTTTATGTTTAAGCGGCGCGAGAGTTTTCAATTTAATCTCCTGATACGGGGACAGAAGAGAGTACAACCTTCAGGCGTAGTCGCGGGGCGGCGATGCCTGTAGGACCCCGAAACCCAAATCACGACAAGCATTCGCGAGCGAAGGGAAGGGCAAGGAAGGGCCGTTCTTGCATCAGCTGTTGTAAGCGCAGCGCCGGCCGTCAGTGCGTGCCGTGTGGGGTGTGCGGGGCGGGGCGGGGCGGGGCGGGGCGGGGCGGGGCGGGGCGGGGCGGGGCGGGGCGGGGCGAACGGGAACATCACGGCGAGGACGAGGACGAGGGCGAGGCGGTGCAGAGCGTGTGCCCGCGGGCCAGGCTGGACCGGCGCGGCGCGGCGCAGACGTCCCCCCTAACTCTCTTGTAATCGCGCCCAGTCCGAGCCCGGCACCAGGACGACACGCACGCCGTGCCCTTTCTCTAAGAGTGTCTCTGTGCAACTACGTGTATGCGTGTGTGTGTGGGCGGGTGTGCATACATGGTACGTCGATAACCGTCGAGGACCGCAGTGCACATCGGCGCCACGCCTCACGGTTCGAGAGAAGCTCAGGCCCGTTGCAGCTAGCCCTCATTCCGAGCTTCACGGCGTAACTTAGCACACGACGCACAGCCAAAAAGAAAGAAGGAGAGAGAGAGAGAGAAGAAAGCCAAACAGTTGGACATCAGACCTTCTCCAAATAATATAAATCTAATTTTCGTGGGATTTACTATAATAACTTTGCACGAATCGCTTAAGAACAATCGGCTCCAGCCATAAGACGTCAAGACGAATAATACACCTCACGGGTGTTAGCAGTTAGAGGCCCTCCAAACGGAGACCCCCCCCCCACCCCCGCCTTTTCAAAAAAAAAAAAAAAAAGCTGTGAGGTTCTGACACAGTTTTTGCCTACTAACTCAAGAGTGATTGCTTGATAAAATAAGACCACAGTATACGACAAAACAAATAACCTCAATGACAGATCAGTTTAAAAAGGGTTCCTGTCGGTAATAAAAAAGAAGGGACGCAGGACATGGCAAGGTGGAGGGGGAACCAGACTGTCCAGGGGGATTCTTTTAATGTAGGGCAAGGCGCACCTGCACTCTTGATTTAACTCATTGATTTGAACATTTAGTTTGTGCAAGGCCATAGATGCACAGGGGCCGTACAGATGTATACACACATCTGGTGGGCGGGCAGAGGCGCAGCCGCGAGGGGCGGGGCGTGGCGGGACAGACGCGACAATGCCTCGCTTCAGAGGCGTATCAATGGTGTCATAAAAGGAGAGGAGAGGCCTACCGTTACTGTCTGTTGTCTCGTTGACACACGGGGGACGCGGACACTAGCACGTCGCCTGCGGCAACCACTGTCGAATTCATTACTATAAACTACAAAGTCTATTCGCGGTTTCATGACTGCGCCTCGTACTCGCTGACCGGTCACTCACTGAGGACAGAATTCGAGCAGCAGACAATAGACGAGCGGGGTATGCCAAAATGTACCTAGCTGACAACATATGAAAACGAATAAGTCACAACTGTTTCGATCTCTGTAGATTGATTAGCGAATGAAATGATTGAAAATTATGAAAGTCGAAGACAAAATTCACAAAACTATTCCACTATTCGCGTTTTTATTGCACTTATTTCATTGTGCCCCATTGAGAAATTCTTTAATTGAAAAGGGGTTGGCCAAGATGGGCGGTAAGTTTGAAAATTGGTATCCGGACAGTAATCTGTACAAGAAGGAACGTTTACTTGTAATTAAAACGAGGAGATAGTGCGAGAACCTTTGCTGGAATTTTCCATATGCACTTAAAGGTACTGCTTATCTAAGGGTAGTCACCGTTACGGTGAATCTTGTAAATTCAGTCCCCGCGGCAGCGCGTCTTTGCCCAATGGAACATCTCTCAATTTTGGCCGTCTGACGCATCCGTCTCCCTCACACTCCCGAGGAGGAGAGAGTGAGTCGAGGGGGGCCTCAACTCCTGAAATCATGTTTACACAGTCGCTGATATCTTCGAAATCATTGTCAAAAAATGTGGATCTATTGCCGAAAAAAATTATTTGAGTGCAAATTTTGGGCTCATAAAGCTCAAAATACGCTTGTATTTACTTTACATCACGAATTATTTCTTTCAATTAAAAGGGGTGAAATCATGTGAAATCTTGAAATCATGTGTACAAATTTTGGGTGAGTTGAAGCCCCCTCGGAGTGAGTCAAGAGTGAAGCGGCAGAGCGCGGTGCGCGGAGGAGATGGACAAAGGCCCGCGCGGCCCGCGCAGCGCAGCGCCCGGCCAGCACCAGGCTCTCCTCTGCATCAATAAGGCACTTGACATTTCCGCGCCCCGACCCGACCCGGAGTGCAGTCAATTGATTCAGAGTACGCGAAGCAGCGCGCCGGCATGGCATGCGGCAACCGTCGGCTGTTGACTTTCTCATACTCTATGTGTGCGTCTTCGTGCGAGAGTGAGCGTGAGTGTGTGTGTGTGTGAAGAGAGATGTGGCAATCAGTGGCAACGGACGTCTCTCTCTTTATCTGTAGCCCGCAACATAGCAGTGAGTGTCAATTATTGTAAACGGGACACGGTAGACCAATGAATCGATGTCTCCTGCCCCCCACGGTACGCGCGTCGTTTCGCCCTGCTAAAGACGACGCGCGCGTCGCTGGTGTGTTGCAGCTCGTCCTGGTCGTCCTGGTGTGCGTCGTGGCCGCGGCCTCCGCGCGCCCGCAGCGCGGCGGCGCCCCTCCGGCCGGCGAGCCCATCGCCATCGTCAACCTGCAGAGCGAGGTCAACCTGGACGGTACCTTCTCCTACACGTGAGTGCGAGTGCGGCCAAAGGGCGGGGCTTCCAGAGAAGTCCAGCACGTCTCTCGACTCGCTGGACTGGACTATGGATATTGCCTGGCCACAGTTGACCTACGGCCTTCGCGTCGACTCATGTGAGCCTCTCGTGCCCGATAAAGGAAGTTTTCGCGTGCAACTTTTCCGATTTTTTTCTGAATTCGTATGAGTATGAGTAACTTATTTCACTGGAATTTTTTTTTGTTAGTGTGACATTTAAAGGAAAGTCAGAAAAAGGGAGAAAACATCAAAATTTATCAAGGACTGACATAAATTTTCTTTGAAAAATCAAAAGAAAAATTCAAAACAAAAGTTAAAATAATATAATTTTTTTTTAAATCACTGTACACGTTTTGTATGGGTGATCCCCTCCTCCGCAGGTACGAGTCCGCCAACGGCATCAAGGCGGAGGCGCGCGGCCAGCCCGGCCAGGGCCCGCCGGGCGAGGAGGGCACCTCGGAGCAGGGCTCCTTCTCGTACGTGGGCGACGACGGCCAGACCTACTCCGTCACCTACACCGCCGACGAGAACGGCTTCGTGCCGGCCGGCGCGCACCTGCCCACGCCGCCGCCCATCCCCGAGGCCATCCAGCGCGCGCTCGAGTTCAACGAGAAGAACCCCGAGCCGGAGGAGGGCGCACCGCGCAAGGGCCGCTAGTCAACGGAGAGGAGAGTGAGAGTTTCGTGTGCGCGGGAGAAAGAGAGTGAGAGAAAGAGGGAGCGTCTGTGGCTGTGTGAGGGCTGTAAATAAACGAATAAAGGTGCAGAATGTGTGCAGTCACGCTCATGAGGTGTTCATAGACTTCCGGAGGGTTTTATGTCGGTCTCCTTCTCACGCTCTTCCTGGTACGAGAGTGAGACAGAGAGGGGGGGGGGGAGGGAAGGCCCAGTGATGGTCATGTGCTATGGAATAGGGTAGTCCGCTAGTGAAAGAGGAACCTAAAGAACGCGATCGCCGGTTCTGTTTCCTCCTGAACCCTGATTGGTCAATGCTGATGTCACTTTCACCGTGTGCCAATGAGCGCACAGGCAGAAGCAGAGGGCATGAGCTGCGTCCAGAGTCCAGATACGTGTATGTCTTGGGTGTCTGCGTCTTCTAGTGTGAGAGAACAGTACGCCATAGATGTTTCTGCTACGGTCCAAATCGCGATTTTTCTCATACCAGGAGACGCAGACACAAAAAGACACCCAAGCGACACCCTCGTATCTGGACGCAGGTAAAATTTTCTCTCTAAGGTTCCGTTTCAGTTTCGCGAAATACCCTATCGGAAGTCCTTATCGGCAGCCATCGTATTCCGAATGTCGATTTCCTCTGTCTTTGTCGCACTCGCCCCACAGCCGCCTGATTCCGAAGATCGCTCTTGCGCTTCCGTCCTTGTCGCACGCATGGGGACCTCCCCGATCCTCAACATACGGCTCCACCATAGGTGGGACAAGGACGGAGGACGGAGAGCGATCTTCTGAATCAGACGGCAGAGGATTCTCTCACTGGCCCGACCCGACGCTCCCTACCCTTACGTCACGCGGCCGTGGCGGCGCGGCGGGGAGTGGAGAGGCCGTGGGGCCGTGGTGGCCCAAGGTTGGGTCAGGTCAGGTGACCGGCGAGAGTGAAAGCGGAAAGGGAAGCGGGAGGAAAGTGAGGCAGATATGCGCGCCTGGCTCGGCCCGACAAGGTCGCGGTCAGCGAGAGGTCATGGTCACCACCCACCACTCCTTGTCCCTTCCACTCCACCGCAAGTAATTACTATGACAAAGTTTAGTTTATTTAATATGGCGCGGAACGGGGCCGAACTGTGTGGATAACAATGGCCCATCCGCCGGTCGGTTGGGCGACATGCAACACTAGCACTTAGGCAAAGACTACATTTTAAGTCACATTAATAAACACTACATTCAAAATTTCTGTGCTAAATATGGTCAAATTTCGTCAGATGGTGAGTACTGTTGGCCTATACGTACTCGAAAACACGTTTATTTAGAGTAAATTCCGATCCACTTTATGAAGTGATGGTGCCAATAAACTAGTAGAACACTCCGGCCAGTGACGATTTTTTTCCCCTCAGCGGAAACCCGTGTCTATTCTCGTTTTGTTTTTGTTGTTTTACCCCTATTTTTAACACTCCGCATCTCTCGATACGTCTAGAGAGGCAACAAGGTTACATCGGGAGGCTGGGCGGCGATGCTCCACGGCCCCCATGAGTAGGGGAGGCGGGGCCGGGGCCGGGCAGACGAGGGGCGGCTCAGCATGACAGCGTCTCAACACTGAGGCCCGGCCCGGGGGCCAGGTCGGGCCGGACCCTGACCAACTGCAACACCGCGACATGAGCCTGCAGGCGGACGGGTGAGTGGGCTGGGCACCACCAGGGCGACACTCACTCGGTGCATCCTGGCTGGTGAGGAGTGGGCGTGCTGAGCTCAGCAGCCTGACTCAGAGCGAGCGCCCCCCTCGCGCTGTCTCTCTCGGACCTACACGGCGCACTTCACGAGCGTGAGAGAGAGAGACAGAGCGAGGAAAGTGCGCTTTTAATCGCCTCCTCGGCGTCGGCAGGGACACGCCCCTCATGGCGGCGCTGGCGAGCGTGCGCCTCAAGATGAACCGACAGACCATGCGCTTCCTCGGGGACGCCGTCGTCACCGGCTCCAAGACGCGCGCCCCTGGAGAGAGTCGAGAGGCCCCCGCGGGGGCGGCGGGAGCCGAACAAGGGCAGGCGCTCCCCGCCCCCGCCCCGCCGGCGGAGGGCAGTACGGGCGGCCCACCGGGCGGCAATGCCGGGGATGTCCAGGGCTCGACACCTCGGCCCTCGAGCGTCCGGCACGAGCCTCGCGTGAGTGATACTCTGCGCGGATAACACCTCAATCACGACCCCCGCTGGGAGGGGCGTTGTCAACCCTTATGGGGCACTGCCAGGTGGCGGAGGCGGCGCGCACGGCTCCGGGTGGGGGCGGTGGCGGGGGCGGCGGGGGCGGGCCGGTGGACCCGGGCCAGGCGGGCGGGCTTCCCAGCCGTGTGCAGCATCACCGTGCGCTCTCCCCAGCGTCAGCATCCTCGTCGAGCGAACCGGTGGTGGAGGCGGGGGAGGGGGCGGCAGCGGGGCCGGCCCGGGTGACGGGCCGCCGACCAACACCACCGTGACGGGATCCTGCTCCAGGATGGTGATCCGGCTGCGGCGGCCCCACCTGGGGGCGAGGGACGGCCACGGCCGCCGCGCCGGTCAGGCGCGGCCCGCTGAGGACGGCGACCCACAGCTGCAGCAGTCAAAGGTGAGCGGGCAGGGAGTGCAGGTGGTGCGATCACGGGTAAAAAACGATGACTGATTTTTTGAGGAAAAAGGGAAAACTTTAAGAACC
This sequence comes from Frankliniella fusca, assembly GCA_029379305.1. Classification (NCBI taxonomy): domain Eukaryota; kingdom Metazoa; phylum Arthropoda; class Insecta; order Thysanoptera; family Thripidae; genus Frankliniella; species Frankliniella fusca. Next base: position 157,320 of record JAHWGI010001409.1, read on the forward strand.
TTGGATACTTTGAGGAAAACTCCTTAGATTTTGAGGAAGCCTTCTCAAAATTTGTTGGAGATTTCCCTTACTCTTTGAGGAGCCTTCCTCAAAATCTGAGGGCTTTCCCTCAAATTACGGAAGTTCCTCAAAGTGTTCCCTTTTTCCTCAAAAAATCAGACATTGCTTTTACCGTGAATGCACCGGGCGAGGCGGAAAACGCGTGCACGCGGGCCCGCCTCTGCACACCCCACCCGGCACAGCCCCTGCAGACGAATTCAAAAGAGCGCTTTCCTCGCTGTCTCTCTTGCACCTACGGGGTCCGCCGTGTAGGTGCGAGAGAGATGGAGCGAGGAGAGCTATCTTCTGAATCAGTCTGCAGGAGTCTGTTACACACGAGGGGTGCAGTATCCTGTCCACGCCCAGGCTCTGGTTCTGCCCGCGGAGAGCGGGCGGGCGAGCGCGTCCGAGCGCACGGGCGGGACTGTAGCTGTCAGCAGGCCGGGGGGTTCGCGGGCCGTGAAAGCAGAGCTAGGTGAGTGCAAGCACGTGGTGCAAGAATGTATGGAATGTGTCTTAAGCTGTCCCGTCCCGCTGCACTCAACTCCACCTCGCCTCGGAAAACCCGCCGTGCCCCATGCCAGTCAATACGGCGCGCCCGGCACCTGCACGGGCGCGCAGCTTTAGAGGAAAAAGGAAAGAAAAGCGTGTCTCGTTGTTTGATGCTGAAGCTAGCCCTGCAGAGAGCGGCCGACGGCCCGCGACTACTGGCGGAGGCGACACCAGGACCAGGCCGCCGACGGTGGCCTCGGACGAGTCCCTCGACACCTACGTGCGCCGCAGGGCGACGAGCATCGTGCACCAGGTCAGGGGTGCCGCGCCGCGCCGCGCCCGAGACATACGTGAAGGGTGATTCCGAACGGCGTTTAGTGCAGTCCTCTCGCTCGCTCCACACGGCCATGCCCCATGAGTGCGACAAGGACAGAGAGACGAAACCACTGTGCGGAATCACCCTGGTGGGACACACACGTGGCGCAACGCCAACGCCCCGCTAACTGTGCAATCGTTCGATTAGGTAGCAAAAAACATGAGCTGGTTCGAGAGGCGGTGCGGCGGCGGCGGTCCGGAGGGCAGCCTGGAGGCGGCGACCAGCCGGGAGCGCCTGATGCGCCAGGTGATGATGATGGCAACACTAAAGATGCGTCTCGGTGCTGGGAAAGGAGAAAGAGGGGGGGGGGTCAAAGTGGCTTTTACCTTTCCCCGGCTCCGGTGGAGGTGTCTGCGTGTCTCCAACAGCGATGAGCGAGAGCGACGAGCCGCCGAGGGGGGAAAAAACAAGAATTAAACACTTTTTTGGTATTTTTTTTAAAATTGAAACATCCTCTAAAATAAATGGTCTTTGCATATTTTTCGAATTGCGTCGTGTGCATACAAACTAGTTGCTTATCTAACCCTGGTCGCGTCGCGCAGGTGAGGCGCGTGGCGGCCTACACGGCGGCCAGCAGGCAGCTGCGGCACGCGACGCGCCTGTACGCCGTGGCGGGGGTCGTCTCGAGGCGCGCGCGCAGGGGCGTTGTCAGGTCAGGCTCGGGCACGGGCACGGGGCACGGCTCGCGCGAGTGAGGGCGGCGCCAGCACGTAGGCTCGCACCCCTTTCCTGACCCTGGCGCACGCAGGTACTGCAGGATGGACTGCCCGCCGCGGCCGTGGCCGCCGCCACCGCTGCCTCCACCACCAGCGGCTCCACCCCCGCTCTCGCCGCCGCCGCCGCGCCCCGCCTCGGCGGCCGCCAAAGCCAGTGAGCTCCGCCGCGAGGCGCCGGACAGAACGGAACGGGCTGTGCACATCAACGACCTGCCGAAGGTAAAGGGTGCGGCCGCTGGGGTGGGCTACCCGGGCCGCGGCCCTGAGCCGTGTACACGTCTGCCCCCGGTCTGACCCCGCCCTCGCCCCCGCAGCGTATCCTGCTCAGGGTCTTCTCCCTGCTGGACCAGCGCGAGCTCAGCCTCCACGTCGCGCCCGTGTGCCGCGCCTGGCACCGCCTGGCGAGGAGCAGGCACTTTTGGCGTGAGCTCACCTTCGACGGTGAGGCTACCTTCCCGCTCTCCTTGTTCTGCAGATTGATTCTCTCCCTGCTCTCCTTGCTCTGTCTCTCTCACACTCATGGGGCGCGCGCGAATCGGTGCGAGAGAGACAGAGCGAGGAGAGCGCTCTTCTGAATCAGACTACTGATCACGACTGTTCCCCACATCGTCTATATAATGTGAATCTGCTCCGACCCGACCTGCAGCGGCCTTCACCCAGTACTCGGCCCAGAGCGTGTGTCAGCTCCTGCGGGCCACCCCCGGCCTGTGGAACCTCGAGCTCATCGCCTGCCGGGACGTGGACCTGGTCCTCGGACAGGTGTGGCAGACGTGCCGCCAGCTCCGCACCCTGGTGCTGGACTCGTGCACCGTGTCGGCGCAGCTGCAGCGACGCCAGGTTAGCCGGGGCGAGCGCCGCGGACATCACTCCAGCAGAGACGAAACTGTCAACCGTCCACCCCTGCAGGCAAAGGAGCCCACCGTGCTGGAGGCCGTGCTCGAGCACTGCGTCTGCCTCCAGTACCTCATAGTCGCCTTCAGCCCCATGCTCTACACGAGCAGCTTCTTCAGGCTGCTGGGCCGCCGCTGCTGGAGCCTGCGGTGCTTCCTGGTGGGTGTGCGGCTGCAGGCTGGCAGTGGTGGTGCCAGCAGACTGATTCAGAAGAGCGCTCTCCTCACTCTATCTCTGTCGTACCTGTACGGCGCAGCCCATGAGTGCAAGAGAGGCGGGGCGAGGGAAGCGCTCCTCTGAATCAGTGTGCAGTGCGTGTCCCCGCCCGCGCGTGCTACGCACCGTCACGCGGCCCGCAGAAGGGTGATTCTGAACGGCGTTTAGTAGTGTCCTCTCTCTCTCTCTCGCTCCTCCTGGCCCTGGCCGTGCCGCACGAGTGCGACAAGGACAGAGAGACGAAACCACTGGGTGGCATGGCATCACCCTGCAGGTGAGCGCGGACGACGAGGACGTGCGCGTCTTCTGCGAGTCGCTGAGCGCGGACGGGGACGGCGGCGAGCCCGGCTCCACCGAGGCCAGCGAGATGCTGCTGGGGTCGCTGACGGGGTCGTGGTCCCGGACCGTGCCTCCGCCAGCGAGCCCCGCCACCACGGCGAGCGACAGCTGCCGCGCCGCGCACCCCCCGCGCGAGACGAGCGGCCTGCGGAGGAGGGTGACCGCCGTCCGCACCAGGAACCACCTGCTGCGCGTGCTGGCCTTGCGGCCGGACGCCGAGCTGAGGCTGCTGCAGTGGCGCATGTCTGACAAGGACAACCGCGCCACGCTGGACTACTTCGGCGTGGAGGCACGCCTGAGCTTTCAGTGACACATCATTGCGTCTCTGGTTGCCAGCCTCGCTCCCAATACGGTTTCAACCAAGGTTCTCACGCACTTCAAGAAAGCACAAACTCTACTTGATCTCAACTTGTTCATTAAATACAGTATCTTACACGAATTTAATATCACAGACATCAGGGCGAGCGAAAGAAGACACTATTCTTCATAATTGACTAAGGCAGCCTTTTGCCCAGAAAGAGAGGACCTCCAGGTCAGAGGAATTTACTCCCAATGCCTGTAGAAGGGCATTTTTGTCTTTTCGGTCACAGGAATCTTTCTTGTCCAGGAACTCAACTTGATGTAAGACTCGAGCAGCACTGCAGGAAATAAATTTAATTTTTAGCATGTGATGGTTACTTGTCTATGACCACAAATACCTCCTGGGTAGAGTGCGTACTTTAATGTCTCCATTCTCAAGGCAGCTATTTGCAGTGACAATGTTGAATCACTAAGAAGATTAGACTCCATTGCACGGTCAAGTTTTGCTAAGTACGTTGGCCCTGGTAAAAACATGGATAAAGGAATATTCCTTTACAATTTAGTAAGCAGCTGGTACTCCATTTAAACCTATTAAAATTTTAAGATTGCTTACATTTTGTTGGAAGTTGTCCAGGCCATTTCAAATGGTACCTAAACTGAGATGCTTGATTGAAGAGCGCCATAGACTCTTGAGTTTCACAGTCAGGAGGTAATAATACTTCCACACGAGCAACCTGTGGTGAGGGTTGAGGTACTGCAGCCCGCGCCTCAATGCCCAACATATTGCATTCGGAAGGAGATACATATTGTGAACTGAATGGAATTAGGCGCTCACATCCTTTTGGTAACAAAACCTTCCACAGAAAAGGAGTAACTCAATTAGAAAGTTTTAAACTTTCTGTAAATTTTTAAGATAAAATTTTAATTTACCTTTAAGGTCAAAAGAATGCTGGTAACTAGTGCAGCAGGCTGGCCACGAACAACAACCTGTCTGCCCACAAGAAGGCAAAACACAACACATGCAAAGTTTGCTGGGCCTAGTAAGACTCGTAACATTCCAAGACTGTTCACACTTGGCCCTGCTGTTTGAACTAAACACTTCACTGAGTTTTGATTATTTGGTGAGGCAAGAGTACAAGGTAGGTCTCTTTTTGCAGAAATAAATGTAATACCCTGTTCAGAATCTGTTCAAAAGATATAAAGATGACTATCAGAGACACAATCCACAGGAGCTACAATAAACTTTAGAGCTTGTTACCCTCAAGTGGTCCAAAAGGTAAAGTCCAATTCAACGGGGGAAAAGTTTCACGGAGATGAGTGGTAGAATTCCTGAGCAGCCATACAAACCACAAATGCAACCTATAAACAAAAAAAGATTGAGGTGTGGTATGAACTGGTTACTGAATATGTTTACATTAATTTTTTCCAAAACCCTAAATATGGTGAGGAAGTTTTTTCCTTTTCATCAAAATTATCAAAGTTACATAAAATGTAATTAACTCACTGTGCATATACTTGTGGAGATCCAGTTATTTCAGGTAAAGCACGACTGCTTTTGTCGACACAATATGCATTGCTTAATCTTAGTGCTCTCTGTGGGCGGGCAGTTTGTTCAGCTTCATATACCTGTGCAGTGACAAATACAAAATCGAATTACATTACATGTGACAATAACAGTAGACACATAGCAATAAACTTTAGGAGAGGAACCTTAGATTGTACCTTGTTGGCAGCTGACTGCATTTCTGATACAAAAACTGATATATTTTTTTCCAAAAAAGGCCATACATTGAGTAGAAGTAGTCTATCTCGAGTCAGAACTGTGATAGAGAACCATCGATGGAATCCCCTTGCCAATGAATCTCGAATCAAAAATGTGTGGCTTAAAACACTACAGCCTTGAGCACCTCCAACACCCAAATCATCACTAAATACTAATACTCCCTCCTTTCCATGACTGACCTAGAAAATAGTAATTATTTGTCATACGCTATACAGTTTTTCTTCTTCTTTTCTTTGAAAAACTATTGAAAAAACACATACTTCACAACTAAGACTTCTTGTACAGGCTTGGCGAACGAGTGCTTCAGTCTCAGACTGCCATGGAAGCTGAGTGCTGATGTAGCTCGTTTGTGTGTCATGATCAGAAGTGACAAAAATATTGTTGCCAATTGACTGGCAAGCCTGTGACAGTCAATAAATTGGTCAATCAAAAAAGTAAGGTAAATCTATCTATGTATAAAATAAAATAAATGTGTATTACAGTACCTCACAAGACGAAGTTACTGCTGTGCCATATGACTGAAGACACTCAGGGAAGCCATAAAATTTATTTCGTTTAAAATTTGCTTCATTATGGCAGCGTGTATTCTGAGTGCTCAACAAGACACTTGGTCCATGGAGTTCACAAAAGTGGCAAACAGATATAATGGCATTCATTTTGCAACACTACGCTAAATGAGCCTCTTCTGACTATTTTTCTCCAAAATTTTGATTACATCCAACATTACGAATATGTACAAGCTAAATGTGTACAGGTTTTCTCTAACTTTAATGTGTTTCTCAGGATTGGCAGATCAGAAGCATGAACAGCCTTCGATATCAGTGTGTTTATCTTATCACCTGAACTGACAGAAAATCGTCTTGAATAAACATATACTATGGAGCAAACAAGAATGTCAGGTATGTCAAGTGACAGCGCAGCGCAACATCTAACCAAAACCAAAACTCTACCAAAACAAAGCAACCAAACATGGCAAGTATGCTTATGAGAAATCTCTACCAGACGGAAAGGGCAAGGGCGGCTGCTTGATTTCACTTCACGATTTCACCGACTATTCCTTGCTGATAATGACAGTCTCGCATAAATCCGCAGTTCGCAGGGTTCTGATTCTGCTGAGTCTACTCTCTCCTACTTATATTTCTTTTGCGAGCAAACAAGTAATGTCTTATGTCTTTCCATACAAACTCAAATTTACCGCGCATTATATTTCAAATTTCTCATTCTAATGCCACATTTTTTTGTCTTGTCGGGTGTTCGAATCGAAATTTTCGTCTGTCTGGTTGTCTGGTTCTAGCTCGACACGACTGCGGCACTGTGCCGGAATTCTGCCTTATTTGTTGCTGATATTGCTAAAAGATGGTCGACAGAATTGGAAAATGTCGTCAATAGATAGCTGTTCTATCAGACAAGAGAGGCAGGAAAATGAAATAAATGCTTTGAAGGTAAACCATTTTGTTTTTGCTTCTGCTTCACGGTTTTATTAGGTTATAAACAGTGAACTGTTAGTATATGTTTATTTTCTTTTAAATGTAAACATCTAATTTTATTGGACCTATCAACCACATGATGTACCGCAGATAAAAAAAATTTCTGTAGAGTTCTAATTTTGTCATTATCTACGCTAAATTTATATCTGACATATCACCCCTCTTAATGTTGTCAGGCAATTTTTGAAAATGAATTGGAGGATCTCAGAAAACTTGGCGGTAAGGACCCATGGCAACCTTTGGATTTTGTCTTATGTTTGGGTCCGCAACAAGGAAGTTCAGGGGCTCAAGAAATTCATGCGCAAGTCCACTTGCAAGTTACTTGTTGCCCATTCTACCCTGATAAGTATGACTTTGATCTCTTATTGTCACTCATATTGGAGTCTGCAAAAACATGTTCCAACCACTCTGTTTTGTCACAGGGTGCCTGATCTGAAGGTTGTAAAAAGTAAAGGCATCTCGACACATGACATATCACAATTGTTGGAGGAGCTTCAGAGGCTTACAGCCAAGCTCCGTGGACAGGAGATGGTTTATGAAATTGCTCAACATGTGCAGGTTAATGTCGTTTTTGAATGCAGCCTAATGCCACTTACAGTCGAAAAATTAACTATTAGGTCTCTCCGTATTTCCAGGGATTTTTACACCAACGTAACAAGCCAGGATTCAAATCATTTCATGATGAAATGTTGTATCTTCAGCAACAGCAAGCACAAGAACAGCAACAACTCAATTCTCTTCGTGAGCAGAAGGAGGTAAAGCTTTGTTATCTTTTTTCCATTGTTTAAATATTAAAGAGTTGAAAAGTATCAAAGTTTTCAATTTTGGTAGAGGCAAGCCATTCAAAATGAAGTTCATAGAAAGCAAGAGGCTTTACGTGCAGAAGGCCGCCAAAGGAGAGAAAGTCTTCGCCTGAATCAGGATCCATCAAATCATTTCCAGAGGTGAGCACCCATCGAATCAGTCATACCCTGAATTTTATTCACCAACAATGACATATTCATGGTGAGAGTTTCTATTTCAATAAATTCTTTCTCTTGTCTTTGACAGTGATTTTAATGACGATCATTCACTAGAGAGTAAACCCTCTTTGTTTAAAGACTGTTACATTAAGGTAATGAAGATATTTAATTTAATGATAGAATTAAATTGATATTTTCAATAAGATTAAATTTTTTAATTACTCTGTTTGGTTAAATTAAACTAATGAGTTGATGAAATAACAATAATACCAAGAGACTAATGTCTCTTCATAATACCTATACTCTCTATTTTAAAGGTTGCACAAGATTGTGTTTCTGGGGATGAGGAGACAGATGCTGAAATGTGTTTTATCTCTCATGATACCAAGAGCCAGTCTAGGATTTTAAGTGAATTTGAGGAGTTGAAATTTCTTGGAAAAGGAGCATTTGGTGATGTGCTGAAGGTATTCCCTATAAGTTGTACACTTGCAAGGAACAATTTAAACTGAATCAGACCCAAAAGGATACTTATTTGGCCTTCTCTCTGATTGCTTCATAGGTCAGAAATAAACTTGATGGACGAGTCTATGCAATCAAACGTATTGAGCTGAATCCACGCAACCGCCAATTAAACCGACGCATTACTAGAGAAGTAAAATTACTGTCTCAACTCAACCATGAAAATGTTGTCCGTTACTATAACTCATGGATAGAGAGTGCAACAATACAAGTTGCCTCATCAGAATCAACCAGTGGCAGTCCATCAGTGCAAAAACCATTTCGTCCAGTGAAGGTAACTTCTGATTTCAAAAACTGTTTTTTGAATTCATTTAAAACAAACATCAATCAGATTAATAACATTCTTCTTACCTTGAAGGCACTTAAAGAGCTAGCTCCAACTGTGAAAGGTAGCTTGGAATGGAGTGTCTCAAGTACAGCAATTCAAGAGCCCTCTGATTCCGAAAGTGATTCTGACTCTGACAGTGAAATACCTGATGGGGAACAGTGGTTGGGATTTTTGTGAGTCCTGTTTTTAAATTTCCCCCATTTTATTTCCAGATGAGTTTATTAAATAATCAAACTTTCATTAATTTTCTTTTGATACCTCAATAGGTCAATGCAAGACATGTCTGATAGTATAGTGTTTGAAAATGATTCCCAAGCTTCACCTGATGCTAATGAAGAGGGAAATGAAAATAAATCTGAAAGTTCAAATTCCGATCTTAAGAGCAGCCTGAGCCCATTACACCGTGAAATACAATTTATGTATATCCAAATGGAATTCTGTGAAAAAAGCACTCTAAGGTATTCAAAGTTCTTCATTATGACTTATTGAGCTCATCCATGTCATTCTTATAATGGATTAATTTTTGTGTACTTATCTTAGTTTTATTTGTTGTACCTTCATTTCTGTTCAGGACGGCTATAGATGAGGGTCTTTGTCAAGATGAATCAAGGGTATGGAGGCTGTTTAGGGAAATAGTTGAAGGCTTGGCCCACATTCACCAGCAGGGCATGATTCACAGGGATCTTAAGCCAGTAAATATTTTCTTGGATTCTCAAGATCATGTGAAAATAGGTGATTTTGGTCTTGCAACTATGAGTAGCTTACCCAGGCAAGTCACAAGTCATGTTATACATTCATTTCAAAAATAGCATTTTTTTTTCCATCCACCTTATTTAAGGATTGGTTTTAAACTTGAATTTTAGAGTTGCAACAAAAGATAAGGATACATTTGAATTTCCACTCATTGAACAGCTACATATCAGCTCTGATAGATATGATTCAAACGATCAATCACTGACCAGCCATATTGGCACAGCACTGTATGTTGCACCTGAGGTCAACAATTCCTTATCCAAAGCAATGTACAATCAGGTAAACTGAGTTTTGTTTCTCTTTGAGTTTTAAAGCTTTGAAATGGTTGTAATCATAAAATTTTGGTATTTTCTCTTCTTTTTAGAAAGTTGATATATATAGTTTAGGGATAATATTTTTTGAAATGTGTTATCCACCGCTGCAAACTGGTATGGAACGGATCACTGTCCTTCACAACCTTCGGACAAAGCAAATCATATTCCCGGTAAACTTTCCAATGAGTGAAATGATTAAACAGGCTCATGTCATTCGGTGGGTCTTAGTTGTATCTGAATTTTCTGTCCAGTCATTTATGTAAAACTAAAATTTTGATTTTGAAACTGACAAATGTTTAGGTGGCTGCTGGACCACGAACCATCAAAGAGGCCATCATCTGAAGAGCTTTTAGCTTCAGATTCTTTGCCACCTCCTCAACTTGAAGATGCTGAGCTACAAGACATGGTCCGCCATACTTTGAGAAATCCACAGAGCAAGGCATACAAGTATCTTGTTGCTTCTTGTTTTAAACAGGTGAATTCTCTTGGGAAAATGAATAAATTTTCTCTTGATTTGCTTGACCTCAATTTTTTTTTTTTTTTTTTTTTAGGATGTAGGTCCCGCAGAGGATGTTACATTTGACATGGCAGTACAACCAAAAGGGCTTAGCCTTCAGCGATTCTTAGTTCTCCAAGACATGGCTAAAAGTGTAGTTGTCAGAGTTTTTAAGAGGCATGGTATGCTAAGAAATAAGGTCTTGGTGTGTTGTGGCCTTGTTCTTTTTATGATCTTCTATGTCAATGTCAATTTGTAGGTGCTGTCAGCCTTACAACCCCTCTTTTAATGCCTCAAAAAAGTGCAAACTTGGAAGTTGACTCTGTTGTTCGCCTCATGACAAGATGGGGTGGCATAGTTAGCGTTCCTCACGATTTACGAGTCAATTTTGCTCGCTACGTCGCATGGAACAATATATCATGTCTGAAACGGTATGCCATTGAGAGAGTTTACCGGGAGAAGAGAGTATACGGTTTCCATCCACGAGAGCTCTATGAATGTGCTTTTGACATAGTTACACCTAGTCCAGGTACTTGCCCTTTCAAATTCATCATTGTTTAGTTTTGGGATGTAGTTTTGAACTTTCTTTGAGATTGTTTAACATGATATTAATTCACTTATACTGCTTCAGGAAGTTTACTGCTGGATGCTGAATTACTAGCTGTTGTTTGGGAGATGGCCTCTGAACTTCCCGGACTTAGAGAACTAGCCTGCGCATTTAGACTGAATCACACTTCATTGGTTAAATCAGCATTAATTTATTCTTGTGTTAGAGAAGATCAGCACTCAAAGATTCTCTCAGTGTGCAGTGAAGCAAGGGTAATAATAATAATTTTTACCTCAAGTTTTTCAAACTGAACACTTACAATCCTTAACCATTCACTTCCATTTGAAGGATAAAAACAATCTGAAACAACAACTTCAAGAAATTCTGTCAGAACCAGAAATGGCTTCCCTTTTTTCCTTGCTTGAAGTGGAGGGCCCATTTTCTAAAGTAGCTGCCACATTTCGAGTAGTTACAAAACGGAAAGGTGAAGCTGCATCTATGGCCAAGCAAGGTTTGAATGACCTTGAAAATACAATAAACTATGCTCAGGCATTAGGTATCAAGGTACGCATGTTAGGTTCATTTCATTACTATTAAATTTTTATTTATGAAGCTTTAGCACAAAATATTTGTGGTGAACAGTTATAATTTTAATACACAGCATCACAGATTAGGTATTGAGGTCATCAAGTGTACATTTTTTACTACTGCGTATAATAATCTCTTATTCTTTGTTTTCATTCTGTAAATATTTTGCTTTACTTATCCATTTTTCAGTGCCCAATATTAGTCAGTCCAAATTTTGTTCGTAATATAAACCAATATTCTGGAGTTATGTGTCAGCTGGTTTGTGAAAACAAAAATAAACATAGACGTGGAGGTTTGGAAGTAATTGCAGCTGGTGGTAGATATGACTCAATGATTGCATCCTTCAGGTAAATTTATTTGTCAGCTCAGGAAGATTACCAAAATCATCTTTGGATGTTTGCTTTAGACCACATACTGTATTTTTTATTTCATAGGCAAGCACTTGATCGGAGTGGAATGTTGCGTCCTGGTCCTCCCCAAGCTGCTGTTGGTGTTAGTATTTGCATGGATAAAGTGGTCACTCTTTTACATGATAGTGATGAAAGAGTGAAGTCAGTAGACGTTGTTCTGTGGAGCTCTGGTCATCAAACTGCTCTCGATGCTGCAGTTGTTGCTAAAGGTCTTTGGGGAGTAGGAATGAAGTGTCTTCTACTTGACATTGTAAGATAATTTTCTTCATATTTTTTGACCTACAATATACGTATTGAACAAGAACATTTTAAAAATTTACTGCTCTTGCTCCCTTTCTAGAGTGAACAAGAAACTGAAGAATACTGTCAAGAAATGGCCATTCCTCTTATGGTGATGTTAAGAGATGGAGATTCAACATCTGTCCGTGTGAGGATTTGGGAGAAAGATCGGTTAGATTATATATTGTAACGAGTTTTCTCCGGATCATCACAATGAACATAATATTAAGACTAACTTTATTTTCTGTCCTAGGCTTCATGAGAAAAAAGTACTATGTGCAGACTTAGTTGAATTCCTTTCGAGAGCTCTACGCCAGTGTAGAGAGCAAACTGAAGGTTTAAGTTCTGCTCTCCCTCTGCAAAGGCAAGAAAGTAAAAGCCTTGGATGTGGAGACAACCACTCTCACACTCATAATCACTCCCACTCTCACCGTCATACCCATGTAGAAACTCATGGACACCAACATAATATGGTAATAAACATGAACTTTTTAAGTTCAGAAAGAATGGCTGCGAGTTCCAGAAAGCGATATCAAACTCAGGTAAGTAAAGTTACTGCCTCGCTCAATGATTCATTTGATAGACTCTTAATAGCTTTATTCTTGTCTTCAATTAGATTTATAGCCATACCCTTCGGATTGTCCAAAAATTAGACATTAGAGTTCCCATTCAAGTTTTGGCTGTTGGTGGATTAGATGGAGTTGCTGTTTGTTCTCTTGCTGGACTGCTTGACTTAGAAAGTGAACAAGATTTCAATGAAAGTAGAAAAGCAGCCATTGAAAGGTATCAAAATATTTTAGATGGATTAATTTCTGTTAATATGAAGTTAATTTTCCCATTATTATTAATAAGAATTTTTTAAAAAATATTTGCAGGTTGCCAAGGAACAAGAAGATTATTGCAGAAGTTTTAGATGAAATTTATGATCTACGGTTTGAGAAAAATGCCCCTGTGATAATTCTTTATAGCCTTCCTGATAATAAGTTTCGACTTTTAGTATAAGGTTGTTAATGCTGTGATGTAACCCCTTCTCTCCTGATGATTGTTTTTCTTTTATAATGTCACACAATCAGAACTGTTCATAATTTGAAGAGGAATGATTTCCAACTATTTTTTTTTTTTGCCAGTGACTTACAGAAAGACTAATAGGTTTTCATGTTAAGAATATAGTTGTATTTGTACTGTATATATTTTTTTATATATTTAATCAAATGTATTCTTATAATTCAGGTATTTAAATATCTGACTACTGTTTTGTGGCCTTCATTCTGATTAGAACATCCATTGCTTCAGAGACTTGATCAACATTTTTTTTTAGCTGTTTACTCTTTTCCTGTTTGTCAAAAAAGAAATTTCTTGATTTAGGTAATAAAATGTAAATATTTTTACAATCTAGTTTGAAATATGACATGAAAAAAGTATGAACATACCCCTATGGGGGCTGCAACTTTTCTCCACAACCCCAGCCTATCAGCATCTTCACTGTCTATGTAACTGGACTTTAATTTACTACTTTCATTCCCAGTGCTGACTTGAAATTTCATCTGCAAATTCATAAAGCAAAGAAGACAAATAACAAACAGCAGAAAACATAGTTACGTTATCTGGCACTGAACTGACCGCTGTTTTGATATCAGTCTTGATTAACTGCAAGTACCAATTAGCACATCGTTTAGGATAAATAGATCGGCTGAAAGCAAGTTCATCTTTAACATCAATGAATTCAGACACATCTGAAATAGAAACAAAACAAAAGCTAAGCATAAATTCAAAAAGCACATTTATCATTGAAAAGATTGAGTTTTATACTACCATTGGCGGACATGGCTTCAGTCCAGAAAATACCTCCTAAACTTGTAATCAAACTATTTCATTGACATAAATCGACGAACAAGACGCAGTGAACTCAGCAGGAACGATGTTGTTATTTTCTTTATTTGGAAATTTTGAAATGTGATGTCAGCTGTTGTTTTTTACTATTTTTTTAAGTTTTTGTCAACAAAAGCTACGAGTGTTTCTATGTAGTATACCAACCTCCACATTTTAAATTTTTTCTTCTACTTCGGAAATATTCATAAAAGCATGTAACTTTGCTTATTTTTTTTTAAAGGATTAAAAATGATAATATATATTTATATATTAGGGTTTCACAAGTGCAGAGAGGCAGAATTTTGTCGCCCTTTCTCCCTATTTTTCTATGTATGGTTACCGTTTCAGATTGCGGTCCACCACGGATTTGAAACTCCAAATCCACAACAAAGAGCGTTGGCGCGAGAGACGAGCAGTTTACTGGAAGCACGCCGACTTATATCCTGTGCGTTTCATCTCATCACGAGTTTCATTGACTTGTCCGATGAATTGTAAAAGCCATCTTGCTGCATTTGTGCGTGTAGTTTCTTAGTGGTTAAGGCTTTCTAACCTTGTTGGTGTTCTAACTCTAATGCCGGCTGTGCCGGCTTTGGTCGGGCAGAAGACTTCGTCGAGAATTATGCAGTTCGGATTTATGAATCCTCTCCACCTCGCCTACTTCGTGAGGAATAAAAGTGATTTCCAAGTGTGAAGGAAAGGTTTGAGCTGCGACCATCATGGATCCTTCTATTTTCTTTGGTCGCTCTCGTTTAACACGGCAGACTACCAAGCCTAAACAACCATCAACTGACAAAGAGAATTTGAAAAGCGAGGTTAAAACTGTGAAGCAGCGCACTAAAGCTGACCAAAAAAGTTCTAAACGTACCTTAGCTGAAGTCAAAAATGAAGCAATTCCTACTCGAAGAAATGCTGCAAGGGGCTTGCCGAAATGTAGTGAAAAGGCAGTGATCATTGCAAATGATATTGATGTCAGTGCAAAAGAAAAGATTCTGACTAGCAGGACGGGCAAGAAAGTTTGCTTCTCTGAGGAAACCATTCTAGAAGATGATGCAAAGAAGACCAGTAACTCTGTTGCTTCTGGTCCTGTTTACAAGAATGTGCGGAGGTCGGATGTGAGGGATGATCCTGTTGATGAGTACGCTTTTGATGAGGATGATTCCTCAAGTGAGAGTACCGCTCCACCTAAGAAGAAGAAAAAGCGTCAGCCTCAGAAAAAGAACCCTCCTAAGAATATTGTCAAGTGGGATCCATCTAAAAAACCAGTTTTGCGACCAACAAAACCGTCCACCAAAAGTCAGAAGTCAAAGCCGAAAGCTACAATCACGACAGCTTCATCCCCTAGTAAGACTACTGTCAAAAGCATAGTATTAGGAAACAAGGCAACTTTAAACAGTCAACCTACTGGAACTGTAAAAGTCGCAGCAAGTAACTCTGATAGTAATTGTTCCTCTTTGAAAAAACATCTTTTGTCATCAAAGATGAAGGAACCACTTTTGATTGACAACCCCGCTGATTCTTCTATGGACTTCCAAATTGAACATCAATTCACGTCAACTCCTACTGAAGGAAAACTTTCCACGAAACTCAACTTAGAAAAAGAAAAATCCATCAAGTCCTCTGTTGAAGTCAGAGCATTGAATACCGTAGACACACCTACTTTTAGAAAGAATCTTGTATCCATTTTGAAGGAGAAAATGAGTAAACCTTCAAGTGTCAAGCTGTCTGGAGAATCTGGAAACATGTCGCCTGCCAGTAGTTCACCATTTGTGTCTTGCTCTACCACCAATCAATCTTCAACATCAAAGCAAACTTTAAATAAGAAATGTGATGATCAAACTGTTGCAACTAGACTGGTTGAATCTAATGTAAAACATCTGCAGAGATCCACAGCACCTAGCACACCTGTTAGAACACCTCCATGCATCTCAGTACCTACCATTTGTGTGAGAGAAAGTCCATCTTTTATGGAACCTGAACCAACACTTCAAGTACCATTTGAAGATTCGTCCATTCCCTCCTCACCCCTGCAGCCTGTAGTACTAAGAACTGTCTCATCCACACCTGTTACGCGCTCGAGGAGTGCAGTAAATTTTAATGCATCAAGTTCTACAACACATTTGGATAAATCATCACCAAGGAAAAAGGCTTCCTCATCTCCTCATGCTGTAGCAGAAGAACCTTCATTCAACTCTGCAGACCTTTCAAACCTGTTTGATGATCTCCCAAGAACTTCTGTCATACCAACTCGTATGTTTTCAACTCACCGGGGAACTGTTTTTATACCAGAGGGGGATAATGTAATCAAGAGAACATTACCTGAGTTATCCCCATGCAAGGAACAAGTTTCTTCAAGAGCAACCACTGTGAAGTTCTCTGTTCCTCAGTCATCCTCCGGGCTAGATGACTGCTTTGGGTTTGATAATGATGATTCAATTTTTATTCCTAAATCTGATTCTATCCTTGCACGTAAAAGAGTCAATGAACAGCAAAAACCCAAAAAGCCTAATTTGTCTGTTCAAGAGGTTCAAGCTCTGCTTAGAGGACAGTTACAATTCGCCTCTCCTGCCAGTGGCACACCTCGCTCAGTTCAAACAAAACTGACAGACTTTGTCAGTTCAACTCCAACCACATCAATTCGAAGTAAACCAAATCAGGTTATCCTCACTCCTACACCTGTACCCTTATTTGGAGAGGAAAATCTTGACACAGACATACAATCTCCATTTAATCAAGTAAGTGTCGAGTCTGTAAACTTTCTACTTCATGCCACTTTGTCAATATGATCATTATTAAGTATAAACAATTTTGTAAATTATAGCCCTCAAGACGGTCTTATGACCGCTTCCGGCCTCCCAAACGCATTGCCTGCGGTGATGAGGTGCTCTCAGATGATGAGGCAGATGAGAAAGATGCCAATCAAAATGCCTCTGAGTCTACTGGTGTGGAATTAAAAAAGAAAAGCCGATCTTACAGAAAGAAGAAAAAGGTCAGTAAACTATCAATTGGTTTTTATTTTCTTTCTTTAAAGTTCTAACTTTATTTTGAATATTGCAGCCAGAGGAAACTCAGCTGGAGAATTGGGCCCGACAGATGGAACTTCACTTTAAGGAAGTTGAAAATGTAGATCTGGAAGTCAAGTGATTGTAGATATTTTTCCAAGACAAGAAAGAGGCTTGGAGCATTTTTGAGTTCAAGTGAAGCACATTTACAAATTATTTTCATGTTATTGTTAAAAGATAAAGACTAAAATTTTAAATGGGAGGAAATAATGTATTTGTGATGCTTGAAGCAGGGGCGATCCTGCACCATTTTATTTTACTTTCAAAGCAAAATTAAAATTATTTTGTGTTTATGTTTTGTTCAAAAGTTTATGGATGAGAGAATTATTTAATTATGTACATAATTCTGACGGGTAACATTCTCCTTTTCAAGTTTGGAAGATTGCAGTCACACCTAATATGTCTATTTTTTGTTACCTTAGTAATTTTGTTCTGTTTAGAGTGATCTTTAAAAGGCAAATTGTGTTTATGACATTACTCTCTAATTTTAATCTGCATGTTTGTTTTTTTCTTTCTTCAGTATTCTTTGTGTTGTATTTCAATAGCAATAACCTTAACCCAATTATTTGTTTGATATATTTGGGTACCTTTTGTAACAATGATTCTTTTAAATGGTGAAGCAGTTGTTAACCATTAAAAACAAAACAAGAAAATTTGCTTTTGGAGTATTTTAATTATATCTGAAGAGGCAGCAGTTCTTAAATTTATTGCCTATGATTGAGAATTAACACAAGCAGCAAACAAACTAGGAAACCAAAATGTTTGTTCTTTAGGGTTCTGAGTGTCTATCCAAGCTAAACCTTCACGTAACATGTAATTTAGACCTCTTTGGGCCCTTTCAAGTTCCCAGCCTAATTTGGATTGGATATCCAAACAGCTAATATGTCCCTCGTTATCAGTTGCAGCCTGCAGAATAGCTGTATGATCCATATTCAGTTCACCTGGCACAGATTGAACCAGATACTGACCTTTGCCCATTGGTAACACAGTGAATCCATTTCCAAATATTCTCAATTTCTTAGAGGCGCATAGCAGATCATCAACAGATATGTCTTGGTGCTGTTTACTGCGTCCACGAGCTTGAATAAGTCTCTTTCGCAGCTCATCCATTGTGATTAAACCACCATTTTTGTAACTAGTGGCAATGCACACCTCAACAATTTGAACACTTAATTCATAGTAAAAATCACCAATTCCAAGAACAGACCAAAACCCTTTGCCAGAAGCCAGTGGATCTACTCCAATGGATGCACACATATCTTGAAATTGCCTGCGAAACTGTACATTTTTCCTTATTTCATTTTTGTGTTTGGAGGCAAAGTCTTCCAAATTGGTTCGAAACACTTCCATCTGCTTTGTCATTTGTTCAAATTGGTTCTCTTGAATTTCTGTCCCTTTATCACGATACTTTTCTTGTTCCAGCTTTTGTTTATGTATGGCCCCCACACCAGCCCTTCTGCGCATGGTTCCAGTAATCTAAAAAGAACAATACACAATAAAATCACGTAACTGTTGTAGAAGAAAGTAAAACACTTCGGTAAAGAAACATTAACAGAGAGTATACAGTGCTTAAAATTGTAGTTCTGAAATCATTATGTCAAGCATTAACGGCATTAAGAAAATAAAGTGTGCAAATGCATTGAAAAGTTGAATATTTTGAGAAGAGTTGCTTTGAATTTGCAACTTACTACGTACTTTAAACGTTAGTTTCCTCAGATAATTTTCAGTAAATGTCAAACAATATTGACAGTTTCTGCTACGAGGTTTTAGATCTTCTTCGAGTGTTCGAGGTAAATATTAGTACAAGTCAATTTTTCATACTACTGCATCAGATACCTTTGTTAGTTTTGAAGAAGGCCGCAAGGTTGTGGTTGTGTATTTGTTATTATTTGTGTGGTGGTTTGTCAAAAATTATTACCAGAATTGAGTATTTTATTGAAACCTGCCGTTAATTTGCTGATAGTTCCTCAAGGGGATGCTATCAAAAGTTTTACTGCGCTTAGATTTTTCCGTGTTTTCACTCATTGAAGCCTTATCCGAGAGCACATAAGAATTTTTTAAGGTCTAGGTTGCGTCCATTGGTTAACCTATTGGTTAACCGCTGGACCTAGTATTAAACCGCCAGGATTGATCCAGGTACATTTATTTGAACGTATAACACGAAGTTTACTTTCAACATAGTTTCCTTGATTGGTAATTACCTCCCCTTTCAAGATGATTTCCTGTGCTGCATTCATTGATGTGGTGTTCTTGGTTTTGTTCTGATGAATACCTCTAATGTGTTGGCAGCTTTCAGTTTGTACTCTACTTAGTTCTCATTTAATACCATTTTCTGATGAATGAAATCCTTATATTTTCAGTAAAAATGCCAGCTATCATTATTGAACGACCAGAATGCAAGGAAGAAATGTGGAAAGCATTAAGGCGGCATATAATCCAAAGCCGGCGCAAGAAGAAAGAAGGTAGGTAAATATATTCATTCTAATTACTTTTTTTTTTGTAACGGGTTTACTGTTATTGATCCCTATGTTGCAGAGCTAGCAGAGGAAGAAGCAGAAGAAAGGCAAAGAAAACTTCAAGAGGAACAGTATAAAAAAGACAGAATGACCTTGGGGGAAACAAAGAATCAAATACATTGTTTAGAATCACATCTGAGGAAGTTGAAGGATGATAAGCATCAATTATTCCTGCAGCTTAAAAAGGTACTCAATGAAGAAAATGCCAGTCGCCATCGCCGTGCTAGGGTTGATATGAGGTATTCTGACGTCAAACAATATGATGAAATGGTAATATATTATTTTGGAGATAACTCACTTGTTCTACTGTATCCTATTTAGTGAGCATAGTCAACCTTATTCACTTGTGTCGCTGAGTGGAAACACCAATACAACTGGACACCAGCAGCAACTTCTTCTTCAACCTCAACCTCAACTTCCACTCAGAGTGTTTAAAGTAGGGCACAACCCTGGGGAAATTATGGCACCTGTAAGTCTGAAAGTTTTAATGTGAAAACTCTTCCTTCAGAAATTTCTATCGAAAATTGTAACTTACGTCTATTTTTATGTTTTACAGCAAGGTAAGAGCATGAACCAATGAAGTGATACTTCATCAACTTCCAAACGAGCTCAATTTGTAATTTTTGAAATCTTGTGGTAAGATTATTCTAATCAGTTTTTTAGAGTTGGTCCTCATTTTCGTCAAACAATTTACTTCTGTGATGTGATAAGTCTCCCCTGTTTTCTTTAAGTGCTCTATGTGTAAACTGGGAAAAGCATCAGTTTGCATTCGAGTCAAATTAGGTTATGACATCCAAAACTATTTGAAAGTGTTTTACTGTGCAAATGCTTTAAATTTCTCTGTACCTTAAAGCAGCAACCACCTGAAAGTCCACTGGCTTCTTTTTCTTACTTAGTGTGATCCTCTTGCAGATGTCGTAGAGGATAGTCGTCGAGGCCTTGGCGAGTACGGAGGTCGCGCAGTGCTCTGGAACAGTAAGTAATCTTGTCTTAGTTTGACAAGAAATATCTCTGATGCCTTACAGCAAATCAATGTTGTGTGTTTTGAGAGCAGCTGACCTCAAACAGAGATACAATTAATTTGGTATATTTGACGGGGACTGATGAATTTTGGCACTCAGTGCATTGTTGAGGCTGTATGATTGAATTTGTGTCAACCTTAAATTGGCCCTTCTCATTTTCCTATTAAATTTTGCCTTTGTTTGAGGTACAGGCAAATCCGAAGCAAAATATTGTGTTATCTTCTTGCCTATGTTCCTTGGGGGGCTTCAAGCTTGTTGGTAGTTGGCAGTGTACTGTTCTCATTTGGAACAATTTAACATACCAGCAGGGTGATTCCGAACAGCGTTTCGTAGTGTCTTCTCTCTAACTCTTCTCTCTCTCTCTTTCTCTCTCTGTGGCAAGGATGGAGAGATGAAACAACTGTGCGGAATCACCCTACAGTACCTCAAATTTTAACTCAGTGATAGATCAATACCAACAACTTGAAAGTTCTTTCTTTTTCTAGTAATCTTGATTGATTTCAATAATTGACTAAACTCGTTGTTTTCTAGAGCGGCATCCCGAGGCCGGATTTTATCCCGGGCCTCACCCTGGTCAGCTTTACACTACCCAGGTGATACCCAGTGTGGCACCTCACCACGTGCCACTCCCCTCTGCCGCACCGCCCACCTCTGCACCGGCGCCGCCCCACGCCCCTTCGGCCATCACCACCACGGAGCGTGAGAGGGAGCGCGAGCAGCGCGAGCGGAGCGCGAGCGGGAGCAGCGCGAGCGGGAGCGGGAACGGGAGCAGCGGGAGCGGGAGCGGGAGCAGCGCGATAACCGGGAGCGAGAGCGGGAGCGCGAGAGGGAGCGCGACGAGACCCCTGTGAGCAAGCCTGGTCACGTGCAGTTCATTCCCCAAGCCCGGCCTCCCTCCCACACGCCCTGTAAGTATAGAGCCTTTGGCCTTGCCTCAATTCTTTATCACTCTTCATTTTTTTTTTCATATTTTACTTATGAAATACTACTTCCCTCCTGTGCAGATCCTGAGAAGTTTTATCCAGTGAGACCAGCTTCTCATGTGCCCATTCACGGTGGAGTCATCCCAATTCAGAATCAGCTCCAGGTCTGTAATTTTTATGTCTGATTTGTTCATTTTGTCTCAAAAAGCCAAGAGTTTTTCATGTTGAGTGCTGCTTTTATTCTGTGAGGAGGCTTTAGTATTGAGATCTTTTTAAAGCTAATATTTAAATATCTGTGGGGACAGTAAATCTTTAAAAATGTTTAGTGAGCTGGAAAATTTTTCTCCAAGTTTTGCTTTCTCATTTTGTGTTAGGGTGCCAAGACCGGGAGCATTACCAGTGGTTACCCGGTGAGGTCTCCGGCGCCGCCGCCGTCCTCTCAGCACGCGTCCCCGCACGCGTCGCCCCAGCCGCCAACCCGGCCGACAACATTCCAGCCCGCCGGCCCCGTCATCAGTTCCCAATCGGTGGTAGGTCTACTCCTAACTCTGAGCTCTGAACTGAACCTCACTCCTCAGTATCTCTCGACATGATGGAATCGCACCAGTCTCCTAATGTTTTTGTCACTTACTGCATTTTGCGTTTTCCCCAGGCGCTCTATCCGCACCGACTGGTGAGCATCCCCATTACGAGTGCTTCGTCCGGCCTTCCCACATCTCTTGGCCATTTAGCGAGCCATCCGGGTGGCCATGCCCCATCGCATCCGTCCTCTCACCCCAATAGCCACCTGCCATCCAGCCACCCCTCCAGCTACCCTCCACCCGGATCTCACACTCCCAGCCACCCAGCGACTAACCATGTGACGAGTCACCCTACCAGCCACACCTTGAGCCATTCGTCGGGACACTCTCTTCCCCATCATGCCAGCCACTCAAGCCACCCCAGCCACCCATCAAGCCTCTCCCATCCGTCCAGTCACCCCCCAAGCCATGTGGTGAGCCACCCGCCTGGTCATGGCAGCCACCCTCATTCACTGGGCCACACATCTGTTTTGCACTCCTCTCACCAGCAGGTAAGTGTTTTCTCTACTCTTCTGATTGTGTTTTTGACATCTTATTGCGTGCTTATTTTGTTTGAAATTTTTCCCAGGTCCATGTAAATGTATCACAAGGACATCCACTCATCCGTTTGACTATGTCTAACATGCCACGAGAATCTTAAATTTTGTTTTTATGACAATTACTGTTGACTTTTAAGAAAACAAGGTTTGCTGGTTCTTTCTTTGTTGTTATTTTTTTTTAGTTAAACTAACTCTTATACTGTAACAATTTAAAAATTGGGTTAAATTTTATTAGGTTATTAATTGTTGAGTATTATTTTCAACTCAACTATTTTTTATTGGTGTTGCAGGGGAAGGGATATAGTAATTCAAAGCTGCTTCAAAACTCTGTAATCGTTTATTAGTACAGAAATATGTTACCACTTACTCAATATTCTGTTTGAGTACTGCGAATATAAATTTTCAGTCACATGTTTCTTTTTATGTGCTACATGAGAAGTAAACTCATTAAAAATCCAGAAAGAGTAATATAATAGGTCTTTCAAACACTATGTATTTGTACGCATACCTAATAAAGTATCACATAAAAGTATTTATATATTCATATATATAGAGAGAGAAGGATATACAACTGCACTACATTTATCTTAGTAATACGACTAGCTGCTAAAAGATAGGGCAGAACGATTCCGCACCAAAAAAATGCAAAATCTCTGAATTGAAATTACTGCTACAAATTACAATAGCCCTGAAACTTAAATGTATTACAAATAGACCTTAAACATCCACAGAAAATTCACTTCACCTAAGAGAGGGGTGGGCAATAAAGGCAATGTCAGTCACAAAACAATCATGTTTGCCTCACTTAAACTTCATCATTATGGGCACCTAAAAATCACAACACAAAGTTTTTTTGTTTTTTTTTTCATAAACAGCAAAGGAGATCAGGTAACTCCAGTAATAATAATTTATCTAAGTGATGTTGGTTAGGTAAATTAGCTTTGGTGTATCTTTCGTGTAGTGTTAAAAAGAAAATTGTACTTGGACACACTGACACTTTAGTAACTTTAACAGATAAAGAAATGTTTCAAAAATAGAAATAAAATTATATTTAAATTGGAAGTCTTCAGTAAGCCTTGTGCGTTAATTAGTGGAGTATAGAGCAAAAGACAACCGCATTTTTCAACAGTCTGAAACCATTTAAGCAGAGGGTAATTGTGCTTGGAAAGTACAATCCTGCCTAAAGAGTGCAAAATTAAAGAAGATGGAGTTGAGATGTTCCATATAATAATTATAAAATCACTGAAAAAATGTTTTAGTTTAAGTACTAACAAATCATACTGCATTCTACAATCAACACATAAATTTCAACTTTCTGAGTACTTAAAATATCATACACAAAAATTAATCTTGAGCAAAGCATACTAAGAAAGGTTAAATATACATTAAGATTCAGACACAATATCAGTGCATGAAAAGAGATTGCAGCAGAGTATATAAAGGTACAAGGTTAGTTCATTTTTAACCTAGGAGCATTTCATTTTTAAAACTTGAGCATATGAGGAAAACTGGAAGGTGGTCCACAGTTTAATAAATATACCAGGTTTAAAAATCATCATTAAAAAATCTAAAAGAAACATTGGTTCAAAAACCAAAAATCGTCATTTTAAAAGTATCAGAAAGATGCTTTGGAAACAAATGGCAAGCTTCAATCAATCAAATATGGCTTTTCAATGATTAATGGTATGTTGACAGAAAGAGTGCAAAAGGGAGAAACTGCTCTCTTACAAAAACGGCTATCAGTCTTCATTTACTAATTTACTTTCTGGCATGGAACAAAGTCCATCCGTCCAGCTTTAATTAAAAGGTCAAGAGATAAGTATGTAATAGATTTGAGTAAAAAAAAAAAGAAAATAATTTAAATTTTTGTTTGAAATATGAGTATGGTGGCCTTCCATCGCAAAGAATAAAAATAGAACCATAGGCTTTATCAAGTTAAGTAAAAATTAACGATCAACGTCAACGATTATCATCAACGATCAACGAACGACGTATTGTTTGGTATACAAAAATGAGCGCTGCTTATCCCCCCAGCCTCCCCCTCTCCCATCTGTATACCAAGACCTACGTTGATCGTTGACATTGATCGTTAAATTTTTTCCTTAACTTGATAAAGCCATAAACCAAAGAGAATATCTTGTTACGAGAGACCGGAATATGAACTGACTTTATAGGTGGCAAAATGTGCAACACAATAATACCAATACATTGAATGGCATATAAAATATCACAATGAACTAAGATGATTATGTTCCATACCTTCTTAAATTAAAAGGAAGAGAAAATAATTAGGAAGGCCTAGATCTGACTCTCCACTCAACAGACTCACTGCGTATTGAAGGTGACGGTGTCACTTCAACACCACCACTCTCCTCACTAATAGTTGACAAACCAAAGGCAGGCAAAACATTTGAGGGTGAGCTAAATGATGGGATCTTATGCTGAACAGGAGAACTTCCACCAGATAGCTTTAGTTGCGCTGGTGAATTCGTAGGTGATGAATTAACAGATGAGTCAGTATCAGGAAATTCCATGTCGATAAATCCAGCCTACAATCATACAGAATTAGCCAACAGTACAACATCTGATCCAAGAATATTATGTAATTGTTGTCTTGCAGTACCTGATGTGTTCTACTATTAAAAGTTGGAGCATGGCCCAGAGGATTTGGGAGTCTCATTTGCTCAAACTGAAGAAAATTTCCCATTACTGGATAAACTGGGGGGGAGGTTCCATCCTTTAACCCCAAAAGAAAAATAAAGTTAGAGTAAGATTGCAGAATAAGAAAAATGCCATTTTAGGGTGATAAGGCTTTACCACATTGTAGCTTGTTGCAAGAGCCACTTCTGAAGCTCTTGATCGATCTTCAAAAGGCTGCAAGACACACATTAGGGTCCACAAAGGCACAAGGAACTTGGCTAATCCAAATATAGAAAGTGTGATGGAATAAAAGAGTTGAGTGTGCCCAAATACACCACTACAGCCAGAATCTGTGGAGCCAACTGTAAGGACAATGAAAAACCAAAACTGTTAGTTATAATTAAATTTTGTTGGAAATCAAATAGAGACTAAGAAGCTATCAACACACCAAGTTTCATGACAATATCAAAGGTGAGAGATAACACAGCAGATACTTGATAAACAAGGATGATGCTCCACAGATCTCTAAATTGAGTTCTTTGGACACCTCCTGATCTGTGGAGAATGTATAATGCAGCAATTGAGAAAAGTTGTACCGCTAGGAAATCTGCTACTGACAACATTAGCCAGTATGGACCTGCAGCAGAAAGCGAACAATGGAAACCAAACTACAAGAAAAACACACTAAACACCATACAGACATAAAATTGGTCGCTTACGTTGACACTCAATCCATGAGCCAACCACATCTACCATTCCCATTAGAGCCACAGCAACACAGTAAAGAAGATACAAACATAAAACGGGATTTACAACATGTTGCATTATGTCTGGTCGTCCAAGAGTTCTTGCAGCTAGGGACCAATGTAGGTGACAGACCAATGCAAAAATTGCTAATTTTAGGAAACAGGCAGCTAATTCAACTTGTGGAAATCTATTTCCCACCATAAAACTTGTGGCACTGTTCAACAAAAAAAAAAATTGAATTGATGTAAACATGGTAAAAGATCAAAAACATGACTTCAATAAAAGTTAAACAGACTGGAACAGACAGTTAAACAGACTGGAGCTTACCAGACAATACATTCAATAGCGGAGGCATAAAATATAGCATAGTGATGCATTCTTGTATTACGATACACATGATATTTTATTATTTTAAATATTATGAAAATAAGAGTAATGGTTGATGCGGTTGTGAGGAGGCCTGTACGTAAACAGGCCAATGTGTCATACGGCTCCCAACAACCTTTATTGGCCACATCAATGGTATCATTTCCAAACTTTCTTCCTCGTGATAACATTTTCACGAAAAATTGTTAACCCTGCAAATAAAGAAATGACTATTCAACAATTCTTGGTCAAATGAATGGAGAAACTAAAAACGTAAGGCATCTCGTTTTCGAGAGGGAAGACCAGGAATAAGCAGAAATAAAACGTTCAAGAAGAAAAAGCGAAAAAATTGAAGTACACAATCAAAACAAAACTTGCGTTTGCTATTTTGATCTAGGTGAACATATTGACGATTTCATTCAGTGATAGCCTACTCTTTATGGTGACAGCCGATTCGTAATTCTCAATCGAAGAAGAAGACAAATTTTTGGATAAAACTTACTTAATAGACATAACGTTTTTGATCATAAAAAACCCTTTGATTGAACAAACAAGAGACGTTAAACCATATAAGGATTTTTTTTATTGATGAATGTAAACAATACGTCTGTTCTGTACATGTCAACAACTTAAGGCCGCCATGTTGTTGTGGTTTTTCATTCTTCGGTGTTGCCAACCAATAGTTGTTGTGGTAGCACTAGCACCGAGCAACAGGCGGTCATTTCAAAATCTTCAGGGATCGTTGAACCCTTACCAACCTTACCGTACGAATGTTGAAAAAAAAAATAGCACAGCTTTTTTCCCCCACATTTGAGACCACAAAATTTTGGAGTAAAAATCAGCATCCTAAAAAAAATTATAATCTCACTGGAGGTTTAACATTTTGAGAACGAGAGCATGGAGCCATTTAGTCACCCGTGGCTGGCCACCATGCCCTCAACCGCTTTTGTTGCATCTTCAAACACGAGCGGTAGGTGCGATACGGTTACTGGCAGTCAACGCCTCACGTCTCATGTGTATTGGGCTACGTTACTTTCCATCATGCCCGGTAAGTTTTCATCAGAGCAAGAACATCGTGAAAATCATCAGATCAAGAACATCGTAAAAACAATTTATTGTGTTCGGTTCGACGTCCTTTTCACACTATTTTAAGCCACTGCTACTTTCCTTTCCGGAGATCTCTAACTGTTGTGTCCAAGTCGGGTTTGTTGGTTGGTTAGGTGCAGTGCTTTTTCCTTCAGGTTCATCATGGCGATTCAAGGAGAAGGAGAGGCAGAATCAAATGAGAGCAATCATCGAAGACGCGGTCTCAAAAGAAACGAAATCTCTCGTCGCGGCTGGGTACTACTACCTTCCTATCGATCAGATACGCGGCAAGGCTCTAGTTCATCTTGGTATACCGAGCATCTTTGGCGGGAACATCAACTGGGCCAAAATAGGGTAAGCTGATACCCCTCCCCCCCACACACACACACTCACACAAAATGTTTGATTTGAAATGCTCCGCAGCAGCCAGTATGGTGTACAAACGATGATATTTTTTTTCGGCAGGCCCAGTTTCCGGTTGCGCATCCCTCGGCAGCGCGAGTCCCCATTTTTATTGCCTACATACCTAGGGCCCCGCAAGTTCTTCAAGACACGCCTACCTCGGCGGCCGGAAAGACACTTCCAGGATCGAGCTCCACAACCTAGATGTGTTGGTGGACCTGAGGTAAGTCCGACGCATAATCATTACTCTTGAACATGACATTTCACACTGCGATCCAACCCCCTTCCTGTTTCGTTGAAAGGTCCTTATCGTCCCGCGCGTCGAAACTCACGAATCAGCTGGTCGTACCCGGGCGAGGAGCACCGCGGCCAGAGCCAGGCGGGCCGCGGCCGCGGCCACGGCCGACCTGCCCACCGAGACCCTCAAGCTGACGAGCAGCTTTCTGGCGAGCAGCTCCGCGGACCTCCGCCGGGGACGAGGTTCGCCCGTCGTGTCACGCCTCCCGGAGTCAAAGGCGTCGGAGAGGCTGGCTCAGCTGCGTAGCCCCGAGGCCAAGGCGGCCAAGGCCCGCCAGGACGAGAACACAGTCCCTGTTCAGGGCCGCGACGGCGCGCGCGCGGCGGCGGCGGCGGCAAGCAGCCGCGCCCTCGGGGAGCACGGGCCTCACGACGAGCCCCTGCCCGCGCCAGTGGAGGGCTTCGACGCCGACGCGCCTGTCGCGGTCGTGGCCGAGCTGCCCCTGGCGGACATCGACCTCAACGCCGCGGTTGTCCCAACTGGAGGAGTGGTAATTGTGCTGCTGAAATCCGTGGAATTTTGCTCAAATTTTGGCTGCTATTTTTAAAGCAAACCATGTCACCATGTTCCCCTTTTTTCAGAGCGGTAGCGCCGCGAGGAGAAGTGGGCGCGACGGCAGTGTCGATTTCACAGTGACGTTCAGCAAATCGGCTCACATTCCTGCGCCTGCCTCGCAAGCCGACAGAGCTTTGAAACGCAAATCCCTGTCTCTGGCGAAGAGGAAGGCTCCCGTGTCTGTGAAGGGGGTGGCGCACTCACCCAGAATAGCGAAGCAGGGGGCCGTCGAGGTCGCAGCACCCTCCCCTATCGCGTCCCTGGGGCGAGCCGCCCCGTCGCTGGACTTGTGCTCCGCCACGACCATCGTCTGCTCTCCCTCGTCCAGAGCCTCCGGGTTCAAGATCCCATCGCCCAGCTCGACTCTACGCCAGCGCTTGGAGTCCCCTAATATGTCTCTCGACGCGGTGGAGCTTCTCGAGGACGCGCGCCCTCCTCCGTCGCCCATCCCGACACTTCCTCATACCTGCGACACCGCGCCTTCGGGCTCTTCAGAGAAGACGATGTCGGACAGGAAAGCATCGGTCTTCGACATCGAGGTCAACAGGAGCGAAATTTCCATCGCATCCGTCCTCAACACCTCCAGGATGTCTCGGTCCAGCGTGTCCCGGGACATCATCCCCGTAGGACACACACCTGCACGGTACGTCGCGAACGTGCCGCCGCCTCCGGTGCGCGTGTCCTCCTCCTCATCCGAAGACGGCGCTAACCGTACAAGCGAGTCCATCGACGCGGTATTGCTTCGCGGCGCCGCGCGCCGTCCACCGACGCCCGTACCGACGCCCCCTCAGGCCTACGACACGACGTCCTCGGGCTCTTCAGACAAAGCGATGTCCGACAGAAAAACAGCGGCCTCGGAAAGCGACTCCTCCGACGTCATCCAATCATCCCAGAGGTCCCCGCTCCCACTCGTCGCTGTCTTCGACAAGGAAAAACAGCTGTCCCTGAGCCCTCCCAGCCTGAGCTCCACCGTCGCGTCGGGCGGTCGTAAGCGGCGAGAGGGTAGCTCGGGCAGCAGCCGCGGGCTCACCCCACTGAGCGGTGAGCAGCAGCGCGCCGTCCGCAAGCTGTTCGACGAGTCCCCGCCGAGGGAGGTCGCCGAAGTCGCCGCCGCTGCCAGCGGAGGTGACAGTGTGGGCGAGGCCATCGGCGATGAACTTTCCATCAACACCTCCAGGATGTCTGTCGGAGATCTGCCGATGAGGTCCATCAGCGACCTGTCCGCGCTATCTGAGGAAGACGAAGGTGGACATCACGTGTCTCTGCGCGACGCCGCTGAGCGAGCCGCCCTGGCTACATTGAGAGGAAGTGATGCCCCCAGCAGGGTGACGGTGAGGACGACTTCCTTTGCGGGGTCTAGGACTCCATCGACCCGCCGAGGGTCTTCGAGGTCCAGCGTGTCCCGGGACAACATCCCCGTAGGACACACACCGGCACGGCACGTTGCGGATGTGCCGCCGCCTCCGGTGCGCGCGTCGTCCTCCTCATCCGAAGACGGCGCGAACCGTACAAGCGAGTCCATCGACGCGGTATTTCTTTGCGGCGCCGCGCGCCGTCCGCCGACGCCCGTACCGACGCCCCCTCAGGCCTACGACACGACGTCCTCGGGCTCTTCAGACAAAGCGATGTCGGACAGGAAAGCAGCGGCCTCGGGTAGCGACTCTTCCGACGTCATCCAATCATCCCAGAGGTCCCCGTTGGTCGCTGTCTTCGACAAGGAGAAGCAGCTGTCTCTGAGCCCTCCCAGCCTGAGCTCCACCGTCGCGTCGGGCGGTCGTAAGCGGCGAGAGGGTAGCTCGGGCAGCAGCCGCGGGCTCACCCCACTGAGCGGTGAGCAGCAGCGCGCCGTCCGCAAGCTGTTCGACGAGTCCCCGCCGAGGGAGGTCGCCGAAGTCGCCGCCGCTGCCAGCGGAGGTGACAGTGTGGGCGAGGCCATCGGCGATGAACTTTCCATCAACACCTCCAGGATGTCTGTCGGAGATCTGTCGATGAGGTCCATCAGCGACCTGTCCGCGCTATCTGAGGACGACGAAGGTGGACATCACGTGTCTCTGCGTGACGCCGCTGAGCGAGCCGCCCTGGCTACAGAGTCATTGAGAGGAAGTGATGCCCCCAGCAGGGTGACGGTGAGGACGACTTCCTTTGCGGGGTCTAGGACTCCATCGACCCTCCGAGGGTCTTCGAGGTCCAGCGTGTCCCGGGACAACATCCCCGTAGGACACACACCGGCACGGCACGTTGCGGATGTGCCGCCGCCTCCGGTGCGCGCGTCGTCCTCATCCGAAGACGGCGCGAACCGTACAAGCGAGTCCATCGACGCGGTATTTCTTCGCGGCGCCGCGCGCCGTCCACCGACGCCCGTACCGACGCCCCCTCAGGCCTACGACACGACATCTTCGGGGTCTTCAGAGAAGAAAGCGTCGGACAGCATCCCCTCCAAAGTTGCTCAACGACCCCAGAAGTCGCCGCCCGTCGCTGTCTTCGACAAGCAGCAGCTGCAGTCCCCGAGTCCTCACAACCTGAGCTCCGCCGTCCCCGCCGCGCACGACACGACATCGACATCTTCTAGGCCCCCGGGGCCTTCGGACGCTGTCAGCGCCGCCAGCGGCACCAAGCGACCCCTCAAGTCGCCGCCTCTCATTCGGCCTGCCCCCTCCTCGACCACGACCACTACGAAAAGCTCCTCGAAAATTTCAGTGCCGTCTGAATCATCGAGCTCGGTGCCTAGCAGCGCAGCTGCATTAGCAAAGGTCGGCGCCTCCCACTCACCTCCGCCGTCTCAATCAAAGCCCACGCCCAAGAGAGCGAGGATGAGCATAAGCGACGCCATCCTGCTCTCGGGCGCGGACCCCGGCCGCGCGACTGCCCCGGCAGCAGAGTCTCGACCCCACGCGTCGATCAGACGGAGCATCGCGATGATGACCCCAGGACCCGAGGAAACGGCGCCCGGACCATCCGCAACGTCCCCTCAAGGACGCCGTCGGTCCAGGGAGAGCAGGGCCTCTCCGCCTAGGGGGACAGCCGCAGTGCCAACACGCCAAAAGACCAGCGTCAGCGTGGAGAGGATCAGGATTCTTCTGCCGTCTCATGATCAGGACTCCGGACATGATAGAGACCTACCCGCAGCACAGAGGAGCCCCAGCGCCGCCGTGGAGGAGAGGGGCGGACAAGCACCTCGTCAGTCGAGCAGGATGAGTCCGCCGTCGGGCGGAGCACCGCGACGACGCCGGTCCACTGAGAAGAGCACTCCTTCGGCGAGGCGGAACACCAGCTCGTTGAGCATATCCGACGTGGACCTAGGGAGTGAGTTCGACGTCGACCTGGAGCCCGCGAATGTCTCGGGCGGCGAAGAAGAATCGTCCCACCCCTATCAGCGCGCTGGCCACCAGCGATCGTGCCCCGCCGAGAGCTCACCAGCAGGACGGGTCCCATCAAGAGGAGCTGGTTCGAGACGCATCGTGATCAGGACTCCGGACATGATATAGACCTACCCGCAGCACAGAGGAACCCCAGCGCCGCCGTGGAGGAGAGGGGCGGACAAGCACCCGGTCTATCGAGCAGGATGAGTCCGCCGTCGGAGGAGAGAATCGCGGGTGGAGCACCGCGACGACGCCGGTCCACTGAGAAGAGCACTCCTTCGGTGAGGCGGAACACCAGCTCGTTCAGCATAGCCGACTTGGACCTGGGGAGTGAGTTCGACGTCGACCTGGAGCTCGCGAATGTCTCGGGCGGCGAGGAAGAATCGCCCACCCCTATCACCGCGCTGGCCACCAGCGATCGTGCCCCGCCGAGAGCTCACCAGCAGGACGGGTCCGTCAGGAGGAGCTGGTTCGAGACGCCGCGGCGAGCGCCCGACTTGTTCATGAACCCCAAGAGGATCCGCATGAGCGCGGGCGCGGACGACACCCTGTCCCCAGCAGTGCGCGGGCGGCTGGGGGCGGGCGCCGAACACAGCCCTCCGGTGTCGCCCAGCGTGAGCCTGCCGTCCTCCGCACCCACCACCTGCCGCACCTCCGGGACTCGCGACGCTCGCGACAAGGTACGCGTGGGCTTCGCGGTGCACCAACCTATTTTAATTTTACATGTGTCATGACCGAGCGGAAGACAACTCTGAATATTAGGGTACAAATTTTGTAAGTTGTGAAATTTCGGAAATGTTTGCTTGAATTTTAACTAGATTTTGAAAAAAAAATTTGTGAATTTTCCTGAATTTTCCAGAATTTCCCTGAATTTTTCAGAATTTTCCTGTAGTTTCTAGAATCACGAGGTGTACCAAAATTTTAGAGTTGTTTCCCCCACGGTCATGGTATTGGTATTCACACGTGTACGGCCGGTGTTCCTGCAGGACGCGACCCTGAGCTCCCGCACCTCGTCTCGTGTTAGTATCGGCGTGGGCGTGCTCTACATCAACAGCACACGCGCTCAGAGCTCCAGGCCGCAGCAGCCTGACACCCCAGCCACAGGGAGGGCCAGGAACGACGTCAGCTCGTCTCCCCAGGACCTTGCCGGCGCCGATCCCAGCCCAGGTGAGTGCAGGTGCAGGGTTCACACCGGCCAGGGAAATCAGGGAAGTCAGGGAAAAGTCAGGGAAAATGAAAACGTCCAGGAAATCAGGGAAAAGTCAGGGAAATTCGATCTAGGTCAGGGAAAAATCCGAAGATTGGGTGAAAGATTTTTTTAAATTTTCATTTGCAATATTTGCCTTAATTATTCACCTTTTGCTTGCCCTATTGGTTTCTCGTGCGCCCCCCAAAATCAGGGAAAAACGCGATTTTTCCATCTGGAAGTCAGGGAAAAGTCAGGGAAAATGAAAATTAGGAACCGGTGTGAACGTGTGAACCCTGGAGTGGGTTTGCCATGCTGGTCGACACACATTTCACTAACCCCTCAAGTCTCCGGAAAGTGACAAACTTCTTGCATCTTTCTTGCAGGCATTGTCCAGGCATTCTTCAGCAGACTTTTCTCATATTTACAGCCCCCCATAATACTTCGCTGTTATACATTTTCTTGGAGACATATCTTCTTGTTTTTACTTACAGAGATTGTTACTTTCATTATTTGTTATATTTGTTTATCACTCTTGTATTTTGGTCTTTGACTTTCTGATAGTTCTTTTTTTTGTAAACTACGTCAATGATTGTTTTAAAAATGAAATTGCAAAGTATTGCTTTTTTAAGAAGTAACAGATAATTTTTAAAATCTTTAGTTTTGAGTAATCAGTTCATATTTACAGCTCTCCATAATACTTTTGCTCTTATACATTATCTTGCAGACATAGTTTTTTGTTTTTTCTTACAAAGATTATTAATTTCATTATTTGTTATATTTGATTGTCACTCTTGTATTTTGGTCTTTGACTTTCTGATATATATTTTATTTCATTTACGTAGATGATTTTTATAAAAAAACGAAGTAGCAAAGTATAGCTTTTTAAAGAAATGACAGACAATTTTTAAATACTTTCATTTTGAGTAATTAATTCTTTTTAGTATGTTAAAACTATACCAAAGGCCCGAAAAACATGTTTGAGGCACCATTGTTTGAAAATAAAATACGTTTTGTTTGTATTCATACCAAGAAACTGCCCTGTGAATTTGAACAGTTTCCTCTTGGTCTCTGTTATACGAAAGTAAATGGTTGTCGGGGTGGTGTGGTAGTGAAGGGGATAACCGAGGATGGAGGGGGAGGGGAGTGGAGAGTGAGGGTTCTAGAGGTTTGCTCGAAGAGGCGAGGCGCGCATTCGACAACATTGTAAATCATGGCCAGGTCGCTGCTGCTCCGCACCGCTCCGCCCCGCGCCGCCCCGCGCCGCCCCGCGCCGCCCCGCCTCAGCCCTCGCCCGGCCCCCGGCCCCTCTACTCGCAATGGCTTTACAACACCGCTCCAACTCCCCCTCCCCTCCCCTCCCCTACCGCGGCCATAATCATTACTTTATTCTGTTGGAAACGAAGCGACTAGACGGCTCGCTACAAAGTGAAGTGGTGAGGGGCGGGCCGTGGCCGTGGCTGCGCCGTGCGTGCGTGCGTGCGTGGTCACTCGGCCGCGGGGTAAGGTCCGGCAGCGGCCGCTGCGGAAGAAAAAGGTCCCCATCCCCTCCTCACGCCATGCTATGAGCAAGGAACGGAACTTCTCAAACCTCTGGCTCTGCCCATTTCTGACTGGTAAGTCACACTCAGGTTTGCACCCCCCACCCCTCCCGCCCACCCCCTCTGAAATCGTATTTTGGCAAACAATTGCGCACTTTCACCCGCACCGATTGCGGGCTGCTCCTCCCGGCCCCGGGAGGGAGGGGGGAGGGGGGAAGGCCACTGCTGGCGGTGTCCTTGACTCTGTGAGCGGCCGGGCCGGGCCGGGCAGGGACAATACGGTAGCGGTAGTCGGCACATTGGAGGATATTGTTCCGCGCCGTCGCGTCGGTGCGCCTGTGTCGGTGCGGGGCAGCGGGGCAGCGCGGCGCTGGGCCATGAGTGGGCTCAGTTCGGGTTCCAGCGCCGCTGCATTGCTGGGCGACGTCATTTGCAATTTATTTTTCGCGGGGTAGGGATTGGCCGGTCGAGTAAAAGGGCATGGCCACCTGAGATTGTGTTGTTCGTGCACATCATTTATCTCGGCGCGGGCCTTTAACGCCCGTCGCGCCGTTAACGAGGGGCTGTTGCCCCGCACCGGACCCGTCCCCGGCGCGGCGGCGCCTTTGGCCGCGAGGCGATGCGCCATCAACTCCGGGAGCCTCTCTGCCCACCGCCTCCAGCGCACCCTGCCCCGCCCCGCACACCAATAATACTGCCGCATGCGTCATCTTTCTCGGAAAGGAAAAACGCATCGGCGAAAACCCCGGTCCTGTGCGGGTCCGCGGTCCCCCCCGCGGCCCCTCTCGTAACGCTGCGGCAGAGGTGACTCGGCGAGCGCGGCGTAGCGTGGCGTGGCGCAGGGTGGCGTGCACATTGTTGCAAGTGTCGGCCAATTGAGTTCGTATGAATATGAATACCAAGCTGGGAAAGAAAGTCGTGTCGGTCGGAATTGCACGAGTCATGCAGTGTAGAGTGTAATATACAGTACACAGGGGCGCGCCGAAACTAGAAGGGCGCCTAATTGCGTTATCGCTCCGGCGATAGCGCGCCTGGAAGCCATTTGAATTCATTAGCGCGTGAGAAGCGCTGGCGCTCGAGCTCGGCGCGCTGGCCTGGTCCTGGGCGTTGGGTCGACGCGGGGTGGTCCCGTGGAGGTGCGGCCCGCGAGCCCAGCTGGGGTCCAGTCCGGAGTCCTGCGCAGACAATCCTGGAGGAGCTCGGGGCCGCCCCTCGCGCCTCGCGCTCCAGCAGCCCTTCCTGCCGACTTACTCCGAAGAGCGCTCTGCTCGCTCTGTCTCTCTCGCACTCATGGTGTGTGCCGTACTGGTGCGAGTGAGGCTAGGCGAGGAGAGCGCTCTTCGGAATAAGTCGTGTGGAGGCTCCAGCACCCCCGCCCCGCTCGACCGTATCCAGCGCCATAGGGCTGCGGTTATCGCGAATTAAGTGTGGTATTCTCTCTGAGGTAGCCTTCCGAGACCCAGGCCATGATGGCCGAGTGGGCGATTTTATCAAGTCGTAAACTAAAAGGATTGAAATGGCTCCGATGCTCTGGTGCCGTGCCGCCCCCACCTCTATCCCTCTGAGCTCAGCCCGGGCGGGGCGGCGGCGGGCGGCGCGTTGGACCCCTATTGTATTCAATAGAGGAAAGCTTGGACAGAATAAGAGGGCAGGGGAGACGGTGGGGGAGGGAGGGGAGAGGGGGGATCTCGAAGGAGGAGGAGGAGAAGAGCCCGCTGAATATGGCCGTTATAAAAATAGCTTCTATTCCTTACAACTGCGCCCGCCTTCCCACCACCATAAAACGCGCACCATAAAAGTAGAAGCCGGAGGTGCCGGGCCAGGCCGGGGCGGGCAGGGGAGGGGCGGCACAGCCCGGAGCCCAGCCCCGGAGCAGGGCCGGCCCGGGGCCCGGGGCTGCCGGAGCTCGTCCAGGTCCAGGTCCCGCTCGCATGGTGGGGCGGCCTGGACCACGCCGTGCGGCCTGTGGCCTGCGGTCCTGCCGGACTCAGCCCAGCTCGGCGCGGCTCCAGCGGGGCTTCCAGGGCACCTTGCAGCCGGCTCCAGGCTCCAGGCGGTGTCGGCAGGCACCCCGCGCTCTGGCCCCGGCCCCGGCCCGGCCATGCCCCGTTTATGGCGCCTGATCTCCAGCTCCGGGATTTACAAGTCAAAGTTAAGTAGATTGGAGGACGCGGAGGAAAACACGGCAAAACCATTTATGTACCTGCCGTAAATATTAGCTGTGCTGTTGGCACTTTTTTTTCCTCCCCTTTTAGTAACTATCCATCAAGAATATAAACAGTAGCTTGTTTTTTGTATCCTCATCGTTAAAAATAACGGCCTCGTTTGGCCGTGCCAAAGTTGAGGTGCCATTGACGATCACACACGATGATGACATTGTTTTTAGCCGCGTCACAAATGTCACCCGCGATCGTTTTTGCTGCCATTCCCCTCATGTAACTCTGCATAGCCTCACTCGTCATCCGGAAGGCGATCCGCACTCACGATCACTAAATGTTTTACGACAGCTCCGCCCCCGCCTCCCGCCACGACACGCTCCGGGGTGTTCATGTATTCTGGTTGTTATACGATCGCCGTTCTAGCCTTTCCTTTCAAATATGGGAGAGCATCGTAGATTACATACGCGTTAATTTGTTTTTAACCAAGAAAAAGCACAGCAAAGCCTCGTTTCTATAACAGTGAATTGCACCTTCGCTTTGAATTCAGTTCAATGTTCCAGGCTCAGCACCAGACCTGCGTTTCGGTTCAAATATTTCATGCACCTTTTTTTGTGCGCCGCTGTATCTAATAAACGCCTCGGGAAAAGTGATTCAAATATTTGACTTGTCTGCAGACAGACCTTCATGGACAGACATATGTGTGCAGGATTGTAAACAAACTAGGGCCCGCCACTGGCCCGTCGCCCGGCCCGGGCCAGCAGATGAAGGTCGACAAGTTTCTATATGGCGTGCTCGTGCTGACTAAATGCCGCGAGGAGGAAACAAATCTGAATTTTTGTGTAAAAGTTTAGTGAATTTTGTAATTTTTTGCAAAATATTAGTGAATTTTTGTGAATCTTTGCTAGTTTTTTCTAAAATTAATTTTAATAAATTTTTGTGATTTTCCCTGATTTTTTCAGAATTTTTCAGAATTTTTCAGAATTTTTCAGAATTTTTCCTGAACTTGTTCGAATTTTTCCCGAATTTTTCTGAATTACGAGCTGTACAAAAATTTCAAAGTTGGTTCCCCCTGCTCGAGATGCCGGCAAGGGCCGTGCTAGGTTCACGGCACGATGTAGAGAACCCTCTCTACATCGTGGTTCACGGAAGTGCGCTATAGAGCTGGGAAACGAGCGAGCGCAGAGGCTCGTTCGCTTCCGGAAACGATAGGCGAGAGTGAAAGGAAGCTTTGTTCTAGTTCGAACGTCTCACTCGCACCTGTCGTTTTCGAACGCATACGAGCCTCTGCGCTCGCTCGCTCGTTTCCCTGCTCTAAAGTGCGGCGCCGCTCTGCACGCCCGGGGAGAACGCCCGACAGGTAGGCACTCCCGCGGTGCAGTCGCGCCGCCCGCGCTGCCTACCACCCGGGCGCTGAACACCGCAGCGCAGCAGCAGTGAGCCAGGATAATACAGACCATACAGACAACCTGTTCTCCTCGCTCTCCTCATATTTTTTTATTTTTACCACTTTCATTCATAACGCGTCGCCGAAGGGGTCATTACGGCCCGTCGTAGTGCCCGTCGTTATGGGTGATCAGCTCGTCGATGACCGCTTTGACGTTTCAATTTGCCATACGCAAACAGGGGCGGCGGGCCAGTCATGGGCGCCGCATGAAATACGACCCTCGTGGTTGGGCGTGGCGTGGCGAGGAGGTAAGTGTTGTAAACGTAATGGGCTTCATGAATGAAGTGGGAGTGGGGGGAGCTGCGATGGGTGGGAGGAGCCAAACGGGGCGGCGCAACTGAGTCAGACTGTGTGGCGTATATGACAATAACTACCACATTGACGGATATTTATCCCTCACCTCTTAGACTTTCCTTCGGAGCCGTTCAAAAACTGCCTGCCGAGTCTCTCTTTTTGTCTAGGCACAATTCCTCGACGCGGAGCCTCCTCGTAAGCTTTTTATCTTTTGTTTTTCCTTTTGTAAAGATTACTCCCTACATGGTTTACATGAGGATTAAAAATTATCAGTCAATATTACTGAAGATTACTAAGAGGATTTGTGGGTTACGCCCCCCATCCCCATATTTGTGAATTTCGTTGGGCATTCCATACGAATCAGTTCCGTTTCCTGGTGTGTTTGTTATCTGTTTTACCGTCATATGAAATGCACTCTACAATACACCGCCCGTCACGTACGTGAGACTCACATTGTGCATCGCCGATCGGCAACCCCTCACGGCTGCACGGTCGTCGCCACCGCACACACACACACGCACACACACGTGCACGTTGGGGGATTTGGGGCTGAAAGAAAAACCGAACTCATTTGCATATGCCGACTAAACGACTTGTTTTGACGAATGCGGCACGAGGATGAGGGGACGGGTGAGGTAGGCAAAGGTGCGAATGGCTTCCTGAGCAGCTCGGCGGCGGCGCGGCGGCGCGTACCCGAGGCGAGCCCAGGCGAGCGAGCGGACATTCCAACATGGCGGCTGCAGGCTGATTCCGAAGATCGCTTTCATACCTCTGTCCTCGTCGCACTCACGGGGCCCCGCCATCCCCAACACGGGGCACCACCATAGATGCGATAAGGACGGAAGTACGGGAGTGATCTTCAGAATCAGCCTGCTGGTAGCGACCCGGGCCACTGTGAAAAATATTCTCGTAAATTTACGACATTTTTTGTAATTTTGATTTACAAAATATGTCGTAAATTCACGACTGCCCATTCTTGCTCGTCGGTCAATTCCAAGTCGATAGGGAGTGCTAGTAAATTTACAATTTCAGATTGTAATTTTACAACTTTTATCATGGAAAATTTTCCCGTAACCCTTACGAGTATTTTTCACAGTGGCAGGCGGGGCTGCGGGCCACCGGCCCCACCGGCCGCGGCCCCCTTCCCGCGGGGTGCGCGGTGCGCTACCGCGATATCACGTCAGGATTTCACACTTAATGTTTCCGATGTATGGTATATGGCGCAACGTGCATTGAAGCGCGGGTATTACCCTGGTTTAGGCGTACGCGGAAGAGCGAGCTCGAGAAAAAAACCGTGTTAGCTGGATAGGCACTAGGAGAAAAATAAGCTGCTTTAGCCAATGTTTTTTTTTCAATCTTATTATTATTATTTTGTTACTGGAAAACGCACGATTTGCACTGCTGGAGAATTTTGGCTACTGCCCTCCTATCACGCTTGCTCCTATTACGCCTCTACAACGCATACTATTACGCCTTTATTACGCATAGAGACCAGTGACCCGACTATTACGCGAGTACATTCCCACTCACGAAAAAAATGGGGGGGGGGGAAAATTCGCCTTAAAAGCTAATAATATCAGCTAATATGGCACCAGCTGAAAATATTACCTTTCTCAGCTAAATTTTGCCTCATAAAGCTACTACCGTTTGCTAGAACACTCTTCCAAACCCAACAATCAACTTAGTAAACTGTTCCTAATGTGTACTTCCAAGTACGCATTAGGAAATGCATGCCTGCCATGGTATGCACTAGGAAGTGTTGTAGAAACGTAATAGGAGCAAGCGTGATAGGATGGCAGCAGCCAAAATTCGCCATAATTTACTCATTTTATGTTTCGTTTTAGGCTGTTTTTGCCCGTTTTTGTCTAAACTTATAAAATTTTGGAGCCAAATACAGCGTAGGCATAATGGACGTAATAGTCGGGTGACAGATTTGAAGCGTAAATCCCCCCTCGCGGAAGAGCAAGAGCATGTGTATGCTTCGCATCAAGTATTTTCTTGGAATCTATTTACTGCAGCCGCGACCGTGCATTTCTCTAGTGGCACTGCAAATTGTGCAGCGTGTTTCTTTGCGCCACTTGCTCTTGATTCAAGAGGTTCGGGTTTTTATTTGCAAGCGTGCAGGTTTTTGTGCGCGCCTCCATACTCCCGCGTGTAGTCTGACCTATTTTCCTGTTTCATCGGACTTTTTTGTCCACAAACAGACACACACACGCGTGTCGGTAGCGCGTCGGATTCGGCCGCGGAGCATCACTGCGGGGCGCCGTTGCCAGGACACACAGACACGGACCAGTTTAACGTGATTCGAGATTCGACGCGCTGATGGGATGGGCCTGGCTGCCGCTGGCGGCTCGGTCGCAGCGTCGGACTACAGGATCGCGCTTTTCGAGCTCCCTGTGTGTGTTGGCGTCTCGCTTCCTACCCCTACCCCTCCCGCAGGGGGTGCTCATTACTTTCGGCCTTTTGTTGGACACGGCCCTTGTTGTGGAGGTGAGGCTGGCCGAGCTAGGTCCAACATGTATTCAAATTCCTCTCTCTCCTTGTGTGTGTGTGTGTGTGTGTGTGTGTGTGTGTGCGTGTGTGTGCGCGCGCGCGCGTGTGTGTGCATGCGTGTGTGTGTGTGTCGGTGTGTCGGTGTGAGTTTATAGGGTCAGGATAGTGGCGGTGTGTCAGGGGTGTATTGGGCCACAAACAAACCCGGGGCGGGGTGGGGCGGGGCGGGGCAGGCTGGAGGTTAGGGGGGATGACGACCCAGGAGGTCCATCAGCCCCACATCGCCCCGTCCCGCCCCGCCCCACCTGCCCGCGCCCCGGCCCGGCCCGGCCCGTTGTCCGTGTTCGTTTAGGTCGCGGCGCAACGAAGACTCTGCGGAGCGCGGGGCGAGCGTGGCCGGGGCCGGGGCCGGGGCCGGGGCCGGGGCCGGGGCCGGGGCCGGGGCCGCAGGACCGGGACGAGACGGCCCACAACAACAACACACGTTTCTATGGACTGTAAATTCATCCCGGGCGCATCGCCAGGTGCCCAGCGGGGCGCCCGAAGGTCCCCTCCCCCGTCCCCCCTGCTCCGCGCCGGACCCGCGAAGCGCGCAGCTGCGTGGCGCGCAGATAGGGTGGAGGGGGACTCTGTAAGGCGGGAGTCCGAGAGGGGGAAGTCGAGGGGAATACCTATGCGAACAACAGACGGAAATTCAACGCAACAGTCATTGTAAAAGTTGGTGCAAAGGCAGAGAGTTAGCGTTTAGTGACGCGCTAGCTCTGCTTGCAGAGGAGCGCGACATAAACTCGAGGGGTCCACCACTCTCCTAATCAAGTGAACACTCTTTGTCCCGAAATCAGTGGTAATCCCATTGCGTAAATTCCTATATTTAAGATTTCTTTTCACGTTGTTTGGGGTTATCACTTATGAAACTTGCAACTTATTGGAGTGAC
This sequence comes from Frankliniella fusca, assembly GCA_029379305.1. Taxonomy (NCBI): domain Eukaryota; kingdom Metazoa; phylum Arthropoda; class Insecta; order Thysanoptera; family Thripidae; genus Frankliniella; species Frankliniella fusca. The sequence continues at coordinate 199,169 of JAHWGI010001409.1, forward strand.
TGCGGAGCAGTACTTGATGAAGTGACAGGAGATTTCACCTTTCCATCACATTCACCTGACAACCAGATTTCCGAGGTGGTTTTTAATTTTAATTTTACTGCAGGACTCTAGCATAAACCAGTGAATAGGGCGCAAGAAACTCGGAGCCATTCTTAAATGGACGCAAACGTCTGCGTATTGCGTGCGCATGCGTGCGCGCTCGCTCCACGCATGCCAGGCAAAGAAATTTTGAGTACTAAACAACGCCACGCTTGCCCACAGACCACACTATCGCACCTTACTGATTGAAATTTACCTTTCGTTGGGGCTATTATTGTTTGATATCACTACAGTATTCTAGCAATTCTTGATAGAACCGAGGGCGGCCGAGGGTCCTTCATGTTTTTACAAAGCGCAAGGGTGGGCTAAAACTCAGTGTACATTTTTAAACAAAAATCTAAAAAAAAAGAAAGAAAAATTCAGAAAAAATACAAAAAAAAATCAGAAAAAAAATAATAATAAATTTGAAAATCTAGGAAAGTCACGAAAAACCAGAAAAGTTCAAAAAATCGGCGTACGTTTGAATTTATAGTGAAGGACCCCTCGGGAAGAAGCCGTTGGTTTCAATCCAGTTCGATAGAGAGATCAGGTCCCTAGAGGCCGCAGCACAGCGCAGTGTGGACGCCCCGCCCGGTCCCGCACGAGGGTCAGCAGGGAGTGAGTAGAGTGCACTCAGACATTACGTATTCTAATCTTGATTCGTTAGCGTGAGCCTGGCTATGTTGGGCCGGCCATCTGAATCCGAAGATCGCTCTCGTGCCGTTCCTGCATCCTAGTCGCACCTATGGCGGTACGCTATGTAGGGGATGGCCGGGCCCCGTGAGTGCGACAAGGACGAAGGCGCGAGAGAGCGATCTTCGGAATGAGACGCCGGGCCGCCGCTGTCCTGTCCGCCGCTGCAGTGCCGCAGCACGCCACAGCACGCCGGCACGCCAGCCGGGGCTGTAAAACTAAATAAAAAGGAAAAAGAAAACGAAAAGAAAAAAAAACGAAGTCGGTGAGCTCAACACGCACGCACGTCATAAAGGCTTGATGGCAGCCCGCGGTCGGCCCCGGCCCCGGCCCCGGCCCCGGCCCCGGCCCCAGCCCCGGCCCTGCTCAGGCCGCCGGCTCAACCCGACTTGATAATTGCACAGGCGACGTTGAAATCAGACGTGAGTCCTGTCCGCTGCGGCGGGGTGGGGCGGGGTGCGGCGGGCTATGGCCGTCTGTCCTTGCGCCGGGTCGCCAGCCCACACCATGCCCGGGCGACCCCGCCCCGCCCCGCCGCGAGCCCACTTCACTCCAGGCCCGCCCCACCCAACCCTCGCGGTGCGGTGCGCCCGCTGCCTAGCCCGCTGCCCCCGGCCCCGCCGGCCTCAGCACAGACCCGACGCGCCGCTCCTCCGTACTTCTGCCGCGGACTGTCCGGCCGCCCATTGGCCGGGCCGCGCTGCGGGCGGCCAATAGACGGCGGGCAGCTCGCGGGCGCGGCGAGGCGGAGGGGAGCCGGAGCCGGGGCGAGCCGGGGCCCCAAACACGATTAAAATCTTGAGGCGAGTTGTGTAGCTCGGAGTGGCCTTCCCTCCCCTTCCCCCTCCTGAGCCGGGCCGGGCCGGGCCGGACGGGCCGCACTGATGGCTGGTCATCGATCTCACTTTGTTTCCTTTTCGTTTTCCCCTGTCGGCGAGGCAATACAGCCGCCCGTGGCCCGCTGCACACGGGCAGCGCGGTGCGCGCCGGGGCGGAGCAGCAGGCCGATTCCGGAGATCGCTCTCGCGCCTCCGTCCTTGTCGCACCTATGGCGGTGCCCAATGTCGGGGGTGTCACGACCCCATGAGTGCGACAAGGACGGAGGCGCGAGAGCGATCTTCGGAATCAGCCTGCAGGGCGGGGCCGGGCGAGGCGGGGGCATTCAGTCGATCGACATAAAACACACGGACATACGGCTGACGTGGGCTGTGAGGAACGTGAGGAGGAAGGGAGAGAAGCAGGGGGGCCGCGCCATCTGACGTGTCCGGAGCGTCGCACGGGGCGGGGAGGAGGGGCATTGGCATCGCGTTATTGTCTCTATGTACTCCGCCCGCCCGGCTCCCCTAAAATCAAGCGCGGGCTGATTTATCTCCAACCTAAGTGGGAAAAAAAAAGGAAAAACACTAGATCCTGCGCGAATGCTGGACGCAAATAACGGTTTGCCTCAAAATAATTGTTACGAAAAAAGGATAAAAAAAATCGTCCCAAACTAAAAGTGGTTCACGCAACGGATTTATCGTTTTCATGTGTGCATTAAATCTGGTTTTAAATGCGGGCGCACAAACGTGCGGATTAGATAGGTGTCGCGGACGGAGTAGTTGCCTAGGTCGGGGGTGTCCCAGCTGTTCGCGGCACGAGGTCCCCGGTAGCGCCGCCTCGCCCGGCGGTACAGGTACAGGTGTTGTCTCGCGCATTTTCCGCCACTAAAGTGATTCAATTGAATGATGATGGGGAGGGAGGGGGGGAGTAGAGGGACATGGCAGGGTGAAGCGGAGCAAGCGGGGAATAGACTCGCTTTACTGGCCGAAACATTGCTGCAACAAAATACTTGACGACTCATAAAAAAGCGATTTTTGAAGGGGCGCGCTACGTGTGTGAGTGTGTGTGCGTTCGTGTGTGTGTGCGCGCGTGCGCGTTCGTGTGTATGTGTGCTTTCTTTATGATGAGTTTATGGTTTATGAGGACAGTGTCATCACAGTTAATGTTTGCTGGTGGTCGAGTGGTTTACACTTACATTGTTGGCACCTCTGGACCGGACCGACACACGGCCATGCCCATGCCCATAGAGTCAGGCCGGGCCCGCTCCCGGCAATCCACCCGTTCCCACTTCATTTGTTTAAACACTCATCGCAGGTGCAATAATTGTAATTGTTATTGGATGAGTCTTGGGCAGCGCCCGCAGCAACCTCTTTCTCTCAAACAGGATGGACCTCTTCATTACGATTCGCGTTTGCGGTCGATTTTCTTCTGATGTGTGAAAAGTTCATTCCTGAAGGAGAACACTTGAAGTCAAAATGACTGCAAAGTGATGTTTATTTTGACCTTTTTTTGTCAAAATTTAGTTCCCGCGGGTCATTTCCGATTTGGTTCTCTCAAGTCAAGATAATGACTGCCGAGGGCCCCATTTTGACCTTATGTTCCGTTGAGACCGCGTGAGACACACTGGTAAAATTAAGGCGTAACGGTACGCTTGGCTGAGGCGTACAGTTAACAGTTACTCTTGAAGACATTACGCTTGAAATGAAGCGTAGGAAAGAAACGCTCCCATCCATTTAGATAGGAGGAATTGGAGAGGGAGGGGGTACGCTTCATTTCAAGCGTACAGTCTCAGTAGGCTTGAAAAGGAGCGTACACGGAAAACAAATGTATTAGCCGGATAGGCACTATTTGAAATATAAGCTGCCTTATTAACTTTTTTTTTTATGTACTGCATAACACACGATCTGGTAAGCAAACGCTAGTAGCTTTATCAGGTAAAAATTAGCTGAGAGAGGTAATATTTTCAGCTGGTGCCATATAAGCTCTTATTGGGAGTCTTTTTCTTTTCGTGAAAAGTTACGCCTTAGTTTACCATAGTGCATTTCAAAAGTGGAAGGTATACTCCTCGCGCGCAGCGGGTGTCGAGCCTGTCACACTCGCGCCTTCAAGTCTCCTCGCGAATTTCTCTGTAGTCGCTTTTGAAATGCGTTCGTATGAGAGGAGGCCAAGATTTGGCCTCTACTAATGACATTAGAAGACTCTATACATTCTCTAGACTGCTAATAAATTTTCATCGTTTTCAATGGCCGAATTTGTTATTCACGAAACAATAGCGGAATTTTGCCTTGGCTTACTGAAAACTGAATGGCTTCTTTTCACACCCAATTTTGGCTTGAATTTTGGCACCCTGTTTCAGTGCCCGGAATTTGAATGTCCTCTCAGAGAGCACCGTCTTTTCCTCTCTTTTTGGTTAAGTGGCGTCTTGAACGACAATAGCTTGACGTTTTAAGAACTCTGACCATTTTGCAACGTTCCAGAGCAGAGCGACAACGTCGCTTACTGTGCGTAAAATTATGAAAAAACGCTGTTAAAAATAGTGGTTGAGAAACAATGTTTTTTTTTTTTTTTTTGTGATGACCGTGTTGTTGGCCAACAGGCCAACATATGTTGTTCGAGAACAACACAAGTTGTTGCAAAACAACAATGCTTGATGTGCATTGAAAATAAAAAAAATGTTCCTAAACAACTTTGTTGTTATCCTCTTGAACAGTTTTTGTTGTGCCTGAACAACTTTTGTTGTTCCTGAACAACTCTTGTTGTTCCTGAACAACTCTTGTTGTTCCTGAACAAATTTTGTTGTCCCTGAACAACTTTTGTTGTAACTAGACAACTTTGGTCGTAACTGAACAACTTTTTAAAATCTATATTACTGGTCACTTTTTGTTGTTGGCGGACAACTTTTGTTGTTTGCTCAACAACATCGTTGTTGCTCAACAACATCGTTGTTGCTTTACAAGTTGTGCTGTTGTAAAACAATAATTGTCGCTATAAAAACTAACAACGAATTCGCTGTTAATTCACAACCTTTTTTCTAACAGTGAACAACAACTCGAAATAGAGGAAACCTACTTTATATTTGGAATGGCGCGTGTCAACTCAGTGTCATTCAAAAGAGTCAATGCTCCGAGTAGGGGATAGGATGCCTCCCCTCCCCCCTCTTTCCCCCTTGCGCAGAGCGGCGTGCGAAATACAGAACCTGAATAACGCATGAGTTGAGTGCCTCCGCGACTGTGAGCTGCGCTGCGCACCGTACGAGTTACTGTGCTCAGAGTAGTTGGGAATCACATTCCCATCATAGAGGTACATACTACATGTCCAGCTATGCCTCACTATTCCACTATTCCACGAAAACCGCGCCTCCCCCTTTTCGTAGTTTGCAGCCAGTCATTAGTTGTTGTGCATGCGGTTTGGAGGAAAGTCTTCAAACAGCACGGAACAGTTAAAACCTGCCCCTAAACTCCGCCGCCCTAAGAAAAAATGTATGGAGAAAGGAAAAGGACAAGAGGAGAAAAGGGGGATAAAGGTGTTATATAAATTAAAGTTGGTGTCTATTAAGAGGTTCTTCCCTACAAAATAAGAGCGCTTCAGCTCAAAGAGTTCCCGAGATATAGTCACTTAAGGGTTTTTGGGGGTGTTTCCACTTCAATTTTAGAAAAAACGCCCTTGGCAGAGCCAGTGCGATCCGGAAGGTGAGAGGCCAATCGACCTTGCACTGTGAAAAATACTGGTAAGGGTTACGGGAAAATTTTCCATGATAAAAGTCGTAAAATGACAATTTGAAATTGTAAATTTTCAAGCACTCCCTATCGACTTGGAACTGACCGACGAGCAAGAATGGGCAGTCGTAAATTTACGACATATTTTGTAAATCAAAATTACAAACAATGTCGTAAATTTACGAGGATATTTTTCACCAGTGTGTGTGTGTAGACGTAATAAACTGATATGAGGAACTCCATGCCGGCCCTATAGCATTGGTTTTTCTATGACCCTTACGCCCCAAAATGCAAAATTTCGGTTGGCTGGGTGGCTGAATTCTCCAAATTTTTTCAGTCTTATGAGGGTTTATCGAGTCTACATCGGTAGTCCGACCTTTTTTTGTCCGACCGCGAGATTTTTGCGGCCGCCACCGTCACACGTTTCTTTCTGTCCGACCCCATTTTGTCCGACTTGGCAGTCGGGGTGTCATAGTTATTTTTCTGTCCGAGCTCGTTTTCTCCGTCCCTAACGAACCGTTAGAGTAGCCTGCTATCCTCTGCGATGCAGCTCGATTGTCCGACCTGATAATTTCCCCCAAATCTGAAAAAGTGCCTTTATTTTTTGCCGACCTTGTTTACACGGGTAAATTGGAGAAGGAATATGTATCATGGTCGGAGCATGCACCGAAAAAATTGTACAACACCTCAAATAAATTTATTTTAAAGATATTGTTTAAAAATTTGAAAAATTGGTAGGCCCCTACCTAACTCGCAACCTGCGAGCCCCGCCTGCTTAACTTCGGAGTTCTGATGGGATCCGGTGTGTTCCAGGCGACCGCCACCCCGCGGGCACGAGAAGTCCTCTCCGCTTCGGGGAGAGTCCCCGCTTAAGGCTGGCGGCCTGTCAGGCCCGCCGTACTACCCTATTTAAACAGCGCCTTGAAGCCGTAGGTAGCATTTCAGACCAACGACTGGGCACCACCGGACCGCATGACCGGTCAGTGGGAGGTAGAGGCAAGGCAGGACGATAGAGGGGGAGAAAAGCAGAAAGAGAAGTTTTTGCGGAAGAGTAAGCGTACGGTTGGTTAGACCTGTACTGACCCGCTCCCGCACAGGTCATGGAAAAGCTGTTTACTAAGGAGCCAGATTCATAGGCCTTACTTCCCCACGAGGGACCACCCCCCGTGGCATGGGACGGAACTTCCTGACAACTCGCTTTCGCTGCCAGTGAAGAACCTACCTGGGAATTGAACCCAGGCCCCAAGTGCCGAGTCTCATGACACCCCGCGGCTTTCGTGGTACTGAAAGACCACTAGACCGTCGGCGATTCCACGAGGGAGCTCCCGTTGAAATGGGGGGTTTGAATTCCACTCCAGGCTGCTGTCCTCGGAAAAATTTATATTTAGCCAGATTCGAACCTGGGTTCCGCGGTTCGCGGGACAACACTGAGCCGGCACGGCTACGCTACGACGCCACGGTGCGGCGCACGACGCCTGCCCACTAGGGGTGACGCTGCGAAGAGCCGTAGTCGCCGACGAACCTGTTCCGGTGGCGTCATCAGTACACCTGTTCTCCATGCAGCAACTGCCCGGCCGCGTGGCGACATTGGTATGCACATCGGCACCGTTAATAGCACACGGTAGGCAGAGGTTCGAATACCGATCACAATTTCTTTTTTCTTTTCCCCCTTTTTCTTGAAGAAGCTTTGTCTCTTTGCAGTTGCGCGAAGGGACGCGAATACAGTGGATAAAAAGAAAAAGTAGGTTTTATAAATTAAGTCAAAACAAATACATACTCCATATTGAAAGGGAGTGGCTTCTGTTATCGCGACTGACGAGCAAAGCAACAGTAACTTTTCCGCAGTAGAACTGCTAGGAATGAGAGAATGGACCCGAACTGGTTCACTGACAACACAAAATCAGTCTTATAATTTCATTTCCCGTCATGAAATATACATAAACATGAAATACATGAAATAAACATTTTAAACTTTTCCATGAACCTCAAGCTCGATATAACAATTCAATTTACAGCGTATAGGACGTATTACTTGTCGGCTCTCCGTGTTGCGCCACCAGTAAGTAACACCGTTTCTTCGAAAAGGGTTTTGAAAAGTTTTTCGTGGTCGCTCCGCTCGCTGGTTTTAATTTTCTTAAGGCTTTCATCCAGGTTTATCGAACACCGGGGAGCAACACCTCAAATTTCCATAATGGTTTAAAGAAAGGATAAATATGTAATTGCAACCAGGCTATTGCTCTCCCCCCCTCCCCCTTTTTCCCCCTCTGGCTCAAAAACGTTCCGCCGCGCCTGCGAGGGACCCAAAATTTTGCTATTTGGCGAATATATCACTGTGAGAAAAGTACTCGTAAGTTTACGACTTTTTTCTAAAACATTATCGATTACGACTCAGAGTGGTCAATTTATGACCGCAGTCGTAAATTTACGAGAGCAAATTCTTGCTCGTTCAATAAATCCAAGTCGACACATTACGTCAAAAAAATACTCGTAACAGTACAACTTCTAGTCGAAACTTGACGACATTTGCCATGGAATTTTTTTCTATCACCCTTACGACCTCTTTTCACAGTGACATAAGGATCGCTCCTCTCGGCTCTTCTTCTAATTTCGAAAGTAAGCGAACACGTGGAGCCCCTGAAGGTAGACAACCCGGGAGGCACCTGAATTCTCCGAAATCGAAGTCTGGCTACGCGCCTCGCGCGATTTATAAAAGCCTTCACGCAAAATATACTTTTTGGAGCGTTTTGAAGCCTGTAGGAACTTCCTTCGATGACAAAAGTGAAATAGCAGAGATAGGTTGTGGCCGCACACAATAGGCTTGTGTAGCGTTGGCGGTTGAACTTTGGCACCTCAATGGGGCAGATTTTAAACTCTCTCTCCTCCTTTAACATTTTTCTGAAGCTTTCTCGCTTTGGTCGACTAATACTGCTGTGAAACTCGACCCAGCCCGTGTCTCCGTGGCGTAGTGGGCACTTGTCTACGTCAAGGCTGTTTAAAAGCACGCAGACTAAGGCTTTATTAAGTTTTGGAGCTACATCAACGATCAACGCAAGAGGGGGGAGGGGGGGAGCAGCGCTCTTTTTTGTATACCATGGTTGACGTTGGTCGTTGATTTTTCCTTAACTTGATAAAGCCTTAACCCTCATGCATGATTTTTCTCATTGTGATGTACAATTTTATTCAACCATAGTTATGCAAACAAATTTATGCATAACAATGTATGGGGGAGTTGACTTTGTCACTATTGGGAGAGCGACTTTTCTTTACCAATATTTTCATGCTCCTGAGAGAGTAAGACGGATTAACATCGCAAAATTCGAGTCACTTTGATGACTCATTTTGAGTCAAGTCATCAAACGACACTCTACTGGAGCGATTTCAAAGTACCAGGAAACAATCGATATGAGTCGTTTTAGCGAACGTCCCTTTTACTGAGCTATTCTTACGCAGTGTTGAAACGGCATATCCTTGCCAAAAAAGTAAATAAATAAAAGTGGAATTATTACAGCAAAAACCACAAAAACACACATGATCGAATAGTTGGAATATTGAATCATTTATGGAGTATTTTTGTAATACATTATTTGGCCATGAAATATGGAAATGAACTTTTGCAATGGCCCCCCTCTGGGCTACCTCTGTTTTATTTATATTTCATCTTGACGTGATGTTTGTGGAGACTAGCAGGCTAAAGGCTGAGTAGCACAGAGTTGGCAAGCATGGCGGCCTGGGGGTTGCAGGCGATTTCGTGACTGCAGAGCGCTGGGCGGGGCGGGGCGGGGCGGGGCGTACGTCGAGATAGGGACGGGAGGGCAGTAAAACGCTCGCGAGGGAAAAGCAGCGCGCACAGGCCCTGGCACTGGCGAGGTGCGGCGCGGCGCGGCGGCGCTCAGCGCACGGAACACGTACCGTACCGCGGTGCTCACGGCACGCACCGCCCCGCCCCGCCCCGCCCCGCCCGACCCGATGTACCTGATCGCGGAGCTGCATTAGCGATAACGCTGTGGAGCCCCGGCACAGCGCGGCGCGGTGCGGCCGTTGGGCCCCGCAGTGTGGTGTGAATAAGGCGTCCGTCGCCCTCTGCGGCCTGGCCTCCAGGAGGGCACTATATTATTCACACTCGGGTCGGGAGGGGTCGAGGAGTAGACAGCTTGAATTTTAGGTGTTTCACACGAGCGGCGGGTAACTATTTACACTGGTTGGCAGGTTGTTTTGTGATTGGAGGGAAAATATGATCAAAACTTAAAAGAAAGCTACACATTGTTGGCACCAACTCGACATTTTGCTATTGTAAGGTGTTCAAAATTGATTTTTTGTCGAAAATTTATGTGACTGGATGGGAAAATGATTGGAACTCAGGTTTGTACACTGATTGGACAAGGTGAGTGACCCCTCGCTCATCAAAGGGTCTACCACTTCCATAATCCTCGTACACCCCTCTAGACGATTATTGATAATCACATAATCAGCATCATGTAAAATTTCCAAACATTGACAAATTTTGACAAATATAGAAAAATATTGTCAAATTTGACCAAAAGTTGCGTGATTACTGCCAATAATCAGTAAAATATGTTAAAGATAAACTCAAATAATTATTGATAATCACCATTATCGTGACTGCTGATTATAGTACTCTTCCGCGATTTTTCAAAGTGGTAGACAGTTGCTCATCAGTCACATGAGCGCGCCAGATCCTTTTTCCACACAAACAGGTCTTTGCGTCACGATGTACGATGATCTCGCCGCGTATCGCCTCGCCTTCCCGCGGGCGGGAGAGGCTTTTCACACCTCAGTGCAGGCCAGGCTCACCGCCGCACACGAGCTGCGCTGCGCTCAGGGGATTCCCATCACGAGGATATACTTTTAGATTTTTTTTCCTTTTCCTAGACGTACAGGCTTGAATGTAGAGGCTGGCATATACGACGTTGATCTGCTGGTCGTAACTCGCTGATGTATAGCCACGCAAGCGACGGACGGGAGCTACAAATAGTTCTTCTCTATCGTGAAATGACATCTTTTGATACTGCTTCCACGGACTTTCGCCTTTGGACCCTCCAAGAGATCTCGCCTATGGGATAAATTTCGGACATGGATTTCTGTGAGGGAACCACTCACAGCTGGAGTACATGAGTACAGGAGTACACGGGAGTACATCTGAGATTTTAAGGGCAGAATTCAGTTTTATTCGTCAATATAGGTGTAAACTGATTATCAATGAAATTATTGAACAAAACTTTACTTTTAAAAAAAAGTCTTAATTTTTAACATTTTGTTTGAAAATTGTCACTGAGTTTAGATGAGTATAATCTTGTAGAAAAACTGCCTCTTTCAGGAAACTTTCTGAAAGACACGACTTTTTTTTGTATATTGGCGAATCCATTTCTTGAATTCTCGCGTACACCTACGATATGTATTTTTCTCTTTTGTTGGGACGCGCTGGTGGAGCGAGCTCCGGGAGTCTCGCGGACAGTGTACCTATGCGCCCCACCCATAAACGCGGGCCGGTCCGGTCCGGACCCACCCGCCGCGCCCGAGCCCCGCCCGTCGCGCCCGTCGCGCCCGGGGCTTATCTAGCACTGCATGCATTAACATACGGGGCGGTGGGAGGAATAGGAAAACACAATTCGAGTTGTAAGTGCATTCCCCTCCGCAACGCAGCCAACCCAAAAAGGCGTCAATTAAGGCCAATTAATTCAGCCGGCTGGTCGACTCGCCGTCGTGCGCCTCGGGGCGGAGGAGAGGGGGACTAGAGCCGCGAGGCCACGCCCCGCCACGCTACGCCATCGCCTCTGCCGGGCCGCCATTGGTCGTGCGGTGGCTTGGCTCCGCCCACAGACTGGCGCTCCCCGCCCCGCTCCGCCACGCCAGGACTGCCAGGACGCCCAGCACACACACACACAGCACACACACACACACACACACACACACAGAGAGAGAGACACCCCCGCACACACAGACATACACCGACCAAGTCTTGCCTCACTGCCCATTATAGCTTAGACCACATTGGACTACTCTAACTCTAGTTGTAATGTTTCTATTTATTTTTTCTTTTTCAAATTTATGTTCTGTCGTCAAGTTTCACCCGTTTCCAATTTTCAGAATTATATTTTTTTTTCAAAGAGAGGCAATGTTAGTGTCCCCGGTTGTAGGCACCAATTATGAGAAAGTATTCCCTAAAATATTTTTAGCCTCGTTATTAAATTGTTTTCAGCCCATGGCCCACCTCGGGGCCTTTTAAGCGCGTTATCGCGGCGTAGTGTTACGTCCTGAAAGGGGTTTGTAGAGGGCTTGGGATAAGGGCGGGGTGGGGTGGGGGGAGATTTCCCCCTTCCCCTCCTCCCGCCGCCCTGCCCCTCCCGGCCCCGCCCAGGCCGAGGGGGTACCAGTCAGGATCCCTCCCCCCGCCGCCCCGCCCCGCCCCGCCCCGCCCCGCACCCAGGCGAGCTCGGCCGAGCGGGCCGGGCTGGGCTCGAGCGGTGCGGAGCGGAGCCGTCCAGTCGTGTCCCGCGCGCCGTGGAGCGAGGAGCCCCTGTGCGTCGCAGTGCCGCAGTAGTGCAACAGCAAGGTCGAGTGTCAAGTGACAGTGCAAGTGCGTCGCGAGCGTGAGCGTGTGTGAGCGTGAGATGCGAGGAGCGGCAGAGTGACACCACCAGCAGCACCAGGAGACTCTCTGCCGCGGACGTGTTCCGCACCATGGTGTCGTACTGCAACTCCCTGGCCATGTACCGGCACCAGCAGCAGGCGCACCCCGCCCCGGGCTGGTACCAGTCGTACCAGCCGCAGGTGCACCCGCAGGTGGCGCCCGTGCAGCAGTACCTGAGCTGCGTGCAGGACGCGCACGCCGCGGCGCAGGCGGCGCAGGCCGCGCACCACCAGCACCAGCAGACCATCCCGACGTGGCACCACCCGGCGCACCCGCACGCCCACCCGCCGCACCACCACCCCGTGTTCCAGCCCGGGGGCCCGGGCCCGGGCGTCGTGCCGCCGGGCGAGTGGTCGCCCACGCCGTCCAGCACGCCCGAGTACATGCACCACCACCACCAGCCGCTGCACGAGCACGCCGACCCGCTGCTGCCGTCGCCGCCCATGACCGTGTCCGGGTCCGACATGTCGTCGCCGTCGGGCGGCACGGGCGGCACCGTCACCCCGCCGCAGTCCAGCGGGCCCGGCCCCGGGACGCCCCTGGGAACGCCCCTGGGCACGCCCCGGCCCGTGCCGGCCCGGTCGCCGTTCGAGTGGATGAAGAAGCCCTCGTACCAGAGCCAGCCCAACCCCGGTGAGTGGTCGGAGCCCTGCATGCGGCACGCTACCCGCGCCCCGCAGCGCGAGGCCGGAGGCCGCGGATCACCTCCGCGACCGGGAACTTATTATAGTTGGAGTACAAGCGCGACAAGTGTTGCGGGTGCGGGGGAGTGGCGCGGAGAGGCCGGGGGAGTTCTCAACGGCGCCGCCGCGGCAATTATATGGTGCGATATGTTAATGATTAATGTGACTCCATCTCCCCCCCCCCTCCCTCCCCTCCCCTCCCATTCGCCTCCTTTGATTCCCCGCCCGGAGGGGGTGGAGGCCTGGCTGCTGCTGCTGCTGCTGCTGCTGCCACCGGATCGGGTGCTAATCGCCGCCCAGGGAGCTGGGCCACTTTGCTCTGCCACCCCCGCCCCTCGCCAGCCACCCCAACCTAGCGGCCCTGGGGACGGCACGTTCCAACACACAGCAGCCTCCCTCAGCCACTCTCTAGCTCCCTCTCTCTTTCGCTTGCTCTCTCTCTCTCTCTCTCTCTCTCTCTCTCTCTCTCTCTCTCTCTCTCTCTCACTCTCACTCTTTCTGTCAGTGAATCGCAGCACAGCTCTCGATGGGAGTGCAGGAGCGTCAAGACTGTTGCGTTCCTTGCTGCTTGACTGAGAGCGACAGGAAGTGTGTTTGTGCGTGAGTATGAGGAAGGAGAGAGAGGGAGGGAGGGAGGGAGGAGAAGAAGGTTGGGGAATAGGTTTGCAGGGTGAGAGGGAGGAAAGTGAGCGCAGAGGGGAGGTGTGCTTGAGCCCGTCCCGCGCTGCCGACTTCTTTCGAAGTGCGCTCTCTTTGCTCTGTCTCTCTCGCACCCAAAGTGCATCTCATGAGCTTCGCACTGTGGGTGCGAGAGAGATAGAGCGAGGAGTTCGCTCTTTGGAATAGGGTATTCCGCTGGAGGGGAACAGGAACCTAAAGAAGAAGAGCATGACCACTGTGAAAAATACTCGTAAGGGTTACGGGAAAATTTTCCATGATAAAAGTCGTAAAATCACAATTTGAAATTGTAAATTTACAAGCACTCCCTGTCGACTTGGAATTGACCGACAAGCAAGAATGGGCAGTCGCATATTTACGACAAATTTTGTATATCAAAATTACAAAAACTGTTGTAAATTTACGAGGATATTTTTCACAGTGACCGCCGGTTGTGTTTCCTCCCGAAATCTGATTGGCCAACGCTGACGTCACTTTTCGCCGTCAGCCAATGAGCGGACAGGAGGAAACAGAAGCAGCGGGCGTGATTTTCTTCACAAGGTTCCGGTTTCAGTTTAGCGGAACACCCTATAAGTCGTCTGGTGGAGGTGGAGCTGAGCTGAGCCACGCTGCCGCTACACCTTGCTTCGCCGTTTGCGCTGCGCCGCGCCGGGAGATATCCTTATCGCCAGCAGCCGAGCCGAGCGGAGCGGAGAATGGAGAAGATGAGGAGGAGAGGCCGCGAGAAAGCAGCAGCAGAGTGTGGGCGGGGTGGGGCGGGGCGGGGCGGGGCGGGGCGGGGCGGGGCGGGGCGGGGCGGGGCGGGGCGGGGCGGGGCGGGGCGGCGCGGGGCGGGGCGGGGCGGGTGTACCTCTCAGGACTCAGGACGCGTTTGAGTCACGCCCACCGCCATGATGGTGCTGGCTGCCTACTGTCTCAGGGGTCGGCCGGGCCCAGGCGGGCGCGGTGGACGTGTCGATTTGGTGGAGCAGCCTCCCCCGCGCCCTCGCCCTCCCCTCTCTCCTTGCCCACCGCCTCTCTCGCTCTCCTCTTCACGAGGAGAGCACCGGGGCGGGGCGCGGGCGGGGAGCCAGACGTGATCCGCCTACTCCCCAGGCTGGCTGGGCTGGGCTATACCCTGCTCTGCTCAGAGAGAGCGTGCTCCTGAATTTCCTCCAAACCTCTTTTAACATCGTACGTTTGGCAACCTTATTCTCATTAATGAACGGGTTTAGGGGTCTAAGGGGGAGGTTACTCCTCCCCTCCCCCCGCTGCTCCACCAGTGCCACGCTACGCTACGCCACGCCCATCCTGGTGCGAGGCGATGCGAGCCTCACGGCTTTCCAATCCTGGGTCAGGAAAGGGGCAGCGCGAGGCGGCCGATCTACCTTTTTTTTTATTGCCCCCCCCCCCTCTCTTTCTCCCCGCTGTCCGGCCCGCCGGAGGAGGAGGAACGAGTTCGTTCCATTTGCATGTAAGGATGAGCCTCGTACGTCGTATACTACTCTGTCCGGAAAAAGCGGAGGAGGTTGGTTTTGATATTGAGTCAGGCCGAGGCCGTGAGGAGGCTGCACCGGAAGGCGACGGCTGTAATCTCTCCCCGTGTTTGCCCTTTTGTGAAGATTTAGGAAGAGGGGGGATGAGGAGGGGATAAAGATATACCAGCGCGCCCGCCGCGCCCCGCGCTCTCATCACCGCCGAGCTAAGAGTGAACGGGTTTAGGAGCAAACCAAGCAGGAGGGGCGTATATAATATTTCTTACGTTTTTTTACCGAACTGGGTACATAATCCCGGAACCTTGGGTCATTTGTGACTCGGTTTGTCAAGTCAAGTCATCCGCGGGACCTCCGCGCCACGCCCGCCGCGCGTCTAGGTCTCTGCAGTCAGGAGGGCGTTGCGCG
This sequence comes from Frankliniella fusca, assembly GCA_029379305.1. NCBI lineage: Eukaryota > Metazoa > Arthropoda > Insecta > Thysanoptera > Thripidae > Frankliniella > Frankliniella fusca. The sequence continues at coordinate 214,365 of JAHWGI010001409.1, forward strand.
GCATCACGGAGAAAAAAGATTTGCCGATATACAGCGCCTACAACACTTTTAGCAGATGATACGAATGTATCAGCCTGCTTGTACTGTCATACAGCGAGCAGAGTGCAGAGAGCAGCGCAGCCAGCAGAGAGAGCAGCTGTTTTTTTTTTTTTTTGCTGCAACAGCAACAAATATTGCTGTCACAATTACCTCGCAGCTATCGTAGCTAAGTCCTTTTGCTTTGCCAGCTACAATACAGCTGCAACAGCAAACAAAAAGTTGTAGGCGCTATATTTGCAATGAAGCTTGCTGTGTCAGCTAATCTTTTTATCCGTGATGGCGCGTCTAAACCCGGCCCCTAGGCGATTTTTTCTATTGCCTAATTATTCTTTTTAACCACTGTCCAAAATCGCAAAAAGGCATAACGACCGACTAAAATATTAGGGGGGGGGGGGTAATGGTGCTGCTTGAACCACTGCCCTGCTAGTGCTATAACGAGTATCGGTACCAATGTCGCCTCGCCGCCGGCTGTTTGAGCACGGAGAGCAGGTGTGCTGACGACGCCACCGGTACAGGTTCGTCGCCGACGACGGTTCCTCGCAGTATGTCCCCCAATGAGCGTGGCGTAGCCGCGCTGGCGGAGTGGTCACCCGGCGAGCCGCGAAACCACTGTTCGAATCTTGCCAATTGAAAGATTTTTTTTTAAAATAATTTATTTTTTGATGACAACAACTTAAGAGTGGATTTTAAACCTTCCATTTCAACGGAGCTCCCTCGCGGAGCGCCGACGGTCCAGTAGTCATAGCACTGCGGAAACCGCGGGGTGTCAGGGGACTCGGCTTTTTGGACCTGGGTTCAATTCGCAGAGGTTCTTTCGCTGGAAGCGAAAGAGAATTGTCAGGAAGTTCCGGTGGTGCCCGAGTCAGTTGGTCTGAAATGCTACCCACGGCTTCAAGTGCTTCAAGGCGCTGATTAAATAGGGTAGCACGCATACGGCGGGCCTGACAGGCCGCCTGCGGGAACTGTTTTCGGAAAGGACTTCTCGTGCCTGTGGGGTGGCGGTCGCCTGGAAGACACCGAATCCCATCGGGGCTCGCAACTTGCGAGTTAGGTAAGGGCCTCCCGATTTTTCCACTTTTTAAAATTATTATTATTTTTAATAATGATTTTGAGGTGTCGTACTTTTTTTTTCCGGCGCATATGCTCCGGCCTTATCCTCTACGATACATATTCCTTCTCCAAATTTCCCGTCTGAACACGGTCGGACAAAATCCAGGTCCAACGGCGCTTTTTCGGATTTCGGGGAAACCACCCGCGGTCGGACAAGATTAGGTCGGACAATTTCTACCGAGCCGAGCTCAGCTCAGCGCAGCTCAGCGCAACCCGTGCCGTACTGTTAGCACCCAGAGCAGCCCGAGCCGAGGCGAGCCGCGCCGCAGCGCCAAAGGGGCCTCCGGTCGGCCCAGCCCGGCATGTTGTTTGCGCTTGTAGCTTCCGGCCTGCCGAGCCGACCGCCTCCTCCGGACTCCCAACTGTGTACTCATCTCCTCTGTGCGCGCCCGAAGGGAAAAAAAAATTGATGCCAAGTGAATCGGGGAAAGCTGTATGTGTACTATAGTATACTATAAATACTCTCTGTTCTGCGGAGTATCGGAAATTGCTGTGGCCAACTTTGATCCCCTCGTGGTTCCATATTGATTAATTGATCTCGCACAACCCTAGCGCCCCAGGAATTTGTTTCCCCTTTGAACGGAGGACGCTCCACGACGGTCGGATATCGACTACCCTCTCGACGCTGCGCCGCGCTGCGTCGCAGTCGCAAGGCCGCGCGTCGCCGTGTATGTTGCCGTTATAAACGCATAAGCTCCCTCACGGTGGCTCCCAATTCTCTCTCTCTCTTTTTTTTTCTCTTTTCCTCTTTTCACCGACAGCCGCCGAGCGCGTTTTAGCCGTCGAGACAAGACGAGACGACAGGTCCGCTCCTCCCCGCCCCGCCCCGCCCCGCCCAGCCGGTGTTTGTTGTGAAACCTCGGCGTCGCCAGCTTTAGTCGCCCACCAGCCTCTCAGTGTCGGGGGTGGAGGGGAGGCACCGGCCCGGAGGCTCCGTGCCGTGCGACTCCGGGAAGAGGGGTCTACGACCAAGGGGGCCTCGGCCACGGCCCCGGCCCCGGCCAGGGCGGGCAGCTCGGCCCACACGGCCTTGCACTTGCTTGCTGAGTTTTAAATGATTGGTAATTGGATGCCTGCCTTGTAATGATTAGCGTCCAAATATTTTTGAATATCGAATGAAACATTTTGACGGTTTTGACTAAAGGTTAAATTCTAGACCCTCCAGCCCGATTTCGTACCTTGTGTACTCTGCAAACTCAGGTGTTATACAGCCCCTCACCCTTATAACTGCAGTACCACTTTGTCTCACAGTTCAGAGGAGTACCTGATTTGGATCAATGAAATCCCTGTTCAAACGAGACTACATGTGATGGGGTTCAGAAGAGCAATGCATTAAGCTGATTAATCAATCGTAGATTAACGGTTACGAAATTTATATGTGGTTATTGTTGTTTGCGATCACAACCCCATCACATGAAGGCTTTTTTGAACCAGGATTTTGTGCCAAATCAGATGCTGCTTTCTAAAACGTGATTGCTCTTCAACGACAGAAAATAGTTTTTGGAACTGTGAGACATAGTGGTACTGCCGGGTACTGCATCACACTTATTAAGTTTGCAGGCAGAGTATGCAACATACCTGTACGTGTGTGACTTACATGTGAAAATTTGTTGAGCAAAGAGTTTACGAACTGTGGTTTGATGCAAGTTGGGTCATCCTGGCTAGATGGCCATGCGGGCGGGTCTGTTTTAATCATAGTTTTACTTTTCCTCCCTGCCTCCTCGCCCCGCCCTCGCCCCGCCCGCCCCGTACCGCGCTGCCCGCGGTCGCGCCGTTGCCGTTCGTGGGGTGGCCGGGCTGGCCGATAAGCGATAAAGCCCGCCCCACCCCGCCCCGCCCCACCCCGCCCCGCCCCGCCCCACCCCGCCCCGCCCCGCCCCACCCCGCCCCACCCCGCCCCACCCCGCCCCACCCCGCCCCACCCCGCCCCGCCTCGTCGTACCGCGTCGCGGCCAGGTGCCGCCCACGCCAGCCCGCCCCGCGCCATTGGGGATGGGGACAGAACGTAACATGGCACCTCTCCATGAACCTGAACGGACCCCGTCTGGGTCTGCAGTCACAACTACAGATCCTTCCACCCGGGTGGAAGCTACGGGTTACTTTTATCCTGTTTCGTTCTTACTATTGCTTAATAATTCTTAAAAATGTCTTCAGTTTTTGTCAGACCGGGAAAAATGAAAGTCTATATAAAAGCTACCGTCTGTTTAGCTTCCGGACAACATTAAAATGATGATCACGGCAAATCTGAAGTCTGGGATTCCCAGGTACTTTTTGGCGTTTCCAGACTCGAGTCTGGAAACGGGAAACTATTTCCAGACTTCTCCTGGGCGCGCGGCCCTTTTCCCAGGCAAAACCTGGGAAGCGCCTCTTTTCCAGACTTTACCTGGGAAAGAATCACCGTTTCCAGCCTCTAGTCTGGGAAGCCGTGGGCAAGTCGCGGAGTCTGGGAAAGAGCCGCTTGCCCACGGCTTCCCAGGTTCGGGGCTGGAAACGGTGATTCTTTCCCAGGTAAAGTCTGGAAAAGAGGCGCTTCCCAGGTTTTGCCTGGGAAAAGGGCCGCGCGCCCAGGAGAAGTCTGGAAATAGTTTCCCGTTTCCAGACTCGAGTCTGGAAACGCCAAAAAGTACCTGGGAATCCCAGACTTCAGATTTGCCGTGATTGATATTAGAAGGCTGGTTTGAGAATCATGGCGACCACAACCTCCCCAGCCCCAGCTGGACGGTTTTATGGCTGTCCGCGAACCGCGGTGACGATGCCTCAACCGTGCCCCGAGCTCACTGTAGGCTTCCCTACCAATAATGTCACAATTATTTTTTTCTGTGCGGTGATGAATATTAGAAGAATTTGGGTGGAAGACTTTGATTTCTACTTCGAGCCGTGACTTGGATTGATTCGATGCCTTTTTCCTCCATGTTAACGTGGACTTAACGTGCATTCAACAACAGTTCTTATCAGTTATTGCAGGTTTTAAATTAATCTTGAAGGAAGTGGTCAGGGGTGGATTTGAGCGTGGGTACACTGCTAAAACTAAGGTGTAAACTTACCCCCCTCGTCTTGGGATCAGACTATTTAGGGTTCGACAGCCCGGAAATTCTTCCTGAAAAATCGAAAAAAAAATCCGCTTTTTTTTTTTCGGAAATAAATCTTAGGGGTCGGAAAAATAGGAAAAATAGGAAAATTAAATAGCTTGAATTGTTTTAAAACGCCCGTTTTGGTACGTGTTTACTGTCCCAAAGGAAGTCAAATGCCGACTGTCGAAGAGGAAAATGTGAAGATCATTGAAATTCACTATAAAATTCGATGATTCTCTTCATCAAATTTCGATGTTTTTAACAGCAGTTATCAAAGATTGAAATTTTAATGTTCCTGCCCTGGTTTTCAACTTCTTTTACATGCCGAAGGCTACTGGAGGCTTCAAGAGCGTAATTAGGCATTTTCGAACCTTTTTGTTATCACTAACCCAGATTTCACAGAATAGCAATTTTTTCAAATTTTTCCAAATTTTCCGAAAAAATAAGAAAAAAATCCGCTTTTTTTCCACTGATTTTATTTTTCCGGAAAAATACGAACCCTAGATCAGACAAATGAACCTACTGGATGTCAGAATGGGCCAGTATGCACATTCTCAATCTGACATCCGTGAAAAATGGAAAGTGCTGATATAAAATCGATCAAAAGGGTAGTAAATGAAAAAAGAAGAAAAAACAAATATTTTCTACAGAAACATATTTCGCTTTTTTGAATGAAGAAACAGTTTACGAACAGTAGCTGTCAGGTCGAACCCCCTGGTGCCCTCCGGTTCGCGCCCCGCCGCGCGGTCGCTGCGGCCTGTGGGTGGAAGACTAAATGATGCGCTTCATTCGTGTTGCTGTTGTTTGGACGACCCCCCGTTGCGGGGGGTGCGCAACCTAAGGGTGGCAGAGAGAGAGAGAGAGAGAGAGAGAGAGAGAGAGAGAGAGAGAGAGAGAGAGAGAGAGAGAGAAAGGGGGGGGAGAGGGAGAGGGGGGGGAGGGAAAGGGAGCGAGAGAAGGGCCCTTCCTCGCGACGCCAGTCAGGTGGGAAGGGTGGGGGTGTGGTCTGCCTAGCCGTGTCCAGCGCGGCTAATCCCATCAGTGACTGTCACTGGGTGACACGCCGCCAAGGGACTCTACCCAGCAGCCTGTCGTGTTCTCGTCGAACTTGGCCAGGAGTCGTATGGCCAGGGCCGGGGGCCGGGGCCGGGGCCGATGCCAGGGGGCCACGAACGAAGAAGGGCTGCCAGCACTGACTTTACACACAAACTAACGGGACACATTGTCTCTCTCGCGCCGCAGCCCGCGCCTCCCCGCACCCCTCCCCGTGCACAGGTAGGCTCCCCTGCTCTCCCCGCGAGCTTCGTGCGAACAATTTGTCTCCACTTCTCTGACTCCATCTGCCTGGCTGCTTTTTATGTGCTGAACAAAGCTGCAAATTAGAGCGCCTTTATGCGCTCACATGGAAACGCGCAGCTCGCCTGCACAAGCAGGTGGACTACTTTGCGTGATTTAAATAATTGTGGCCGCCGCAATGTCAAAAGCAGGTTATTTTTGTTTTTGTTTTTTTACAGGGGGGGGGGGGGGGTCACGTTCACGGTTTCGCGGGGGCACTCCGTGAGTCCGCAGATTACACGGCAAATCTGAACTCTGGGATTCCCATGTACTTTTTGCCGTTTCCAGGCTCGAGTCTGGAAACGGCAAAAGGTACCTGGGAATCCCAGACTTCAGATTTGCCGTGTATCCGCGGGGAAAGGTCGCGGTCCGCGGATCCTTCTCGCGGGTAGCTCGCAGTCCGCGAAGGACCTGCGGAGGATCCGCGGTACGCGAGATCCCCCCGAGGCAGGACCCGTGGACCGCCAAAACCGCCAGCTTTCCGCGCAGACTCGCGGTTTACCCCCGCGAAACCGTGAACCTCCCCTATCTGTAACGCCCCGCCGTAGACCGCGCGAACCGCGAGAGGGCCCTTTCGGGGCGTTGGCCGCAACAACAGTGGCGGAGCAGAGCGTCTGCGCTTGGAGCCGGCCCCCGGTGCCTGACGGGTATGCAGTCCCGGATGGAGCGGTGCGGGCGGGTTGCATAGTACAAAAAGAGCCCGGGGTCAATCAGCCACCTGGTACATTCGCAAAACACTGTGCAGCAGCAGCACTTTTTTCCTGTAAGGACATTTTAAATTAGAAAGTTTTAAAAATAATAACACTAATATTAATAATAATAATAAAATCAATGAAAAAATAAATAAAAAAGCAGGCAATTGCTAGCAAGCTTAGCAATCCGGTATACACACTGCAGCACGGAGTTGAGGCGTCTTCGCCCTCGGTGTCGCTCAGTGTCATCGCTATTGCCGTTGCCATTATCGCGAAGGGGACACCGAAATCACTGCGAAGCGGTCGCAGAGCGCGGGGGGTGCGGGAGGGGGGGAGGGTGCCCCGCACGCTCAACCCAGCCCCGCCGCCATGGGCCCGGGCCGGGCCGGCCTGCCCTGCCTGAGCTATGGGCGCTGACAAAGTGACATGACAACAGCGCCCCGCCCCACCCCGCCCCACCCCGCCCCGCGCCTGGGGCTTATGATTTATGGCAGTCGCGCCGTCTCTCTCGCACCAAGGGGCCCGGCGCCGGCCGCTGCGAGACAAACCTCCTGCAGACAAACAAACGGGCTTAGATCGCAGCGAGAATACATCGATAATGCATTGTGCAGACGGAGCGCCGCGCCTCGGGGGGAGTAAACGCCATTTCCCTCATTTCATAATGTTTTCAAAATTTTATTCTGTGCCGTGTGAGAAAGTCGAGCAGCGCAAGCGTAAGCGTAAGCGCAAGAGCAGTCGAAAGAAATGGTTCACCAACGAACATGGTCAGGGCTCGAGGTTCGTACACTCCCAGACTCCCTAAGAATATTTTCATTTTTAGTTTTCCACAATTTTGCGTATGGGTGCGTATGGGTGTTTGTAGTTCAAAACGGAATTATTTATGATCCTTGTGTGCAAATACGTTGATAGCTTACCAACGTGAAAATCACTAGAGGAATGAGAGTGCAGGTCCGGCCCGCGGCGCGGTGTGCTTGCAGGTATGCAGTGAGTCTTTGCCCCGAGCCCTGCCTGCGGCCGAGGCGCGGCGCGGCGCGGTGACCAGCGACCACGGCCAGCTGCCTCTTCCTTTTTCATCGTGCCGCTGTGCTATCTATCGGACGATTACGGGATCAGGGGATTAGCTCCTCTGCCCTGCCCTTCCCTGACTCTCTAGAGTCAGTTCCGCGCCGCGTCGGGCCAAGGCGTGCGGTGCTCACGGGCGGGGCGGGGCGGGGGCTCACTGTCAAATTCCTACAAAGAAATGCTTTGCAAATGCTTCGCAAATTGCAAAGTATTTTGATGCGAAGTGATGCTTTGTAATTGCAAAGCAAATGCTTTGCAAACTGCAAAACTTTAAAAGTTAATCTAACAGAGCAGAGGGTACGGGCAATGAAGCGCAGTCAAGTCCCCTTAATACGGACTAGCGCCTTAAATACGGACTTTTTGCTGTTTTCTACTAATAAAACCTCTAAATCTGGGTATCCGGAATATAGCTTATTCGAGGGTTCGCTGGAAAGGTGTGACCCTCTAGAATCTAGATTTGAAGAAATATTTCCGACATCTTGCTTACTGTTCTCTCAAAAAAAAATAAAAAAATGCCAAACTTGCGAATTGGGGCGCCACGAAAACGGACAATTTTCATATTGCTTAATTTGCAAGAATGTGGGGATCTCAACGGCTGGTGATCGTACAACTTTCAGGTTAACATATGTGAAACTAGGACTCTTCACCTACAAGATGACAGAAGAAAATTTTGTGTATGTCTCTGTTGTTAAGTTTGAGAAGCGATTCCCAGTCACCAAAAGACGGACATAGGCTTTTACATGCAAAAGTGACTGTTGTCCTTACACTGTAATTTTAAAGGAAACACATGTTGCCTTAAATCGGTGACACATAAATGTGTTTCCTTTATCGGTGACAATTTTGTCGCCAAAACCTCCGCGTGTCACCGAAAAAGGTCACATGCGTCTCCGTTTCGGTAACACACGGAGGTTTTGGAAACAAAATTGTCGCCGAAAAAGGTCACACATGTATGTGTTTCCGAAAAAATGGAAACAAAAAGGGGATGTTTCCTTTTTCGATGTGTCGCCACAAAAGAACACAAATTTGTCACCTTTTGAGTTACAGTGTATTTAAGGCACTTCATTAAGTAGTTCTGGCGGCTAAACTATATCAGATAAGAAAATTTCGACGGTAGGGTAAGGTCTCATGTTTTTATGAAGTTTCTATTCCCCCAACAATTTTTCACTTTTCATAATTATTGAAGTCTGTCCGCATTTAGGGCACTTTGGTTCCTAGTTGCGGACACTCTTCTCGCGGGCCTCACGGTACACTGTAGGTGATAAAAAATCGTTCAAGGTGGTGGTAGGTGTGTGTTGGTCCGAAGACTTTATAATCCGCACCGTTTTTCAATATTATCAAAACTACGGATTTCACAGGCCCTTTTCTCTAATTAAAAAAATATCGTACGTATTTAGGGCATTTAACTGTATACCACTGGTTTGCTACCTTATTTTCGAACTCACTGGTTAAATCAAAGACATAAAGTCACACGCTTCAACACGCGTACTGAGATTAAGCTTAAATTAAAGTATAACAGTCCAATCCACTCCTATTTGTCATATATTAAACGTGTGGGAGTAGGTGAGAATTTCTTTCCTACACCTCATTCAAGCGCACAGTTACGCCTTAGTTTTATCCGCGGTGTTCTCAAAACACACCCCTCACCTCACCCTGCAGCGAGCAGCCCACTCTCCCTCTCTCCGCTCCACGCACCGCCGCGGGAGGGAAAGGGAAACGCGGACAACCACCCCTGTCGAAATTCACGGCGCAAACCGCAAAAACCGTTTGAGGCTCAATGCTGCCCATAATGCCGGTTGGGGGCGCGGCGGGGTGGGGTGTGGCGGGGCGGGGGGGGCGGGGCGGGTGTGCCGAGGCGCGGCAGCCCGACAGCGTTTATGTGTCCCCGGGGCTGCATTCTCGCTATTACTTGGGAGGCGAGCGGCCCGACCCCGCCAGGCCCGGACCGGGCCCGCCCGCCTCCCCCGCGGACCCGCCCCTGTCAGAGGGGTAGGAGGGTGAGAGGCAGTCTTCCGGGTCGTTCCGGAACAAAATAGGGCGTGAGCGAGGGTCAATTTAAATCCGTAACGCCCAAAAGCGAGCAATGTGCCAGCCGCCGGCGGCCCCGTCCCGCCCGCCAAAACGACCCCTGTCACCACCACCATCATCACCACCACCATCACGGTAGTGGAGGGGTCACCTGGCGCCTGATCCTGATCTGATTGCGTGTCTTGTATCGGCTTCATGCTCGCTAACTGAGTCTCTTTGTCGACAGGCGAAGCTGGGACAGAGCCATTGAGTGAGTCATTCAGCTATGCGTTCGGTACCTGTCGCCCCGCGCCTCGCGGTGTACCCGCCACGCCCCGCCACGCCCCGCCACGCCCCGCCACGCGACGGCGCGGTGAGCGGCAGCGCGGCGTGTTGACCCTTCTCATCAGCAGGGGCGGGGCGGGGCGGGGCGCGGGTGCGGCCAGTAGATGTGCTCATGTTTGCTTTTTGGACTTTGTCGGGGCGCTCTGCTCTCAGGTCCCCTCCCCTCTCCTTCTTCCTAACACGCACGATCGCCTTCGGGTGCCCACGCCGCCTTCCTGTGTTTAGCAGCAGTGGAGGTGTGCTGAGGTCAGGTGAGGTGAGACGGGGTGGGAATATCAATGTAGGTGCGGTCTTCGCGGGAACAGTTATACTTCCCGATCCCGATGTCCCGTCCGCTCCGGCGGGGCGCGGTGCGGTGCGGAGCGGCGCGCTGCTCCGAAGGGTTCCTTCCCCTCGCCGTCGCGTCGTGTCGGCGCCTTTGAGTCCGGCCCGGGCGGGGCGGGGCGGGGCGGGGCGGGGCGGGGCGGGGCGGGGTGGGGTGGGGTGGTCCGGGACGGGGCCCCCTCAGCGCCGCTGCTGCTGCGGCTGCCACCGTCGCTCCCCCGCACCGCACCCCGGCCGAGGCCCAATGCAGTGACCCTGGGCCGGGCCGGGCCGGGCCGAGCCTGGTCGAGCCTGGTCGAGCGGGACACAATAACGTCCTATCCTCTCGCTTTGTGCGCGTCAGCCCAGTCAGCCCCGACGCCAGGCTCAGCCCTACCCCGCCCCGCCCCGCCCCGCCCTGCCTGCCTGACCCGGGCCCGCCGCTACTGCCATCACAAGGTCTACAGTTTACCGACCCGGACCCGCCGACCCGTGCCGACAAATAGAGTCGTACCCCTAATGTGGGTCGGGGTGCTTGCCCCCGCCCCGGCCCCCGCCCAGGCCTCCGCCCAGGCCTCCGCCCCGGCCCCCGCCCAGGCCCTGGCCTCGGCCGCGCCGCACCCCCTTGCGCCGACGCGACGCCGACATCGCATCCTCTTGCCCCTCGATCCCCGCTGGAGAAGGATCATCCTGCGGCCGGTGCTGGTCCCCGGGGAGGGGAGGAGGCCCCGCCCCGCCCCGCACACGCACGAGTGCCCACACCACCCCTCCCCGTACGTGCACCTGGCCCCGCACACAAGATGGCGCTCTGCCCGCCCCCGCCCCAAGGCTCGTGCTCGCTGCGGGGGTGCGCGTGTGTGCGCCCAGCAGGGCGTCGGCCATTGCCGTGGTGTCTCGATGGGGAACAGGCGCGCCGGGTTGAACTTTCTGCCATTGACGGTTCCCACTTACAAAGCTTTCTACAATGTCACCTCAAGTTTCTCAGAACCTTCCGGCCGCTCGATCTCGATCCGGACTCGACCAGCTTGATCTTATCCCGCCCCGCGCGATGCGCTCGTGTCCACTTTAATCCCGGCAAATGCGAGTCCCCTTCATCCTCGGAGACTCTGCCCGGCCCGGCCCCGTGGCGTAGCGATTACGCCACGATTACGGGCGCTGATCAGCTATTGATTGCCCGCGCCGCGGCCGCGGCTCCCGGTGCTGATTTCCTTCAAGAGCCACTGCACACGAGTGCTGTAATGCTCCCTGCTTTGCGGCCGGCGGCGCGGCGTAGCGCTGCGCTTGCCTCACGATAAAGCTTCCTTAGCTTTCACCTCCCTTCTTATCTCATGGCCAGAAGCTCCCTGCTCCTCTCCGTGTCCAGTAGGTTGGAGGTGAGGTGCCCCGCTACCCCACCCGCCCCAGGCACTCCCTCGGAACGCTCCCCCGCTCCACGTGTTGTCGCCGTCGTGGTTTGTTCAAAATTAGTCCCCTGATATATTCCTCCCTCTCTCCCTCCCCCAGCCCCTGCTCTCCTCGCCCTTGCCCCTCGTCCTCGTACCCTCCTCTCCGACCGATATATATTGGCCCAGAGGGATGCTCGCTGGAAGCGGCTCGGGGCCGGGGCCGGGGCCGGGGCCGCCCTCCCGTTCGCGGTCCTGGTCCCCACTGTCGAGCTGCTGGACGCATAAATGTCCTCTCGCCTCTCTAACGCCACTCACGACACAATCATTGCGGTTCCGAGCGCCACGGTTCAGCACGTCTTGCCGTGCGAGCCCAGAAGAAGAAATTAGCTGGTGCTGCTAATTTTTTTCGCCGTCCTTTTTACCAACTTTCCATTTTGGGACCTTAGCAGGAGCTCTGTAAGAATTTTTTATAGAGGATACGGAAACAAGCACGCGTTAACCTTTTTTTTAATCGGAACTTTACATTTTATTTGTAGATCACAAAATACGAGAAACGTAATAGATTTACGAAGATTTTATTTTTACAGCAGTAGAGGACTAAAAATAGCCAGGAAATATAGTTATTTTTACAAATTATGAATCGAGTTACATAAGCTATGTTAGGCAATCGCTCTTTTCCTGGTGCAGGCTGCGGATGGGAGAACAACATGGTCGATGAGGAGCGGTGTGGCACGGCCTTCGGGGGCAGAGGTCCGGAGGTGAGCTCCAGTCCAGAGGTGCTTCTCGTGATGAGTCTGCCATACGCTGGTCGCATCCGCTTGTGCGCCTGTTACCGCCACACAGCACGCGTTGGCCCTCAAAACAACTCGATAGCATGGAGCCCAGACCAGACGTGCCTGAGTGGTAGTCTCCAGAGACTCCGGGGGGTGCGGTGGGGCCGGCCGGGTCGGGCCAGCCTCCGGAGCCTCCGGAGCGGCCGGGCCGGCGGACAAGGAAATCTTGCCATCGCAAACATGCTCACGCCCGACCCGACCCGACCAATCAGCCAACAACGATGCTGGCCGGGCCTCCGGACCTCTCCGGGCCTTTGCACCGTGCCGACGGAGGCGGAAAAAATGAAGATAGAGAGATGGGACGCGCAGGGATAATAGAGAGGAGTGGCTAAAAAAGTAGGTAGGGAATGAGGGGTGGGGGGCGGGGCGGCCTCTGATGTGCGCGGGTGTAGCCGTGTAGCCCTGGCCATCCCAGCGCTGACAGGTTACGTTGTTTGTTGTCATGTCCCGCCCCGCCCCACCCCGCCTAGCCAGGTATCTCCTCAATGAGGCCGCTCTGCAGGTGGGGGGCGGAAGGGAAAAAAATGTGTCAGGTGTATAGCGAACCAACTGTCGGGGATAAGAAAGATGTAATTTTTTTTTATTGCTGAGTTGAGGGTGAGCTCCGCGGGCTGGTGCGCAAAAACGCCCCCCGGTTATGGTGGTTATGGCCGCTCCGCTCCGTGCTCCAACTTAATTTATGTATATTGCTGTACCCACGTCTTGTTTTCTATAAAGATTATCGTTTCGGAATTCGGATTTCCAAGGAAAATACTTAATAACGACAAGAGGGAAACTAGCCTGATGTCTTAACGGCCTCACGGAGGATAAAGCAACGGTCGGGCGATGCTATCCATCCCGCGGGCCGAGGCGTCGCGCCGAGGTGAAAAGTGCTCCCGCCCCGCAAAATGGGCTCGGGGAAATAACTGCGGGCCATTTCTCATACATTCGGCAGCCTAAAGTATTTATTGTTTATTGTCCTCTCCCACCGCACCGGAATAGCACCGTATTCTGCACATTGTTTGTTGAGGGCTGGCAGGGCTGAGCTCACGTCTTCGTCGAAGAGACGCGCGTGTAACGGGTTTCGCTGCAAGCAGCTCTCACTTTCCGCGGGCTTACTTACCTACACCTCCCCTCGCCAGCAGCACTGCTCTCTGCCGTGGCGCGCTGCTGCGGGGCGGGGCGGGGCGGGCGGGGGCATGCGGGGGTGACTCGGGCGGGACAGCTTCCAGGAAGGCGATGAAGAAGTCGGCCCCGGGTGGGGTGGCAGATCCTGCTGACCCTCAGGTGTTCGGAGCGCGGCCGGGGCGGGGCGGGCGGGCGGGGTGGGGTGGGGCGGGCAGTGGCTGTAGCAAGGCAGCAGCGCCTTCACGTCGCCCACCACCACATGACCCGACCACCACGCCGACCTCCTCCTCATGAGGAGGGCATACATGGCCTCCCCGGGCTGCTCCTGGCACTCTGTAGAAGCCGGTCGCCGCCCCACCTCACCCCGCCCCGCCCCGCCCCGCCCCGCTCTGCCCCGCCCGTCCTTCGGCTCTGCGTCGCGAGACGGATGGAGCCTTATCGGGATTAGCACCTCTCTTTCATGTGGCCGCCCCACAGCCAGCCCGGCAGAGCCCCGCCGGGCCGAGGCGTATTACACTGTTAAGACTGAGGAATTACACGCTGCGCGCTTGGCTTTCGTTCATGCGCAGCTTGAACACAACGGGGCGGACGGTACTCTTCGTGGTGCACCCGTGCTTTCCCCACTCGGTGGGACAAGGGGTGAGTGCCGCATGCTCATCGTCAACCCTAGCAATCTCAGCTGAGTATAAGACTTGATTTAAATTTTTTTCTGAAGTTTTAAACCATAGTTGTGCCACGCTGGGGGGAGAGGGGCACTGCCGCGGGCAAGCACTGGCGCACATGTGTGTGTTTGTAGGCGTGTGCGTGTGTGTGTGTGTAGGTGTGTTGCCCCATGTTCTTTGAATCAAACGTATCGGGCGGGGTGGGCCTTGTCTACTCCAATCGGAGATAGCGGTCCATGTGTGTTTGCCTGGGGCTGTTGTCCCTGTCCCGCCGCGCCCGGCTGTGTGTACAGTGCAGGGTGGGGCGGGGCGGGGCGGGGCGGAGTGGGGCGTAAGGCGCGGACTTACGTTTCTCACCCGAAGCCGCCCCACCCCGCCCCGCCCTCCCCTCTCGCGCCGTGGCGCGGCCGCAGGTCACTTTTTTCACACCCGTGTGCGCGCCGCCGCCCCGCCCCGCCCCGCCCCGCCGCGCCCTGCTGTGGCGTTCCAAGTCGCCATCCTCGCCCCTCCTTCGGGACCCCTCCTGGCCCCTCCTGGCCCCTCCTGGCCCCGCCGGGACCCGCAGCGCGGCTCGGCGCGGCGGGCGCGGACAGGCCCAGCTTGCGCTCAGATGCTGCGTTCAATATCTCGCGAGATAATCCTTATCACCGACCAAATAATTTACGGTGCTGCAAGCCGACGTGTTCCCTCGCGCGGCGCGGCGCGGCGCGGCGCAGGCAGGGGTCTAGGTCCTTAGCCGGGTAAGCTCAGACACACGTCCCCCTTAATCGTGTGAAGCTGAGCCAAAAGTGCGTCTTCCTAATTGGCTTGCGGTAACCTGAGCACCGGGGCGACCAAAAATCTTGAATACTAAATTTCCTTCTCTCTTTCCTTTGTTATTATCAAACCTAGTTTCATCATTTACCATTGGTTGTTCCGTTTTTGGGTTGGTGGTTGGCTAGCCGCTGTCCACATCTCTCATCCCACGTTTCACGCTTGGCGTCCCACTTCATTCCCTCTTTTCTTCGGTCTCCCCAGTGCTCTCTCATAGGACTGGCCATTTAAACATTACATTTCAATTTCAATGTGAGCTCGGCCAACATTCAGTGGGATTATTTCTACTAGGAGCTAACAAAACCGTAAAACTGTTGGAAGTTTTATTTTATTTTTTATATATTTTTGAATTTTGGTTTGTTTCTATTACAGGCAAGACGCGGACCAAGGACAAGTACCGGGTCGTGTACAGTGACCACCAGCGGCTGGAGCTGGAGAAGGAGTTCCACTACAGCCGGTACATCACCATCCGGCGCAAGGCCGAACTCGCCGCAAGCCTTGGGCTTTCGGAACGCCAGGTGAGAACGATATGCGTTTGCAAGTAGAATAAGTAAGTAGAATGAGCGTAGAGAGGGACAGGACCGGGGGAATGCCGTTAGCGAGCGTTAACACTAGGGGGAAAAAAAGGAAAGAGAAAGGAAAGAAAAACTTTGTAAGGGCTCTATGACTTTGCGATAAGAGGATATTGAGAACTCTGGAAAACCAAGTGTGTTCAAGTATTCATTATTTACTGCATATATAGAAGTATTCAGAAAATAATGTGTACATATGTATGCAGTAAATAGTGTGTAAAGCCTATGTGCACATTATTTCCTGAATACCGTGGCATAGGTACACACGTAATCACACACTATTTACTGTATACATGGGCATGTACACATTATTTGCTGAATACTTCTATGTATGCAGTAAATAATGAATACTTGAACTCACTTGGTTTTCCAGAGAGAATTTTGTGAAGTTTTTCCGAGTATTTCCGATCGAAAGCCTGCTATGCGTTTTTGATGCGTGTCGCTTTTTTGATAGCGTTTCGCACCCGGGCCTATGTTGCCCATTAAGGGATGGGGTGCGCAGTGTTTGAGGCCCCCGCGCCGCGCCGAGCGCCTCGCGCGCGCTCATGTCGCGTGAGATAAGGCGCGCTGACGGGCTGGGAGCTGGGAGCCATGGGCCGCCATGAGCCATGGGCCGCCATGCTGCGCTGCCATGAGCGGAACCGAGCCGAGCCGAGCCGCGGTGGTGGGGGCCATGGGGGCGGCGGGGCCTGCGCTGCGCCTCGCCGCCTCGCGCGGCACGCCCCCTCCCCTCCCCTCCCCTCCCCTCCCCTCCCCTCCCCTCCCCTCCCCTCCCCCTCCCCTCCCCTCCCCTCCCCTCCCCTCCCCTCCCCTCCCCCTCCCCTCCCCTCCCCTCCCCTCCCCTCCCCTCCCCTCCCCTCCCCTCCCCTCCCCTCCCCACCGCGGCTGCAGAGCGTAGGGAGTGGGGGAGCAGCGCCCGGCCCAGCCGCAGCCACCGGGGCGTAAAGGAAGGGGGAGGAGGCCAGGGCCAGGATGCTTTCCCACTTTGGAGCGACACGCGGACAAGAGGGCGAGGGCAATGAAATGTCAGGATTAAAATGTTAATGATCACTGGCAGGGTAGGAGGGAGTGTGAGAAAGTGCGTCTGTGACTCGTCGTCCTTTCCAACGGTGCTCTTTCGTTTGCCCGCGCAGGTGAAAATCTGGTTCCAAAACCGGCGCGCCAAGGAGCGGAAGCAGACCAAGAAGCGCGAGGAGCTGGATCACAAAGTGAAGCTGGAGGACCTGCAGCCCCAGGGCCACCAGGGCCACCCGTCGCACCTCGGCGGACACGGGCACGGGCACCCGCTCGCCCACCACCACGTCCTCCACCACCAGATGCACCACCAGATGCACCACGGCCACCACCCCGGCTCCAACCCCGGCTCCACGAGCCCGCTGTCCCTGCCGCTGCCGCACCCCGGCGGACCGCTCGGGGGCGGCGGCGGGGGCGGCTCCCTGGGAGGCGGCCCCCTCGGGGGCGGCCACGTCGGCCACAACGGCGGCCACCTGGTGCACCACCACATGCTGAACAGCGCGGGTAGCGCGAGCCAGCACCCCTCCAACGGCGGCGGCAGCGGGGGCGGCGCGGGCGGCAGCAGCAGTAGTGGCGGCAGCGGCTCCTCGGGGAGCGGCTCCTTGTCGAGCACGGCCTCCAACAGCACCACCAGCTCGGGGTCAGCGTCGGGGCCGGGGCCCGGCGTCCAACACGGCGTCCGGCGGCGCCAGTGGCAGCGGCGCCATCATGTGACATGGCGCCTCAGTGGACCTCGGCCTCGCAGACGCCTCGGAGGTTTGGTGATCTCCCCCAGAAGGTCCCCACGGCCGCGCCGGGCCGGGCCGGGCCGGGCCGGAGCCTCACTCGCGTCCTGCCTCGCCGCGGCCTACTTGTGCGTGTGATGTGGCGTGAACTCGCGCTGGAAGGGGTGCACCCCCGCCCCACCAGGTGACACAAACTGCCACTCGCTTCACAGTGAAAGAACTCCTTACCTGTATCATAGAGTGAAGCGAATCTTTTCCCTTGTCCGATACCGTACTCAGAGTGAACGCTGTGGTTTCCGTCCAATATTCGCATATTGTGTTCAGTGTAAAAATAATAATTTTTCTATTTGTTACTTTGACTGCAGTGATGTTTGGAGTAGTTTAATGGTACATCACCTTTGACCACACCTTGTTTCCCAAAATTTTTGTTGATATTTGCTGTCGTTAAATATTGCGGTCCTAGTGTTTCATGTAGGTTGCAGCTACCGTACTCACGAAAAATTGGTGATAAATAAGATGTGCTTTGAACATTATTGTGGCTTTGCTCAAACCATTATTTGCTAGAAATTTGTACTAGTGTGCAACATGGTTGGAAATAGTGATCACTGCTCACCTTGCCCACGTGGCCCTAAGCCTCTTCTGTGCAATTTTCTTTGTATCTTAAGTTATATTAATACAATGAGCATTTGTTCTCTTCACTGATAAATGTTAGGTAGGGTGAGTTAGTGTTCCATGCTCTTTACACGTACTTAAAATTTAAATATTAATCACTCATTATAAGTGCTGTGATGGCATATTTAAACATGATTTTTAGCACTTAAGAAACCAATAGGCAGCACAAAATTCACATTTACAAAGTTTAGGGAAACAAAAAATTTGTTGGAGATCAATGCTGTGAAATTAAATGTTACTTTTGTTCTAGGCTTAAGCTATGTGTGCCTTTTTGAAGTCATCAAGTCTTTTTGGCGCCTTTCTCATAATTCACACAATTTTGTTCATGGCTCACAATTGCAGTGAGTGTGAAATTATATGCTTTAACATAGGGCCTAAAGTTGTTTTTCTAAATATCGTTTGGTTAAGTATAGAAATTTATATATAAATGAATATATGGAAATATGTTAAAATTATTATTATTAAAATATTATTTCACCTGGAAGTTAATATTTTGCTCTTTTTTTCAGTCACACGATATCAAAGGAAGCTTATTTAAAACACACTCATACAGTTTGCGCCCCGCTCCGCCACACTTACAGGTCAGAGCGCCGCCGCCCCTCCACTCGTGGCTGGAAAGGGAAGGACTGAGCTTGGTGGGGCGGACGGGCGGGGCGGGGCGTGGCGGGGTGGGGTGGGGCGCGGCCCCGACCGGGACGCAGCGCAGCGCAGGGACGACCACAAGTGTTCTCTTGGGAGTCGTTAGAGTTGGAGCTGGCTGGAGGCGCGGCACGGCGCAGTAGTGCCAAGCTCACGGAGCGGGGCGGAGCAAGGGTGGAGTGGGGCGGAGGGGGGTGGAGCGGGGCGGAGCAAGGGTGGAGTGGGGCGGAGGGGGGTGGAGCGGGGCTCGAGGCGTGTAAAGTTAAGCTCGCTCTCGTCCACGTGAGTGAGAGTGGCGTTGAGTGGGAGTGAGCCTCCCCCATGCATATTAGCCGCCGCAATTATTTATTTATTTTATTTTATTTTTTAATGGGGGGGGGGCGGGGTGGTGCTTTTCAGAGTTTTTTGAGGAAAGTTAAGAGAACAACGCGCGCATCCAATGGTTCGATGGACGACTAAGAGGGTATGTTGGTGAGTTTAAATATGTTTACTTTTCTATTCCCTACCATGCGTCATACTTCGCATGGTTTTTGTACATTTTCTGCTGCAAATGTGCGGGGAGGAAAGCTGACTCCGTCTCACCACCACTCTCACTTACATAAACAACAGCGCGCTAAACTTGAAACGCCCCTGAAGTGCAAAGCTACCAAAACGACTCAGGAGGTGGGTGGGTTGCCTGCCGTCACGGCGCTGTCACTCCACCGCAACGAAATGGCAGCTTAGCAGCACTCGGCCATTTTTTCGGGCTAGCGGCAATAACGAAGTCGGATCGAAAATCGCCTCCGCCGCGCCGGGTCCATCCAAGCCGGTAGATACGGAATCCTATTCGCATCGGCAAGATGTACGCGAACCGGCAGCCTAGTGGTTCGCATACCCGTCCCCCGTCCCAAACCATCTAGGCTATCGGGACGCTTTTGTCGTGTTCGAATCTCAGTCGGTAATAATTTTTTTTTGGTCGATTTTCGGATGATTGAACCCTCGAGGGTTGGTCTGGGGAAGCACAAGAGCCCCCCCTGCACAACCCCCCTTAATTAGGAGCATTTTTTTTGGACGGAAATCCCCTAAAATGCAAAGGCTATAGCCTTTGGAAATTTGACATAAAATCGAAAGTCTCAGATCACGCCAAAATTCACAGGGAACCTTCCTCACGCACTGCGAAACAAATATCAGTCATCAGAAGCACGATACCGGTCTCGGTTTGGGAGAAATTCGCTTTTTACGCGATGAAAAGTGGATTGTTCCAGGGGCACCTGATGGATAGGCAACCCATTCGACGCCAGCCCCCCGGCAGCGCGTTTTAGAGAAAACCGTGAAAAAGCGGCGCGCCGGGCCTAATTCTACTCGGAGCTCAGCAGAGGCGAGGAGGTAACCTCCTCGAAATCGACTCCTGGTACCAGCAGAAGCTTTTGGGAATCTATGTGGTGCTTGCACAGAAGGTGGCAGCAGAATTCTGTAGTCTCGTGGTTAGAGCGACGGATATGTGATACCGTGTGCTCGGGTTCAAACCCCAGTCGCAAAAATGCTTTTTTGGCCTTTATTTTCGCGACGGTGTTGGCGGAGCAGAAAAATACATTTATTTTTCTTGAGGTGTATAATGCTTTAAATAGCTTATCCGCTTGACGCCTCTTTTGTACGGTAAAAAGGTAATACGGGAAAGAAAACAAAAAGAAAGAAAAAAATAAAAATGGTTTCACCGCGATGTGAAACTGCAAAACGTCTCGTCAGCCGAGATGATTTGGGACGCGGGGGAAGGTGCGTTAACTATCTCGGCTGGCGGGACGCACATCTGTCGGCCGTGCGAATCGCTATCACTATCAACCGACCATTTTTTCGGGCAAGCCGCAAGAACGAAGTCGGAGCGAAATAAGTCATCTCCGGCGCGGCGCCGGGCCCGTCCAGGCCGGTAGATAGGGATTCCAATTCGCATCACAGTGAGGTGTGCGAACCGACAGCCTAGTGGTTACCGTCCCTGCCCCCCGCCCCAAACCATCTAGGCTGTCGGTCGGGACGCTTTTGTCGTGTTCGAATCTCGGTCGGTAATAATTTATTTTTGTCGATTTTCGGATGATTTAACCCTCGGGGATTGGTCTCTGGGTGCACTAGAGCCCCCCTGCACAACCCCCGATTAATTGGAGCCTATTTTTTTTTGGGACCAAAATCACAGCTCGGCTCTGCTCGGCTCTGCTCAGAGCTCTGGTCGAATGCCGAGTGCCGAGTGCTGCAAAGCTGCCGTTGCGTTGCGGTGGAGTGCCAGCGCCGTGACGGCAGGCAACCCACCCACCTTCTGAGTCATTTTGGAAGCCCTGCACCTGGGCGAGACCCGGCCTGCGGTGCGCGCGGTGCGGAACGTCATGGCAAGGCCGGGGCGGGGCGGGGCGGGGCGGGGCGGGGCGGGGCGGGGCGGGGCGCGGGGCGGGTGTAAGTCGGAAGTAAATCTGAGAGTGGAAATCATGACACGCCTCTCAATTGAGTGCCCTCTTTCAGTTCTGCACCCTTACGAGTGACGTTTGCTTGAAACCGACTAGCGTAAACGCAACAACGCGATGTATTTCATTTACAGAAAAATTTAAGCCTTTTCTGGTGTTTAGAATTTTGACTGATATATACAGTTACACTTACTTAGGCGCAAAAATACATGCCTGGCGGTTGTCGTCCCAGTCCCTCGTCCTAAACCATAGCCATATTAGCTATAGGGACGCTGTTGGGTTCAAATCCCGACCGATGCTTTTTTTCTTTTTTTCTTTTGGCTGGCTTTGGATGATCTAGTCTGGTTGTACACGATTGTCCCCTGCACAACTCTCGTCCGAACACAGTTTGGGAGAAATCCGTTCTTAAGGAACCTGTTTCTCTGACGCCCATGTCACGTATTTCATGTCAGGCAAAACAAAACATTATTTTCAAATAGATACTTAAGTATTTATTACAGGGCATCAATTCAAATTTTTTTCAGGTATTCTACAGCATCATTCATAGTTTACTATTGCTCAAATACATATCCAATTACTGAGAATAGGCAAAGCTCAAGAAAATGGAGAAAAAGAATGTAACAGTAACTTGACTCAGGTTACATAACTGTAAGACAAGCTCAATTCACAAATCACATGTATCAAAGACTAATGACTTTTGCATCGTGAAATACTCACAGTGCAGACAATAAATGAAGTATGTATTTGTCCTGCTTCTGTGGTCACCTTTTGTGATTGGTCAGAAGAAACACAGTATTTTGACCAAATACTATTTGTTATTCTACAGACAGCACAAAATGTTTTTGAATTCCCCTATTTTATTTTGTTGCAACACTTAAATTTGAATTTTTGAAATGTAGAACAGGTCTTTTTTAGTAATTTCAGCTGAAGTGGATAGAGAAATTACAAATATCAAAGAGCACTCAATATTTTTTTCCCTTGTAAAATATTTCTCAACATGGTCTCAGCACAATATATGTATTGAAAATGACTTTTACAGAATAAATTGGAGAGAAATATGGGTCTGAAGGAAATACATGGAATGTATAGAAAGGAAAGAAAACAGATCAACTGTGGAGTTTGTGAGCCTATTGAAGCAGTGGCAACACAAAAGCATGGAGCTGTGATAAATTGTCTCAGAGCCAGAGCATTGATTGATCGATAAAATGAACCATTCTGCTTTTTGAATACTGCTGATTCCTGCATCATGGAATGTTAGATTAGATTAGAACCACATCAGCTGGATGAAAGAAAAAAGTGTTTTGTACATCTATCTGTATTTTTCTGACCAATCAACATGATGTCAAAAGCCTTTGAAAAAAGAGCTGTAAATGACAGAAATGTGAAATTTATAAATATTTTAACCTTTAATTCCTAATATCAAGTCACGCATTTTATAAAAATGCTCTTATCGTCATCACTGACTTTGAGTTGTTTTGTCGTTAATATGCGGGAAGCACCATTAAAGACTCAACAAAATAATTTACAAAGTTCTTAAAAATTCTAAAATATAACCTAAAAAAAATACAAGATAAACAAACAAAAATCTGGAAATTTCCTGTTTTGAAGAAACAGAAAAAACGAGGAGGGGAAACAGCCAAGTAGATAGATATAGATATATACCAGGGTATATATGGCATATATGTCTCGGGTTAAGTCAGTAGCCAGGTAATGTTGAAATTACATGGGTGATGTCAATGTGATGTCAACATTACCTGGGTATTGTTGGGTAATATTAACATAAACACTTGCATAGTATTTCTGTTTCAAATACTATACTTTCAACTGTACCCAGGGCACATTGGGTAACGTCAGATGTCTTTTGTTGTGATTGCAGACATAAGTGATTGATAATGAACCATTAATTTTACATTACCCAATGTGCCTGAGGTACCACCATGTCTGGAGAGTAATCTACAAACTGAAGGAGTGGAAATAGAGACATTTGATTTGTAGAGCTTTTGAAGCTAGTAAACATGAATTTTTCAGTTTGATATCGGTTTCAAGTTAGTTTTCCAATAGAGTTAGTAAGAGTAAGTAAAGTATAGGGAAAGTAAGCAAAGAACCCACTTGAGCCAGTATTTGAACATGACACCGATACAGGAGATAAATAAACTGGCACAATAGTTACTTGAGTTTCTGAATTTCTTTCAATCCCTGTACCTTCCTTACTGTTTTGAGACCCCACACACAACTAAGAGCTAGAAGCAAAGATAACTTAACTGTCAATACAAAAACTTTCCAAATATTTTAAGAACTTTTACCAACAAGAAAATACAGCTATAAGCAAAATTTGGTCACAAAGGATTCAAACTGCCACATCCTCCTCAAAACATCACATAACAAAGGAAAGTCATTTCAACAAATAACATGTTTCAAATGAAAACATGCAATAAAATAAAAGCAAAAGCAAGTTGTTAGCTTAATAACATTATTTTCAAAATAAAAAGAAGTGTGCTGGGAATAATAACAAATACAAACAGCCTTCTCTTCGTATGGCATATTATCCAGTCTTTTATGAGGTTTCTGCAAGTGCTAGAACCTAAAATTCAAACCCTACAGGTTTAAAAATAAAAAGTAACTTCATTTTATGAAGACAAAAACAATCTTTGCAGAACTTTGACACTGCAAATCAGTACTAAGCCCAACATTGTAATAGATACGACATTGACTTTAAACCTTTTTACAATAGTTTCGCACTATTTTTAAGTAGTATTGACGTTAACAAGTGAGCAATAATGGCAAGAACGCATTAAAACTGCAAGCAGATTGACTAATGGAACACGATATATTCATATCATACATTATAGTTAGAGTCACCTTTTGATTCTTGGATTGAGGATTTTGGAAGAGAGGGCAGAGGAAGACAAGGGGACAGAGAAAATTCAGAGTGGGAAGGATTCTCCATCTTTCTTAAATCAAACCAGATTTATAATTTTTCTAGGGAGGGGTCCCTAGTTCTCCCTAGAGAAATAATTAATCATAATCATATTTTTTAAGCTAAGTACCAAAATACATCATTCATAGTCTGTTCACATCAAAATGAATAATTGACCGTACACTTTAAGTAGGTCCAAAGCCATTAAGAGGTTCAGTCAAAATTGTTAAATTTTACAAAAAAACTTATTAAAATTTCAAAGACAAATGTCTCATTTACAAATTTATGAAAGTATAGAAATAATTATCATTCTATTCCAGAAGAGAGTTTACAGTGTAATGGACAATGCTCTTACTACTTGTATCAAAATTTGAAAGGAAAGAAAAGACCACTACAAAAATACCACATAATACTGTATCTACTAAATACCTCTTGAATCAGGATGTAGGTAATCCTTAATAAATATGGGTACATAAAACTTTCTCTCTATGGGGAAAAAGAAAAGACAAGGCTCACAAAATTTACAACGTTCAAGAATACAGACCACATTGATTGCCACAAAGATAATTTAGAGCTAGACCATTTAGCATTTTTTGGATAATTGAGAAAATTTACAACAATAACAATGAAGTGGGTGGTTGAGAGTAGTTCCATGTGAAAAGCATTTACTCTATTGTAATTTTGATAATATGAAAAAGAAACTCATCCTATACTTGTTGCTGCAAAAAGTTGCTGGAACTTGAAAATATTTTCACCATCACACAATACATCCTTAGTTACTCAGTGGAGCACACTTTGAAGTGCAAACAGTTAAGAAAAAAATTCTGGCTTACAAACAGCATGCTACTTTAACAAAAAAATAACAAAAGAAAAGAAACTGTTAGACAAAATAATTCTACCAAAAACTTCTAAACTGCAGACTGACTTATCCAAACATACATACACACACAGGCATACATACTTACATACATACGTTCATTCATTATGTATGCACATACATACGTACATACATACATGCATACAAAAAAACCATACAAATTTGTTTACAGAGAAAAAGGTAGACAAGTTAGCTCTACTTTATTTAAATGTTGCATGACCAACATATCAAAATTTTTATTTTTTTGCACAGCCCTAAATATAACACAACACAAGAAGACATACATCACAATTTATCACACGTCATGCCGTAACACGCAGGACATCCCAATCATGCACTATTTAACAACACCTCCAGCAGTCAAAGTAAAAAGTATTCAAAGTTTTATATACACTTTAGCTATAGATACATATATAAGCTGGTTCTTAATTATTACTAAGAATAGAAGTTTGGCCTTAATTTAACAGCTGTAACAAACAGGTTTGCATTACAAATTTGTGCACTTGCAAATGCTGCACTTGCTCCCACTCTACTTTAACAGTGATAAAAGAAATGGATTCTTAAGGGGAATAGTGTGATACACAAAATACTATAATGAAATTATGATTTGAAGTAGACTACTGACTGATTGCAAAGAATCAGACTTCATACATTCTATTAGAATAGGCTTAAAGAAGATTGAGTCTAACAAAAGATATACATGATAATGTAACAACAGACAGAATCAAATTTACTGTAAATTGAAAAAGAAACAGAGATCAAGAAAATGCTATCACACAGTTTGAAGCTATGTTGCAAAGTCAACTTTATCCCAGTTTATTGTTAAGCCCAACTCTGAGGGCATTTTAAAATCAGAATCCATAGTATCCATGCTAAACAAATCTAGTGGATCCTGATTATTAGGTAAAAGAGGATCATAGGAATCAATATCAGTGTGACCATTCATATGAATGTAAGATGAACTACTAGAGGAGGGCAGAAGTGATGATGAGCTGTACGTGCTGTTCTCTGTTGACTCTGCTGATGGCTCATTGGGAGCCATTAATGAGTCAAGCCAATCTGAGTCCATCTCAGACATATCACATATATCCATAAGTTCTGAAGGAGCAGAGAGCAATTGCTCTGCAAGCTGCTGATTTTGATGCAGATTCTGGTGATGTTGCAGGTGTCTGTCCTGAAGTCCACTTTCATTTCTTTTCACTGGCAATGACTGCATGTCATCAGATTCTGCTTCCATATTTATATCACTGGGTTCAAGTTTCACTTCAGCAGATGCTGCTGCATCTAGCTGACCAAAATCCATGGAATCTAATGTCTCTAAGTCGAGTCCCAATTCTTTAAGATCTACACTTGTAGCAGGTGGACCATTAGATCCAAGAATGTAATCTAAACTGTTACTTCCCCCGAAAAGACTGAAAGAGTTCTCATTAGGGGGAATACTAGCATTTGTTGTCAGGGAAAGTGCTGTAGGCAAAGTCACAGCAAAAGAGGTGTGAGGAAGAGGAGGAGGTGGAGGGGGCGGAGGTGTAGATGAAGGTGCACTCTGTGCTGAGGTCAAAGACTGCTCAGGACTTGCAGTACTTCTTGGGCTGAATACCGCACTGAACATTTCAGCATTATCCCGGGCGTTGTTATAAGCCCCACAGGCGTTAGGGCTGCTGGTTTCCGCCGAGCCTCCTCCTGCATTGGTCCCAGCAGGGGTTGGAGTGGTCGGGTCTTGAGCAGCACTTGGGGGCAATTCTCCACTCTTGATCAAAATATCCAAAACATCATCTACTATTTGACTTTTGATGCTCTGACGACCAACACTCTTTTTCTCACTTGGTTCCTAGAAAATAGAGAGAGGTGTTTGATTTCTGTGTACTCATTTATCATTTACAATAAGTACATTTGAAATAGATCTTACCTGTTTAATGTTTTTCAATAGAGAGGCCACCTCTTCATATTGAGGTAGTTTAACACCATTGCTAGGTGTCACACTGAATGTTACACCTTCTGCTAAAGAGACTGGAACAATGGCATTAGTGGCAGCCATTATGGTGGCAGTACCATTTGCGGCTGAGCTAGCAGCAGCTGGAGCTGTAGTCAGGGTTAAAATGTGAGGTTCTGTTGTTGTGCGAGTAAGAACTAGCCGATGAGTTGGAAGAATTGCAGGTTTCATATCCACATCTTCATTTACAGCCATGGGAGTGACAGAACTAGCACGTTGCTGATGAGACGAAGATGGTTTTGACTCCGTAGAAGGAGTCAATTGGACCATTGATGCCAAAAAGTTTGGAAGGGAGTTTGTCCTGAAAAGGGTAAAATAAAAATTAGAAATAGATTACACCAGACGGTAAGGAATGTTATCAAATACAGATCAGGCATACCTCTGGTGATTGGAATTAACTCCAGTGATTCCCGCAAAGGTTGCTAAATTTGATAAGCCCTTCTTGCTTTGAGAGTTGATGTGGTTCAGCACAATAGCTGCAGCAGCAGCAGCCTGTTGTTGCTGTTGCTGTTGCTGTTCCTGTTGTTGCTGCTCCTGGTTTTGCTGCCGTTGTTGCTGTGATTGAGATACTTGTTGAATCTGCGGCTGTACCACTAAAGTTTTTGAGAGTTTCTTATTTATCAGATTGTTGTTCAGGTTATTTAGATTATTATTGTTGTTGTTATTGTTTACAATACTATTATTATTATTATTGTTGCTATTCATATTATTGCTATTGTTTGCAGGTGATAATGCTTGTTGTTGCTGCAAGAATGCAGCTAGACTGGCCTTAGCATTTAGACCCTGCTGCTGAAAAATAAATCACAGAATATAAAATGGGTAAAAATGTTTACCTTAAATGCTTAAATTTAGCATTTTCACAGAAAGTTACCTGCTGCTGAAAAGCTAGTTGCTGCTGCTGTAATTGCTGCTGCTGCTGAAGTTGCTGCTGCAGTTGTTGAACTTGCAACTGTTGCTGCTGCTGTAACTGTATTTTATTTTGTAAATGTTGCTTAACAGCTGCTTTACTTGGATCCAAAAGTGTTGCTGGTAACCCATTAGTGGTATTAGCTGAAATTATGGTGGCAGCTGCTGATGGTTTTGGTGCAGACTTCTAAAAAAAGTAAAAAAAAAATGATGAGTTTTATAAGAAAAGGATAATATTTGTATTTTTTTATCAAGCCTTTTGACGTGACAACAGCATTTACCTGAGAGATGATTTCTTTAGCCCGTAGGGCTTCCAACTGCTTCTGTGATTGCAAAAGCTTCACTTGCTTTTGAAGTTCTTTAATCTGTCTTTGTTGTTCCCTTATCAAGTTTTCATGAGTAACAGGACTTGGAGAGGGTGAAACAGGTGTTGTGTCCATGTCGTGAATGGAGCTACTTGGGGAGGGGGCAGCTGCTGGTGATACAGGAGACATTTGTGGAGTATTTACTGAAGTTGTTCCCAAGTCCATATTTGATGTAGCAGCCGATGGAGGTTGTGGGGTTGACTGTTGCCCTGAGATATCAGAAGCAATACCTGAAGAAAGAAATGAACAGTATTCTCATTAAGAATTTTGAATAATAGCACACAAGAAACAGAGAAAATTTATAAGAGAATTGAGACCAGTTAGTTTAAAGAACTTTCACAGCAATAAGTTAGGGAAATTAGATCACACAGTAGTTCTCTGAAAGACTCAGGTCATAGCTAAGATGTTGACTACCACATTATAATTAATTCAACCTATTAGTACAGTAGTTATAGGATCTGAAAGTCAGCAGCAACAAATTCTACAATACAGATATGAGTTTTGTGACATTATAAACTCCAGTGAAAAATGCCAGTGAAAAATGTTTCATTACCAGACAATGAATCCTCAGCGGATGTGTGGGTGGTATCCAATGAGACATCCACTTGAATATCCATTGGCTGGTCAGCTTGGTTGCCCTCAGTTGATGATGCATTTAAAACAGTACCATTACAGTCCACAGCTGCAGCAGCTGCTGCTGCATCCGCATTGCGAATCCTTTCAATGAGTTGAGGTTTTGACCCAGACACAGGAAGATTCCGCTTTTTGAGCTCCATTTTTAAATCGCTCACTGAAAATAAAACCAAATATGGTTTACTAAGTTAAATCCAAGGTGATCTAAGAATAGATAGATTTGAAAGTGAAAAATGGGTAGAATAAAGTCAGACTAGACACATATTGGCAGTGTTCAGATTTGTCTCATTGCTCTTAAGACAAAAAAAAATGCACCATAACTTCTCTTTTAACCAAAAGTGTTACAGCTATGACACAAAATTATATAGATTATATGGATAAATGCTGTGGTCAATTAATGTATATTTGCAAATTGTAAGTGATATAAACAACTTTATGTTGAGAGTCAGAATAACTGGTCACACAAACACACATAAGTTTGTAAGTCATTCCATATGTAAGTTAAAGTTAGAGCTATGTGCATAGAGGTTTTTGCCCTCAAATCGAATGGATAGCAGAAATTTCGGCCGAATCGAATCAAATCGAATTATACCCCAAAAATTTGACCCAAATCAAGTAGGTCTGAATTTGAGTCCAATTGAAATACACACACACAAAAAACAAAACAACAATTAAATTGAAAAATGCCAAATTAAAGGAAATTAATTTGAATTAATTTTCTCTTATAATCATATTATTTTGGGCTTTTTATGACTTAGGGGTGCAGAAAATGTACCGCTTCATCAACCATGTCCTGTTCCAACCTGATGTTGAAGGACCCTGTTTCAGAATTGAATTATTCATCATCAAACCCTGTTGAATATGAATCTGGTTTACTGTATTTGATTTGATTTGATTCCATTTGATATTGAACAGTTAGCACAGCTCTCGTTTGAGTAGATATGGTTTCAATCATTCCACACAGAAGCAATGCATGATGAATGTTTCTATGCATACCTTTCATTTCCTCTAGCTTCCCCAGTATCTTAAAAGTTGTCTGCATTTGAGGAGCTGCTTGACTTGAAGACTGACTTCCAGTGTTCAAACAAGGGGATGAAGTCTGAAGAGGCTCTACAATAGCTTGGGTGACCTGAAGGGGAGGCTGCAAAGTGACTTGAGCTTGCTGTTGCTGCTGAGCAGGTAAAGTAACAGTAATGGTTTGTGGAGTCGGAGCAGGTACAACTGTGGCTACTGCACTTTGCACAGGACTTGGACTAGGTTGTGCCGTTAAGACTAGTGTTCCACTGCCATTACCAACTGAAAACACAAAGAAAAGAGATAAAAAATATATTTCAAAGTTTTTTTTAAACTGCCTATTTGAATAAGGCAGACTTACCTCCAAGTAAAGTTCCAGTTGTGCTACCAATAGAATTCACAGTAACTCCTGTAGCAGCACTACTTGACGTGACAGTGATCAAACCTAATTGAGTACTGTTGGTTGTAACAGGAGCTACAGATGTTACAGGTGTTGGCTGACTAGCAGAAATATTTGTTCCAATGCTACTGCTAGGAGTGTTATTTGAACTTTCAATATTTGATGATGGTTTTTGAGCAGCTGGTAGAATAATCTGAGGATACTGAGCAAAAAATAATTCAAAAATATAACATCACTTAAACATAATAGTTTTTTCCTTATTTTCAATAATTTAACGGTCAAAATAGTGTTACCTTATGTAGCCAATCTAGTTGGCACTGAAGGAGTAACTGCTGCTGTTGCAGCAGCAGTTCATATGATGTTTCTACGGGGGAAGAACTTAATAGACTAGTTTTATGTGCATTCGGGGGCCCCTGCAAAGAGAAAAAGATTGCAGTAACTCACCATCTGCCGATTTCAGATCGACAATTAACAAAAATAAGACATGTCACAACTGTCCTTCCTTTCCATGTAGGAAAAACTCACCTTATATTCGTGAAACTTGATGGTCCTAGTCTTAGGCTGCGCCTTGTTTTTCGACTTTTTCCTATTCTTGTCCTTGCCGGGAGCGGCCGTCCGCAGCGCGTCCTGCTGGCTCAGCAGCGGCAGCCCCGACAGGGTGCCGGAGCCCAGGCCGGCCCCGGGGGCGGGGGAGGGGGAGGACTGCGCGGCCGGCCGGGGCGTGATGGGGCTGGGCACGGAGGCGGAGGAGCAGCTGGGCGGGGACGACACCGACACCGAGCTCAGCGAGCTGGGCGGGCTGAGGCTGAGGCTGGACGCGGAGGACCCCAGCGACATGGGGCTGGGCGCCATGGCCGAGCACAGCGTCTGCAAACAAGCGCGCAGCAGGCTACAGAGTGACCGCGGCGCGGCGGGGTGCGCCGGGAGCCGGGACCGAACCGAGGGGGAAACAACTCTGAAATTTTTGTACACCTCGTAATAATAATAATTTTTTAAAAAAATCAGGAAAATTCAGAAAAAAATTACAAAAATTAAGAAACGTTTCGGAAAATTAACAAAAATTCAAAACAACTTCAAGCAGAATTTTACAAAAAAAATAAAAAAAAATAACTAAATTTGTACAACACGATTCAGAGTTGTTTCCCCCTCGGGCAGAACAGGGCGCGGACGGGCGGCCTGCCTACCTGGAGGGGCGCGCTGGGGGCGCAGCTCGGCGGCCGCTGCAGCACCTGCTGCTGGGACTGCAGCACGGGCGCGGCGGACGCCACGACGACGGGGAGGGAAGCGCCGCCCTGGGCGCCGCTGGGGATGGACAGCGCCAGGGTGACGATGCCCGCGTTGGCGGCGGCCGTCTCGATCACGTCCGAGCCGCCGGAGAGCCTGCGCGGCACCAGGAGGGCGGTGGCGGTGGCCGCCGGCGCCGGAGCGGGGGCGGAGGCCGCGGGGGCGGGGGTGGGCGCCGGCGCGGGCGAGGGCGCAGACTGCAACGAGGGCGTCTGCGGCGGCCCGGGCGGCGACAGCACGCTGCTCTCCCCGGAGCTCTGCGAGTCCTCGTCCATGGTGATGTAGCGGTGCGGGTGCGCCGGCTTGGTCTTCTGGCCCTCGCACGTGGCCTTGAAGGGGATCACGCCCTCTGCGCCGTTCAGGAGGATCATTAGTGACTGTGTGGCCGGCAGCGACCGCAAGATTGCCACCCCGGGGCAAGGCCTTACCTTTGACGGCTCTCTCGATCGTCTCGTCGGCGTGCAGGATGTTCTTCTGGATGAGCTCGAGCGGCCCGGGTCGGTGCGCCAGCTGGTCGTTGAGCGAGTCGGCCAGCCTGCACTTCTTGAGCATCCGCTGGCGCTCGGCGAGCGACGGGTCCACGTGGTCCATGTCGGCTGCAATCAGAGATTCGGTTGGTCGTGACGTCACACACGGGGTGCTCAGTGCACGCCAGGGCAGACGACGACGACGACGACGACGACGACTCACCTTCCAGGATGTGTTGCCTGACGAGTTCCTGGCGGTCAGGCCTCTGCTGGATCTTAGCCTTGAGAAGGTCGCCGGTCTTTGCGCGCTCCAGCTGCTTGCGCTGCTCGTGGAAGGCGGGTGGCGTCTTGAGAGCTGCAGTGAGACAACATAGGGGTGTTAAAGGGACAACCCATCGGGATTTGTGTGGAAGCTGTAATCTGCAGTGAAATAAAACGCTTGAGCGACTTACGAGGCATGATTCCTTGGGCCACGAGCTGGGTGTAAGGTCTTCTCAGCATAAGTTTTACTTTCAAAGCTACAATCAAAGACAGAAAAAAAAACAACTCATTAGTCAGGAAAAGAGATCCAAGCGCGTAGACTTTATTTTTGGGTACAGAGTTTCATTTAGCTAATTTCCATCTCTTGTCCTAAGGCGTGATCCAGCCCAGCCGAACCCTCCCCTCCCACCTTCCTCATCCCTATCGCTCCGTCTCCTAAAGAGCACAGTGTCCTAGTGGCCGGTAAGCCCTGCCAAGCCGTCTGCACTACTTCCTGGGAATAAATTGTGTCCCATTTACCCCATCTGTCTCTCTCTCTCTCTCTCTCTCCCTCCCTCCTGGCCGAGCCTGACCGGTTGCAGCTCGCCGCCGGGGGTGGCACGCCGCGCATGACTCAACCAGACGAGGCTCACTTGGGCCCTTGGGGGCGGCGCGCGGCGCGTCACCGGTACGCCACGTCACCCCCCGCCGTGCGAGGGGGCGGCCAGGGGGGGGGGAGGGGGCAAGGCTACTGGCAGGAGTCTGCGCCGCGGACAGACTAACGCCAGGCCCGCCGCGGTGAGGGGCAGGATGCCGAACACCCTCTCCCCCTCCCCTCCCCTCCGCCCGTCCCGCTCAACGTCTGTCGCCGAGGAAATGTAGTGCAAGGTCGCGTCATCCCAACAGCTCCCCGTACCGTCCCGAACCGTCCCGTCGCGTCCCGACTGTCCATTATCCACTCGTAGTTAGAGCCGGTGCGCCTTCTCTCCTCCCCTGCCCTGCCCTGCCCTGCCCTGTCCGCGACTATCAATCGGGAAAAAAGACTTCAGCCCGGGGCACTTTTACAGGCGGCCGTTAAGGCGGAAGAGAGAAATCCGAGCCCAGCTCGACGGACGAGACAACACGCGCGCTGCTTCGACTCCCCGTCGTGGAACGCATCACCTCCTCCATCTCCACTCTACATGACACAGACACATGGGCAGAGGGGGAGGGAGAGAGAGAGAGGGGGGTTAGGGAAGAGAGAGAGGGAGAGGGAGGGAGAGGGAGGGAGGGGGGAGGGGGGAGAGAGGCGGAAAGGGAGTGACCCTCCCCGCCCACTCCCACGCGCGTGCACTTTGCGCGGACACGTGCATTTCGTAACGCAAAGGGCCGCGGCCGGCGGGCCAGGCCGGCCTGGCAGCCCGGGGGCGGGGGACCCACAACTGCTGCAGCATCGGCTGCCAAAAACAATAAAATGGACCCCTTTTTAGCGGTGCAACAATTCTTTTTCTTCCCCGCGGGCGGCGCGGCGGGGGGAGAGGCGGGCGCCGGCGCCGCCTCCCTGACTGCCGGAACGGGCGCTACGACGACGAAGAGGGCCTGCTGCCGCGGCTGCCAACAAGACCGTCCCGCCCGCGGCAAACCGACCCCCCGGGAGAGGGGAGCGGTTAAAAGCGAAATGACGATGCCAGCGGCCAGCGGGGGGGGATCCTGGAGGGAGCACAGCGCAACGCCGCGCCCAAGGCGCGTCAAGGCGGGTCCCAAGATAAGCGCCTGCCGGGAGTGAGGTAGGCTGCCCGCTACGCACCCGTGTCCAGCGGGCAGCCCGCCACAGGCCGCCCCACCCCGCCCCACCACAACGCGCCACGGTTGGCCGGCGCCAGAGCCAGACAGCCAGACCCGCCCCGCCCCGCCCCGCCCCGTACCGATAGCGAGAGCCACATGTAGGTCAGGGCCTGGCATGGGGACAGGTGCCCAGCTGCTTCGTTAACATGGGAGGCGCACAGCGACGCACCACGCACCGGCAGCTGCAGCTGCACCGGCGGGACGGACAGGTCTTGCCAACTCAGTCGTCGCTGGGACATCAACAACAACTCTCCAAGACGAGGATTCGTTTTTTTTTCTTTCTTTTTTCCTCTCCGCCTCTTTCGCTTTCTGGACAAGCGAGTCCTCGCCCCACCGGTTGCGTGGCGTTGCGCGGCGGGCTTGTCCCCGTCCCGTCCCCCGGGCGTGGCCGACCGTTCCCACGAGTCCTCCGCCGCCAGCAGCAGAACAGCTTTGACCACGTGGTTTTCGCCACCCGCAGCGGCGCCCGAAACCAAACGAACGCTGCCTAGCGACAGAAAGCTTTCGTAGGCGTGTCGAGGCGTGGCGTGGCGTGGCCCGGACCGGCCGCGTTGAATTTACGGCACGTCGGGCACGGGCGCGTGCGGCCGCGACTCTACAGACAGAATGTTGGCACCTCGTCACGTGGGCGCGCGGGGCGGGGTGGGGCGGGGCGGGGCGGGGCCGGCGCAGCCAGGCGCCAAGGGTTGGCTGGACGCGCAGAGGGTGGCGCCACTGAGTGAACCACAGAGTGAACCGCATAGGTTGGCGTCACAGAGTGAACCAGAGGGTGAAATTGCAAAGGGAGTCAAAGAGTTAGTTGTTGAGTTGCAAATCAAGGAAATTTTTTCCTAGATCAACCCTGCCTTCGAGGCAACCTGCCACACATATTGGTGTCCGAAAGTTGCCTAGTAAGCAGAGTTTGTCTATGAAAAAATGTCCTAGATTTGCAGCCCTAGTTAGTTGACAATATTCAAGTAACTAGTTCGCTAAATCGTGTAGGTATCACCGACCGAGGGCACGCGAGCTCTTGAAATGAACGATAAACCAAAGAAAGAGAATGGGAAAAGGGTCAAACAGCATTAAATCTGGAGAGCCGTTATACGAGACACCAGGGCAATCCGGTCATAGCGTCGCTTTGCACGAGATTTCCCGTCCCGTCCTCCCGCCCCGCCCCGCGCGACACAAAGGGCGGCCAGCAGCAGAAGAATAATCTCAGGAGGAAGGAGAACAAGTGTCTGGCAAGGTATCAATGCGCGCGGCGCGCAGTAGCGGGCAGCAGCAGAGGAGAGGAGCAGGAAAAGAAAAAGAAAAAGAAATCACACCGCCGGCCCGGCAGGGGCAGGGAGCTGTCGCGCACCAATGTGTTTTACGCGCAGAGGCAGTCGCGTGGCCAAACGGCCCCGCCCCGCCCCGCCCTGCCCCGCCCCGCCCCGCCATGCCCACGCACCGACAGCGGGACCAACGGACGTGGCGGCGTGCGGCGTATCACCCGGCAACTCCCAGACAGTCAGCTTCCCCTGCCCCGCCCGGGCCCGGGCGGGCAGGAGCATGAGCCCGGCCGGGCAGGACCAGAGTCAAGGTCTAGGGGGCCATGTATTAGTCGTGGGAGTCCCTCAGTGACGCGGCGCGGGCGTGGCGTGGCGTGGCGTGGCGGGGCGGGGCGGGGCGTATTGGTGTGGGCAGTGTGGGGAAAGTACTAAAAGCGTTGGTGGGGCAGATATCAACACGCGATTCGACCACCCCCTCGGGAGACCCTGCCCTGCCCGGCCCTGCCCTGCCTGCAGGGTGATTCCGAAGAGCCTTCAGTAGTGTCCCTCTCTCTTGCCCTCTCTCCTGGCCGTATGCCCCATGAGTGCGACAAGGACAGAGAGACGAAACCACTGTGCGCGGAACCACCCTACGGGCCCGGGGGGCGGGGCGCGCGTCCATGTCATCCCGAGGAGACAACAGCCACTATATTACGCCTGCTAATCGCAGCCGCCGCGGGTATTTTGACTACAACTTTTCCGATCCCCCCCGCATATCGGACACGCCCCGTTGTTCGCCGCGCCGTGCCGCACAGGGCCAAGAGGCAGGCCAAGGAAAGTGCTGCCGTGCCGTCCTCGTGCCACACGGTCCGAACAATACGGCGCAAAGTGGGGACGGGAGCCAAGTTTTGATGCGAAAGAAATCACGGGGGGAGGGGGAAAAAACCTACGTTATGGTTTTCAACAGTCCCGGAAACCCTACGTATTTTCTCCACACTGCTTGATTTTCCCCAAACTGCTTGGAAACCAAGACGTTGTTTTCTCCGTCTGTGACCTCACATTTCCCAAAAGATCACGATAGAGCGACAGAGAGGAGCTGAGGAGGGCGATACTTACACTCCTTGTTGCGGTCCATGGCCTTGTGCAGCGGCGTGTCGTCCACCTCGGCCTTGGGCGGGCTGGGCACGGGGGAGCCCAGCGGCGGCAGCGGCGGCGGCGCCTGGAGGGGCACGGGCACGGGCACGGGGGCGGCGGGGGCGGCGGGGGCGGCGCCCCCGGGGGGGGCTGTGCTGGGGCCGCGCCTCAGCCATGGCGGCCGGGGGCCGCTGCCGCTCCTTCTCTCTGAACCAGTCCGGGTAGATGGCGGCGAGGGTGTCCAGCAGGTCCTGATCCAGGGGGATGCGCCAGGACACAGGCCCCTGACCCTCCTCTACAGAGTGGCCCGACTCTGCAAACACAAACAGGGGAAAGATCGGTGAGAACATGAACCTGAGCTGTGCAGCGGCATTTTAACAACACCGTCATTTCTAAAAAACAGTGAAAAAAAAACACGATACATTTTACACGATAAACTACGAGTTGCAGGCCGCCATACATTTTTTAAAAATTGTTTTTCCCGCGCCACTGGGCAATTACACCCACGGTTTTCACAAAGAGTCCTCTGGACGCGATCTTTCTCGATCTTTCTACGGTGCGGATTCGTGAACAACAAACTGAAACATTCTCCATCGGCATGCAAAGCAACGACTCAGACAAACGGCATATTGTAGGGTTTACGTCCCCTCGGCGGGCGGGGCGGGCCGTGGCGGGGGAGTGGAGTAGGCGGAAGAAAGTAACGCCGCGGGACTCTTCCTGCCCGCTCCGCCCCGCCTCGCCCGCCCCGCCCCGCCCCGCCCCGCCCCGCCCCGCCGCTCGACTGCGTCTGGTCTCCCTGAAGCTCGCCCGGCCCGGCAGCGTGGGCAGAACGCCCACCGCACCGGTCCAGTGAGCGCGAGCCTGATCAACGAGCTATACACCGCGACAAGGTGGAAAAAGAACTGCAAACAAGTCAAGTTTTTCGCGAATTTCACCCTCGTCTTGCGGTTGTATATTGCCCTATGCAGAATCTCCAGACATAAAGTGTATCTGGAATGAGGAGATTTTCTGAAATATTACAGGGTATTCTGCTGAAACGAAACCGGAACCTTAGGAAGAAAATCACACCCACCGCTTCTGCTTCCTCCTGTGTGCGCTGATTGCCAGCTGACGGCGAATGTGACATCAGCGTTGACCAATCAGAGTTCAAGAGGAGACAGAAACGGCGGTCGAGCTCCTCTTCTTTAGGTTCCTATTTCACTCTAGCACTGTGAAAAAAAATATTAGTAGATTTACGATTTATGTTAAAATTACGATTTACGAAATGTTATAAATTTACGACGACCCTTTTTTTTCTCGCAATTGCATTTCAAGTTGAAACGTGAGTAGTGCTTGTAATTTTACGATTTGTAATTGTAACTTTACAACTCCTTCGTGGAAAATTTCCCCGAAAGCCTACAACTATTTTTCACGATGAACGGAAAACTCTATTTCTCGGCGTCCCGATTACATTTTAAACAAAATCAACTTGCCGGGCAAAATTTTAAAAAAATGAATCGTGAAAGATCTTAAATATTTTCCATCACAATCAATCTTGACGTAACCAGCAGATCCCGGAGGAATCGGCCGGGGCCCGGCCGGTCCGCCCACCTCACTAACCTCGCACAAGGGCACGACCAGCCCTGACCACCTTAAGGCCCAGCCGCGAGAACGAGAGAACTGCTTCCTGGAAAACGCGGGACGCGTGGGCGAGCGCGCCGGGAATAACGAATGCAGGTGAGGACCAATTTTTCCCCGCTCCTCAACACAACAAATCAGACGAAATCCAGGGGCAGTGGAAAATTGCGAGAGATTACGCAATTTGCAGACCCAATCTAAGAGTATAGTGGTCCGAATCACATGCTGCATAATTCAGGAGGGATGCCCCCGGCAGACTGCTCTACTGACAGGACGACGCGACGGGGCCGCCAGAACTCACGCCAGAACTCCCCGCCCTGTCCACGATCCCTGTCTCCTCGGAGTAGAGCAGAGGAGGAGGAGATGGAGGCGCCAGGCCTGTCCAGGCCGTCACCTTGGCGCCGGGTGATTACCCCGGACGTAGTGTGTTCAAAACCAATCATTACGCAGCTCCGAGTGTGGATCCAGATTTGGAATAATCGCGCATCGCACCGGGCGCCGCCGCCTCCCGCACTGCTGTCAAACTCTTTCATTGCAAACAACTATTTCTACAACAACATTCACACCCGCCCTCCAAGAATTTTACAAAAACCACACGCGGAGGTTGAACTAAATGTACGATATAAGAGTCGCGCGGGATGAATTGACAGTCTTCCCCGCCTTGCTCTTGAAAGTTGGCTTAGAGGTCCAGGCCACGACGCGGCCGCGAACGGAGGCTGGAAACAAAGAGAGGAGGGAGGAGGTGTGTGTGTGTGTGTGGGGGTCCTAGCGTGCGGCTGAGGAGGAGGGTCCTCCATCAGGTGGAAATGCAGATCTCCGGCGCGGCCCGGCCAAGAAGCGAGTGGGGCCCACGTACCAAGGCGTGGCGTGGCGTCTAAGCAGAGGCGGTAAACGCCACGCCACGCCACTCCGGAAAGAGCAGAGGAGGGGAGCGGCTTTGGAGTCCGGACTCACTCGGACTCGACCCACCGCCGGGCCCGGGCCCGACCATCAGAACGACTTCTTGACCATCAACAACAACAAGAGGCTCCTCTCTCCTCTACCTCGCACTTCCACAAGGTGTCGCAGTTAGCACAGGGCAGTGCACCGAGTGCGCCCTGCAAACGGCTCGGACCCGAATACGGTTTACCGGCAAGAGGGGGAGAGGGTAAAAAAGTTAGCTGCGTTACTGTTTCAGTCCATAACACACGCGAAGTGGGGTACAAGCTGTGGTGGGCCCTCATGACGAACCCACGCGAATAAAGCACTGCCCTATGTCGTTCGCACAAACGTCTTGTCTGCAGACAAGCGCAGAACGCAAGCCCTGGCGAAAAAAAAAGCAATAGGACCTCTCGACTCGGAGAGGAAAAAAGAATAAAGACCCAAAGAACATATAAATATAAGTTTATTTTAGCAGGAAGGTGGAAAGGCGGTTCGGTTGCAGCAGCCGGTGGGGCGGGGCGGGGCGGCGCTGCGTGTCGCTGCGAGGGCGAGCCAATTTGCACTGTAGACGGCGCTCCGCCCCCCCCCCCCCCTACACCACCACACCCTTGCCTGCACCCCTCACCCCTCACAGTACCGCTGTTTATATCTGACCGCTCCGCTCCGCTCGCCCACCAGGACATTCGGCCGGGCGGAGCACAGATTACACTATCGGCAGTCAATTAAATGGCAAAAATGACTGTTATTTGCGGAGCGTTAGGCGGGGCGTGGGCGGGCCGGGCGCAGCCGGCTCTGGTCCACGGAGTCTGGGTCCGAGGACTCGCGCGCGGGCGGAAGCGGGAGCGAGGCGTTACGCGTGCGATAGGAGGCACAGGACAGGGCGCGACGCACAGCAAATCTAGGAGTGGCAATAAAACGAGAGTCGTGTTTACCGACATTTTCATTCTACTGAAACATTTTCATATATATGCCATAGAAGGGCGAGGGTTGCATTTTCCTCTGGAAAAAAAGAGGAGACTCTTTGGGAAAATCGGTTTTCAACTTTTGAATAGATCGCTGCAGCGGCGATGATTGTAAAGACACATTTGGCGCTGTTGTCATTCAGTGTAAGTCACGATGGTTTAGAGGCGCCTTTGCTACTTTGCCCGCCCCGCCCCGCTTGGCTGGTGATCACGTCCGCCGTGGCGCAGCGCCGTCCCGCACCAGGTGACGAGACGAGACGTCATTTTTTTTTCCTCCCATTCATCCCCTCGCCTCTCGCCAGTCCGAACCGCGCGCGGGCTTTGCAGTGTATTTAAAACCGTTTTTGAGGGCGAGGACGAAAGGGCTCGCATGGTCCGAATGGTCCGAGACGGTTAGCGTCAGCCCTACTCAGCCCGCCGCCGGCCGCCGGCCCTTTGGGCGACCCCGGCCCCCGGCCCGGCCCGGCGGGGGCGGCTATCACTAAACCCCCTCTCGAATCACGCCAAGAATAACACTTCCGCGGCGGCAAATTCTTCTCGAGAGCGCCACCACCACACCACCACGGCCCGCCCCGCCCCGCCCCGCCCCGCCCCGCCCCGCCCCGTCACTGTACCGAGCACCACACTCTCCGCTCGGCGCGGCCTATAAATTCACAGGGGCGGGGCGGGGCGGGGCGGGGCGGGGCGGGGCGGGGCGGGGCGGGGCGGGGCGGGGCGGGGGGGGCGGGGCGGGGCGGGGCGGGGCGGGGCGGGGCGGGGCGGGGCGGGGCGAGTCTCTGTAGGGTGGCAGTGTGCGGCACGCTCCCCACCCCCCACCCGGCCCCGGCCTACGGCCAGCCTAGTCGACCGCAAGGAATGCCGGGCGCCGTCCTGATCCTGCTCCTGCTACCCCGGCCCGGCCCGGTCCCGGACCGACCCGACCCCACCGCGCAAACTGCTCGAAATGGCGCGGCACCGAGAACTGCGGCCGGGGCGCGGCGGGCTGGGCTGGGCTAGTCGGGCGCCCGACCCGACCCCGGGCCGGGCCGTCCGAGAGAGGTGCCATCTTAATTTATTTACGGCGCTAACGAACACCTGCCCCGTCTCTCTAGCGTGCTGGGGCCGCCCCGCCCCGCCCCGCCCCGCCCCGCACTCTCAGCTACCGGGTAAGGGAGCCGAGACGAGACGGGGTGGGGCGGGACAGAGCCAACTTTTTTTTTGAGGCCGCGGCGTCGCGCGGCGCAAGGTGCACTCCGCCTTCACGAATGGGAAAGGGAGGGAGGTCAAGTTTTGTGGGCAGTGAGCGGTTCGGCGAAGTCCGCCTTAACCCACCCCGCCCACCCCGCATCTCCTCACCTCATACCACGGGGCGCCACCTCGCCCCGCCTCACACCACCAACCCGCCAGCCTGTTCCTGATTACCGCCATGAAGGGATGACCCCATGGACGGACGCCCAAGAGAAGCGCGCCAGCGTTGCATCACGACGAGGGAGGAGGGATAATCACTATACAAAATGTGTACAATGATATTTTTTATTTTTTTTGTTGACTTTGATTTTTTAAGGAAAATGTCACTTTTTAATAAATTTTGATCTCCCCTATTTTTCCCTTTTGTCTCTTTTTAATATTTTTTTTTTCTTTTGCCATTTGTTCTCGATTTTTTGGATTTTTCTGTATCTTTCTTCTTGATTTTAATTTGATTTTTCAATTGTTGTTATTATTTTCTAAATGACTTTTTGGGAGCCGTACAATGACATTTCGCAGTGAGTCCCCCCGCATCAAGACCACTATAGGAGCGAGACGGACTCATTTCGGAGGGCCCGCGGATCGGCGGCACCGGCCCATACCACCACAGCGCAACAGACGCATTGTCTGCTCGCACGGCAACGTCTCCGAAGATTTGTTCGACGCAAACCTGATGAATCGAGAGAGCAGCGCGGCTGGCACTGGCCTCGGCCCCAGCCCCGGCCCCGGCCCGGCACTAGGCGGACTCATGGCAGAGGAAAGAGGGTCGCCGTTTAAGATTAAAGAGAGAAGACCCGTCAGGCATGGAGGTGACAGAACGGCCGCGGCGCCATCAAGCTAATCCCCGCGCCACGCCACACCACGCCACGCCACGCCACGCCCAGGCAACCAGGTGCGCCCAAGGCTATAGGCACCCGCGCTAGCCGCGGCCCCCTGCAGTCTGCAGCCCAAGGGCGGCGGCGGCGGCGGCTGCGGCGCGGCCTCTCAAGCCAGCAGGTACCCCGTAGGGTGCCTCGGAGGGTGATTTCTTTTTAGGACAAGTACCACAAGGAAAACCCGCACGACGAGGACCTCGGCGGCGCTCGCGAGTACTTGAAAAGGTGCCCCGCCGGTGGGCACCTCAGCTGTCACCCACATTTCAGCCTGTACCGGGGTTTTGTCGCCGTGACCGCCGCGCGACCGTGCCGCGCGGCCTGACCGCGCCGCGCTGTGTTGACAAAGTTGACGACGGCGGTGGTGGGGCGTGGCGGGGTGGGGCGAGCTGATGAGGGGCGCACTGTACAGCAGACGTTCGCGCCCACACCTCAACCCTCTCCTCCCCACCTACCTGCGGGTAAGGACCGAATTACCCCCAGTGCATACGATAGGGGGCCGTGCACAAAATACGTCACGCATTTTTGGCCGTAAGCTTGCGCCAATGCGAGTCACATGGTGTCTCTATCGGCTGCTTCTAAAAGCCTCCAGGTGTAATATTTATTGAAAACATTTTTAGTGTTGAAAATGCCCGGAAAGTTTCCGGAAAAAAAAACGGAAAAATCCGTTTTTTTCGGATTTTTTTTAAAAGCCTTCGGAAAAATTGGCAAAAAATGAAATTTTGGATCTAAAGTAAAACGATCAGTTTGTACTATAAAACCCAACATAATCACCTCTCTGCACTAAAATTTTTGAGTACATGACATGCACACTGCACAGTGATAATTCAGTTGACATTCTACTCCAACTGAATAATCGGTATGCATGGCATGCTGTTTGGATCCTCTCCATTAACATTGTGGTAGCTTGTTTAAAATCACTTTGGACTAGGAATCTTGATTTAATGAAATTAAAGAAATTCTAGCTTCCAGAAGTAATAAAAATAAAAAAAATAGGGAAGCATGCAATTCTCATTAATTTAGTATGCATTGCGTGAACACTGAATTATCATCGTGCATTAAATGCACTGTGAATCAGTGTGCTTTTTATATATGCTGATATATAAGTGTACAAATGGTCACTGTTGAGCTTTTGCTTTTTATATGTCTTGACACCCTCAGAAATTTCTTTTTTGAAGTATTTTAGCGAAATCAGCGAAGATTACAAAACATTATCAACACAAAGGGCTTTCCCTGATCAAAGTTTATCTTTTCAAACTTTTCCGTTTTTTCCCGATTTTTTCGGAAACTTTGAAAATTGACGGAAAATGTACATCACTAAACATTTTAAAAGGTATAGGCCAGCTCGCGCGTAACACATTGTCAAGCTCCCCTCCCCCTCCTGCCCCCTGAGGCCCTGCACACAGTGGGTCCCGCGAGGACGCGCGGTGCGCCCTGGTGTCCCCAGGCCCGCCCAGGGTGTGGCTCCATCACACACTAACACACGCGTACCCAAAAACACGTACACAGGGAAAAAAGGCTTTGCGGAAATTAGTGCAATATAGTAACTAACTTATATTTTCATAATCAACAAAGTAAAAGGTGTATAACAAATAGATTAAGTTCTGCTCTATGTACATGCAAACACATGTACGAAAGGCTAGGAGAAATAAGACATGTAAATTTTATGGAATACACATTTCATCAACGAGAAAAAGATAGAGAGAGAAAGAGAGAGAAGGGAGGATAGAGAAAGAGGAGAGTTCGAGGACAAAGGGGTTAAGAGGGAGAGAGAGAGAGCGCGCAACGCGGTGGCGCCGGGCTCC
Organism: Frankliniella fusca; assembly: GCA_029379305.1. NCBI lineage: Eukaryota > Metazoa > Arthropoda > Insecta > Thysanoptera > Thripidae > Frankliniella > Frankliniella fusca. The sequence continues at coordinate 257,855 of JAHWGI010001409.1, forward strand.
ACGCCGTGCGACGGTGCGGTGCAGTCGTGCCAACTTCCTAGGCATAGCCGTGACACTGAATTCAACGTCCTCCCTCCCCCTCCCCACCCTCACTCTACCCCATCTCCCTCCCCTTCCGCCGAAAATTAAAGACTAGTGTGTGCTCATGCTGGCGCCCACAGCCCCGCCCCACCCCGCCTCGCCCCGCCCAGGCGCCACCTCACCTGTTTACAGAACGCGGCGTTTATTCGCGCGCCTACGGGCGCATCTCAACACCAGGCGGGGCAGGGCGGGGCGGGGCGAACAGCCAAGGATACGGCCGTCGAGACGAGACAAGACGAGGCTGGCCAAGAGGGGGGGGGGGGGGGCATGGGCAGGACAAAGGCACCAGCCTACACACGAAAAAGACACGAAAACAGTACGGCCCCCCGGACGCGGCCGGAGGATCCGGCGGCAGCGTCGTCTCCATGATACCCATCCCACCACACCCCGCCCCGCCACGCCCCGCCCCAGACTTCTTCCTTTATTTTCAGCGTCGGTGTGAACAGCACAGGGGCAGAGCAGGGCAAAGGCAGAGCAGAGGTGGTAGTGGGCGCTGCACTGCAAAAGAACTAGAGCGGGCCGGGCCGGGCCGGGCCGGGCGCCGCACGAGCGTGCCCACGCCTCGACACGCCATTCCGCCAGGCCCGGACCCGGACCGGGTCTAACCGGCATAATTTATCCGGCGTGCATCGGGCTGCCCGCGCGCCGCCCACGGCCCGCGGTTGACATCATCGGCAGATACAGGATCTGGAGGGGCAGGGCGGGGCGGGGCCGGGGTAACGTTGAGGGAAGGCTGGGCCGGGGCAGGGTGAGGCAGGGTGGTCATCAGAAGAGGAAGGAACGGAGGAAAAGTCCGGTCGGCAGCAAGGCAGGCCCTCCCTGGGCCCGGGTCGGACGTCAAGACCGCGAGCTGCACAGCTGCTGGCGCTGCACAACGCGGGCGGATTGGCACGCTCGGCGGAAGTACGCGCGATACAAAGTAAATTGTGTACAATCTCGTCCGCCCGGCCCGGCCCGCCCGGCCCGCCCCACCCCGCCGCGCCCCAGCCCCTCAGCTGACGGACAAGAGCTACTATCCACGCCACGCGCCGCGGCGCCCAGCCCGGGCCGGCCTCACGACAGTAACTAACCCCTATCAACGCGACGGCGCGCGACGGTTGGGAAGGATTATTATGGATGGAATCTTATTTTAGGACGGCGACCGCGAAAACAGAAAAATAAATAAACGATGCGGAAAAAGAAAATGTGTATAAAGAGCGAGAGCGGTGCGGGGACGGCGCAACGCAAACTTTGGGGGGAGGAAAAGCATAGAGGTCGTTACAGACATTGTCGTCTGGCCGGCGCGGCGCGGCGCCGTTCGTCCTGCGCGGCTCAGTGCGGCTTAAGCTCGTCGCCAAAGACAAGTGGAGCGCTCACCTGGCAAACTGAAACAACCGCTCCGCCCGAGTCCACCACGCCAGGCGCACCATTGTCGCGTAAACTTAGCGCCAACATTTGCATACCCGCAAAAATTAAAACGAGCTCAGCTCACCTTGGTGAGAGCATTTGTTTCTCGTTAGCTGAGGGTATAACTAGCCGGGTAGACCCTTCGCCCCGCCGCCTCTTCCCACCCCGCCCCGCCCCGCCCCGCCCCGCCCCGCCCCGGCTGGCGTTTCTACTAGAGCAGATGGGCGCCCAGTACTCGCCGCCCCACCCCCTGCCCGCGCGGGCTTTTGGGACCCATTCCACCATTTTCTCTAAGCAAAACGAGGACACTCAGGGCGGGCCAAGCCAGGAGGGCGGCCATTGTGCAGCAGCAGCTGGGGCGTGGGGGAGATGACGGGGGAGGTGACGGGGGTGACGCCGGGGGTGACGAATGCAATAGACCGTCTGCAGGAGCAGCGGAAACGGCGCCCCCAGCGCATGGCAGGCGCGCCCAGCCGCAGTGCAGAGCAGGGCAGTGCAGGGCAGGGGACCAGCCTCAGCCGCTGCCGCCGCCCACTCACAGCCCCAGGCGCGCAGTCAACCCTCCTCGGCGGCTCGCCAGCCCCCGCCGCCCCCACCACCCCCCCGCCCGCCGCCCCCGCTGCCCCCGCCGCCCCGCGGCCGAGTCACACCTGCCCCAAGGCCCCCAAGGTGATGCAGGCCGCCGCCTGGGCCGGCGCGGCGTCACACAAAGTGCCATCACCTGTCACCCTTCCCCCTTCCCCCACACTTCCTTTTTTTTTATCCTTGTTGTTTTGTGTGGTTTGTCAACCATCACGCATCCCCGGACGGTTCGGCGCTCGTCAGAGTGTTAAGTCGAAGGAGGGTCAAATATCTACATCGCGAAACAAACAAAACACTAATTATAATAATAAGAATAATATTAAAAATGCAATTAAGGAGCGTGGCGAAGACTTTGAACTGGTTTCCACATTTACGACCGGAAACCCTACGACAGGTCGTTAGTTTTCGTTAGTTTTATACGCGCCCAGTTTTTGCAACTCTTGAAATCGGATACGGGAGTGTGGCTGGTCTTCGGACCGCCCGCCCCGCCCCTCGCCCGCCCTGCCCTGCGCTCGCCGACGGCCTACGCGAGGGGACCCCGGGGACCCCTGCCCTGCCGCCCTGCCCTGCCCCGGCCCTGACACAGCAGAGCCCGGCACCGCTGCTGACACGCCCCGAAATGCAACGAACGTTCACCCCGCCCTAGCCTCGACAGCGCGCATGCACTTGTAGAGCAGGCGAGGGCGAAACAACTCCGAATTTCAGTGTACAAATGTGGTAAATTTGCGTGAATTTGTGAGAATTTTCGTGAATTCTTAGAAAATTTGTGACTTTATGCTTGAATTTTCCCTAAACTCTATCGATTTATTTTTCTGAATTTTCCTGAATTTATCTGAGTTTCCCTAAAAGTCTCTGAATTTTTAAAAATTTCTCTCAATTTTTATTAATTTTTCTCAATTTTAGAGTTGTTTCCTCCTCGTGAGAAAGACTCTACACCTCGTGAGTGCAACCATCTGACAATCGTCTCTGGGACTTTGATAAGTTGATAAGTTAGATAGGGAAGTGTTGCTGAAAATGCTGCACCTCACACAAAGTCTTGCCAAAATGGTAGAAGTCCTGGGTGTACATTATCGTATGACGAAGTCCATTACAGAACAGGTTGTGCAACATCCGGCATGCAGTTTATAGCTTCCTCACCTCGACGACAGGGTGGCGGTGGGCCGAAGGTAATCCATAGTGGAGGCTGAGCGCACGACACGGACACACGAACACACACACACACACTACACACTGAGGGACCAGCACCGCCCGAGCCTCCTCACACTACACCGCCCTTCTCTACGAAGGGCGCATCAAACTGTAACTGCACGCACACCACGTAACAACACACGTTGGAACCAGACAATCCCGCACCGCTCAGGGACGGAGAAAGAAAAAAAAAATACGAGAGTGCCTGAGTGTCTGTGGATCAATGAATGAAGCGGGCAGTCGCGCTCCGCTGCACACACACACACACACGGCGCGACGGGCTGCAGTACGGGCGCCGCAGGGCGGGGCGGGCGCACGGAACACCTCGGCACACCTCTGCGCTCTCAGCAGCGCTCAGCACAGACTGACAGTCCGGTCCGGACCGGCCGCGCCGCCATGTGGTGGGCCCCACCCCGCCCCACCCCGCCCCACCCCGCCCCACCCCGCCCGGAGCCCCCCACCCGCCCTCCGGACCCGACCGGCGCGGTGGGGGACACCACCACCACCAGCAGCAGCAGCACCGGCGACAACGTGCGCAGATCATCACGAGCGCAACTGAGGGGAAAACAAATCAGAATTTTATGGTACAATTTATTAATTTTTTTGAATTTTTGCGTATTTTGGGGAATTTTTTCAAAACTTTATTGATTTTTTTCTGATTTCAGCTTGAATTATACCTTTGTATTTCATTTTTTCTAAATTTACCTAAATTCATATAAATTTCTGAGCTTTCTGGAATTTTCCCGACTTTTCCTAAATTACAAAAATTTCAAAGTTGTTTCCTCCTCGCGCGCAACTTTATTTTCTCCAGCCGGGTACGGTACACGCCGCGCCGCAGCCAAGTGTGTTATTAATGTCGCTCACTTGCGCTCACTTGTCATCCACGAGTTAATTGCCATTCCTACACCTATCCGTTGAAATGTGTGAAAGCTCTTCGAAAAATTCACACTGTCGCTCGTTCAAGAAGGCGAGTGGGAATTCATACAATTCACACACCTACAAGTGCGCGACAAGTACTCGAGTTTCCAATGTGAGTGTGTTGGCAGGTGTTTCATCAAGTGTTATAGCAAATTCAAAGCACGTTATTCCCCACTGGTAAAACAAAGAATTTTAATGTCTTTGCAAGGGGAACTAAAAATTAGCACCCCTAGAATGCATTACAACTTCTCAAATGGAACACAAAGGTGCTAAAATTCAATTCTTTTAGACAATTTCATGCCTTTCCAAAGGCACACTAAAATTTCACACCATAGGGACCATACTACCTCTGTTTTTCCAGTGCCACACTACACACTAGAGATAGCATCTAACCGTTTTGGTTCTGGAGGACGCTCGCCGCCATGGAGACCCAGCCGGAGGGCAGGGCGCAGTGTCACGGGGCGGGGCGGGGCGACCCAATTAGTGCGGGCTCTTGTAAACAGGCCGCACAGGACTCGCACCGCACCGCACGGCGCACGGCGCTGGCCGCCCCGTCGTGGAGTGACGGCGGTAAACAAACCTTGCCCCGCCCGCCACGCCCCGCCACGCCACAACCAGGCAGCCGGGCAGGCAGGCAGGCAGGCCTCGCCGCGCTCGCCAGACGGCGAGTACAAGGACGTCCTTCCTTCTTCCTCCTATTTCTTCCTTCCTTCCTTCCTTCCCAATCACTTACACGACACACGCTTCACCACGCCCCGCCCCGCCCCGCCCCGCCCCGCCAGCCTTGCTTGCAGCGCCACGCGGTGGTTGCTGTCGCCCCGCAGGCACCCGCAGGCTATTCGGGTCAAGCGGCGCGCCCCGCCCCGCCCCGCCCCGCCCCGGGGCGCCAGCGTGTAGCCAATCAGCTGATTTATTGGTCCGCTTCGCCGCCCCGGCGGCCCCGGCCCGCTCCGGACCGGAGGGAAGGGAAGTTATCACGGGGCTTTCTACCGAAAGTGATGCTGCACATCGCAACGGTCGGGTCGGGTCGGCTCTGGGGGGTTGCGGTCCTCCCACAGAGAGCCGCGTCACTTTGAAAACTGTTGCACACAAAACTCACAAGAGGCGTGGCGTGGCGTGGCGCGGAGTAGCGCGGCGAGCCACTCTGAACTACTTAGGCCCCTCTGCGCTTTGTCAAGTGGACTTAAGAGCTCGGCCGGCCGGGCCCTGTGGCGGCGCCGAGCACGCCCCCCTGTGCGCCAATAGGAGGGCTAGGCAAGGCAGGTGTGTGTGTCTGTGTGTGTCCGTGAGTGTGTGTGTTATTTTCGTCAGCACCAAATGATTTGTGAGCCTTCGCCGCCCGCCGCCAAAACACTCAGCCTGTCCCATGCGCACCATATGGTCAGACCCGTGTGGCCCCGCCCGCCCCGGCGCGGCCCTGCCTGCCCATGGAGCCTTTGGTACTGGTACCGGTACCGTTCTACCGGCCGACCCCGCGCCGCCCCGCCACGCCCCGCCCCGCCACGCCCATGGCCAGGCCGGGGCGAGCTCGTTGCCTCACGATAAATTGCGCTAATTTCCCAGCTAGCGTCACGTCCCTCCTGTGCCGCCGTGAGTGCGTAACACACTGTTGAGCACTACAGGGCTGCATTCAGACACGGAGCCATATCGGAGAGGTTGCGCAGAAGAGGCACGAAATTTTTAAAGTCATGATCGGGAGAGAAATCGTAAAGCAAAGCACCTGCATAAGTTTCACACCCGTACCGCACGGGCAGCAGGGCGCATCATGAGAGGGTTCCATCTTCCCACCACCGGCCGCACCGGGTGTTCCAGGGAACACGTAACTGTGCGGGTCTGCCCGCCCGCCCCGGCCGAAAAGCGCTGTGGTCCCTTAGAGTAGGCAGACCCGCAACACTGTTACGAGTTTCTCTAAAACGCCCGGTACAGTGTCGTGCACGAAAACAGGCAAGAGACTCACACATTGGCGCACACGCAGTGCAGCGGGGACCAGACCGAGAGGGCAGCGAGTGATCGCCTCACCTGCAACAGGAAAGAAAATATGTCGTCAGACAAGAAAGACCCTGTGGGAGTCATTCGCCCGCGGGCGACAGGCTCATTACGAACAGCGCGTAGAGTAGGTTTCTTTATCTCTCTCCCTCTCTCTCTCTCTCTTGCTCTGCCTGTGCGTGTCTCAAGTGTGCGACAAGGAACTACCGCGCGGAGCCAGCCTTCCGCACCTGCCGCACCGGGCGCACGAGAGCTCTGTCTCTCCCAGCCCAGCCCAGGGCCGTCCGTATCAGCCGAGCCCCTGCGAGAGGCGGGGATGCAGGCCCGGCGGGCAGCCGTACGTGGCGGGCGGCCTATCCCAGCGTCGTCAGGCGCTTATCGCTGCCGGGCCAGGCCGGGCCGGGACGGGCGCAGCTCGTCAGCTTAACTGCCAGCTGGAAGCTGTCGCTGCTGATAAGATATATATATTGCGTGTTTGAGAGTGAACGCCATCTATGAGTTTCTGGGGAAAATAAGAAATTTTTGCGTCAGTGACTTGAGAATAAGTAGTGGTCTTCGCTGCAACTTACATTCTAAGCGACAGACACGACAGTCACCTTCTTGCGGCTGCGGACAACACTAACATTGCGAAACATGAAAGAAAGAAAAACCGACACGTCATGGAATAACGTCCGCGGGCGCGAGAGGGATACGAGAGGCAAAGCGTGTGACTTCACACTTTTGCGAACGCGTGGCATGGCGTAGCGGGCGGCAGGGCGAGCCAGGCCGCCGGGCCGGGCCGCCGTGAGGCCAAGGCAAGGGTCACAAAACAATACAGCGCGGGACTTTCTGACACACATACCGGCCCTACATGACGCTGCCTCAGTTCCGGAAACAAAAACAAACAAAAAAAGTCTTAATACATTTTACGCACGCACACACTGCAAAAATTGCTTTTTAATAATATACAGTTGCCAATCAATAAAACGGAAATGTTTGACGTAGTTTTGCGGCCCACAACGCGTGCCCCCCCCCCCCCCACCTCAATCCCCATTTCCTCCTTCCTGACCGCGGAGGCCTCCCGCGGACGTCACAGCGCGGCCCGGAGCGGCGACATCCATCCACTTTCGTTTTCACGTTGTTGTGATTCCGAGCGCGGCGCGGCTGCAGACTGCACCGCGGCTTCCCCCCCCCCCCTCACACACACACTCGTGAGGCTGCGCGGCAGCTCAGCGAGCAAAGGACCCTTGCTGCACATTCCGTATCAGCGCCGCTCGGGGCCATCAAATAAGCATCTGAGAAGCACCGAGCGCCTTTCTTATGCCCAACACACCATACGTTCTGCGGAGCGATCAGCCTGATGCTGCAGCGCAACGTCCATAAACAGAAGGCCTGATTCGGGTAGAAAAAAAATGGGAAAACTTCGAGAAGCTCGCTGATTTTTGGTAAAACTTCTCAGATTTTGAGGAAGTAAAAGAGAAAAAAAACCTCACTCCAGGAAACATCTACAAAATCAAAGAGGTCATACTCAAAATCATGGAGCTCCTCACAGTTTCCTTTTTTTCTTTCTTTTTTTTTCTCCTCAAAGAATCACACATTGACAGACGCGCAACGGCCCTCTTTCCCTCGATGGAGCAGGGTCCTCCCGCAACACGGTAAAAATGATGTCTGATTTTTTTTGCGGAAAAAGGGAGAATTTTAAGGGACGCACCCTCATTTTGAGGAGAAACTCCTCAGATTTTTAGGAAGTCCCCATCGAAAAATGAGGAGATTCGCCTTATGTTTCGAGGAGGCTTTCCTCAAAATCTGAGGAGTTCTGAGGGACTTCCTCAAAATTTTCCTTTTTCCCACAAAAAAAAATCAGACATTGCTTTTACCGTGAACGCTGCGGCCCCGCCCGGCCCCGCCAGGCCCCGCCAGGCCCTGCGCTGCCCTGCCCTGCCCCATGAATCGCACGAGTCACTTCCAGGACCCCTGACCGCTGGCGCTCGGCCCGGCTGGTGTCCCCAGGCTCCGCCAGGCCTTGCGCCATACCGTCCTGCGTGGCGCCACTGTCGACCGCGACGCGCGATGGGATCTTCGCGGATTAGAGCGGGTAGGCAATGGAGATGTTTACCTCCCCCCCCCCCCACGGTTCCCTCCTGGCAGCGCGCGGCCGCTCGCGCTCGCCGCGGGAGAAAGCTCGCTGCCAGCGCGGCCGCGCCGTCCCGACCGGCCGGCCGCCAGCTCGGTCTGTCCGGCCGGGCAGCGGCGGCGGCGGCGCACACACCTGCCACACCAACCCCCGGCCAGAGGCGCACCGGGGGGCGGGGGCGGGCCGGGCGGCGCCAGGGGGTAGGTCAGGTGGGGAACAACCCCCCGGCGCCGGCCCAACCCCCGGGGGCGGCGCGGGGGACGCGCAGGAGCCCCGCCCCCGCTACAGATGGGGCCTGACATACATGCGGGCCCCTCCCCCCCTCTCCCCGGCCGGGCCGCCAGGTACTCCCAAGGTTGCGCGCCGGGCCGGGCCGGGCCGGCCAGGCTACGTGAACCTCGTCATATTATGCAGTCGGGAGGGGGGGGGGAGGGGGTCTGAGGTGCTGGCGATACCTAACCGCGAGCAGCAAGGGCGTAAAGCCTCCGGCCAAGGGCGCCTCACCAACCGCCCGCCAACGCTCACGAAATTTTGCTTGACCCTTCAATCACAGTTGTTTATTTTAAAAGCGAATCTACTTTGAGTTGAATGATGTCGCCTCACCGACTGACTTCAGTAAACTGTCGCTAGACGACTGATGCCAAGTACTCGCACTTCTCGGTCACCTCTCTCATCACCGCTAATGTGCCCCCTGCCCAAAAACCCATCGAAGTCAAGCGTGAATAGAGGCCAGGCGGCGACGTGTCAGCTCAGGACCCGCAGAAGGGTGATTCCGCACGGTGATTTCGCCTCTCTGACCTTGTCGCACCTGTGGGGCGAGGCCGGGCGAGGCCGTGAGGAGCAAGAGAGAGGACACTAGCTGTTGGGGTAATGGGCCGTCCTGCCGCGCCGCGGCCCAGCAGGCCCAGCAGGACGCGCGGACCTTTTACAATCCAAATAAAGTATCTCGTTACTTGTTTGCTTGTAGCAGGCGTGCGCGCGGGGGGCGGGGTGGGGCGGCCACCAGGGCCATCAAATTGCAACATCCGACTCGCCGTTGTTCAAATTGTATACACACTGGCGGCCGGGCCCGGCCCGCCAGTCCTGACCGCCGGCCCTTCTTGTCTCGCAAGACAATCTCCCTGTGCCCTGCTGCGCCCGCGTAACAGCAGGAGTGCATTACCGCGCGGGGGGCCGCCGCCGCGAGCGTGGCTTCCGAACCGGCGGGGAAGCCACAAGTCGACAAGGAAAAGCAATCGTATCGGCGATGTGACGAAAAACACACGACCGAATGCGCGACGCCGCGTGTGCACTTACACTTTTGCCCTCACGCCACGTCGCCTTAAGAAGGCAGTGGCTCGATAATATCGCCCGACAGGTAACAGAAACACCGTATTTCAAGATAAGTCATCAACATTGCAGCAGCGATATGTCATCAACATTGTCGCAGCCAGACCGCCGCCCGCATTAGCAAAACTATAGCAATCTTTGCGCAGAGAAGTCACGCCTCCGAACCGGCGAACCCTCGAACCTCGCACAAACATTTTCTAATTTTTGACTGAAGAAGTAAATGTCGAATGGGTACCGTGCGATGTCCATAGTGCGTCGCAGACGAGGGGTCTTTCACTATAAATTCAAGCGTACACCAATTTTTCTGATTTTTCTTGAATTATCTTGATTTTTTTAATGGATTTTTTTTTGTGGTACAGTATATTATTATTTTTAAATTTTTTTTACTGATTTTGTTTTAGGGTGTACACTGATCATTTTGAGTGAAGGACCCCTCGGTCGCAGCACTGGGTCACGAGGTCGTGCCGGGCCGGGCGGCTAATAGCCATACGCTACTGAGCAGCGGCGGCCGGCGAGTACCTCACTCCTCACTGAATGGCGCACTCTCGTCACGTAACGCCTGCCAGGCCGGGCTGGGCTGGATCAGCCAAGTCTATGGCTCGATCAGGATGAGGATCGCCAGGGCCGAGGCTTGGGGCCACGCACGGGGCGGGACCGGACCGGACCGAACTTCACGCTCTAGAGATGAGCAGACCATCGGAGCAGCAGTAAAACACAAGGGTCTACCACTTCTATAATCCTCGTACACCCCTCTAGATGATTATTGATTATCACATAATCATGTAAAATTTTCAAATATTGACAAATTTTGACAAATATGGAGAAATATTACCGAATCCGACCAAAAGTTGCGTTATTACTGGCCAATAATCAATAAATATGTTAAAGATAAACTCAAATAATCATTGATAATTACCATAATCGTGACTGATTATAGTGCTCATACGCGATTTTTCAAACTGGTAGACCATTGAGTAAAAACGGTGTCTCCAGACTACTCCAGACTCCTCAAAGTATTCAGGCTTATCATCGCTCCAATTTGCAGAGCCCACCACAACCCCTCCAGAGAGTTTTTCCTGTTTGTTTCTTCCAAAGGGTCATCAAAACAGCCGTCGTTTTACTACCGTTGCTATCGGCTCACAATTCCTCAGCCGAATGCCTTTGTCCCTTGGCGCCCCTGGACCCGCCCCGCGGTAGGGCGCGCGCGGCGCAGGGCGGGGCAGGGCGTGGCGGGGCTCGCTGTTTACAACTAGGCAGCCTTGAGGTTTTCAGCAGAGTTTAGCAGACACGGGGGCGCGGCGCGCAGCTCGCACAGCTCGCAGCCATGTGGCCCTTCTCTAAACACCGCACCGGCCGAGCTGGGCTGGGCCTGCCTAGAGAGACTAGAGAGTCTCTCTGGGCCTGCCCTGCGCCCTGCGCCCTGCGCCCCGGGCCAGCCCTTGCCTTGCCTTTCTAAGAGTAGAGGGGCCGCGGTGCGGGGGCGTGGCGAGGCGGGGGGAGGGGAGGGACCGCAGGCAGCTCGCCGCCGCGATCCAGGGTCCTGCAACATCCTATGGTCCTTTGGTCAAGCGCGGAGCGCGGCGGTTCAAACAAAAAGGTTTACTTCCACAGCACGAAGTACTTCAGCAAAGAGCAACGCTGGCTGAAGTTGGTACGTCAAACCTTAGTCAGTCTTCACAAGAATACCTTATAGGTTCTCTATATATGGCCATTATTATTTAGGTCAGCCTAGTTTCAAGCCGAGGCGGTGTTTACGCCTTGAGGCAGCTGGCCGTGCCACTCCACCCCACCCCGCCCCGAGGATCCGCAGCCGGTCCGGCCGAGGCTGGACAGCCACATCCGACTTCAAGTCAGGGCGCGGTGGGGCGGGGCCTTGCAAAAGACAGCTGTACGTTTGTGTTAGTGTCGGCGGGAGAGGACGACGCGGCGAACAGGCATCCTACCGTCTCACTCGTGGTCGGAAGCCACAACGCACTCAACACTTGCAGACTCGCGGGCCGCGGCAGAGCGCAGCCTGCAGACTGATTCAGACGAGTGCCCTCCTCGCTCTGTCTCTCTTGCACCTATTCGGCACACCCAATCAGTGCGAGAGAGACAGGGCGAGCAGAGCGCTCTTCTGAATCAGTCTGCTGGACGCACCGCTGGGCCGGGCCATACCCGTCAGGAGGCTGACAAAACGGGGTTGGCACTAAACTGACGCCTGGCCCCGCCCCGCCCCGCCCCGCCCCGCCCCGCCCCACCCCGCCCTCTCCACCTGTGCAGCCACTTGTCCACCTGCCACTCGGCCCCGCCCCACCGCGCGCCCAGTGCAGCCCACCCAGATTTATGCTAATATTTTGTTTTGTCTTCTAGCAATATGAAGTTCCGCACATGCGGCCCCGCGCCAACACTCGCAATGAGACGCAGGCAAATGGAGGAGAAAAGAAGAAAAACGAAAAAAGAAAAAAGATGGCAACACAATCGGTTGACACAGCGAAAGTTGGAGAGGTACCTAGTACAAGCAGGTTGGTAACAATGGCCATATGATCGGGGCGGAAGGCACAGGACAAATTAACCTCCGCGCGCCTCGCCTCGCCGCGTCTCCCCCCGCAGGACAATCGGCGTGCTGTCCGGGGTCATAAGCGTGACATATCGCCGCGCTAATTTAAGGGCGTGCAGAGCGGCGGGGCGGGCGCCGCGCGGGCAGCAGCAGCAGCAGCAGGGCCTACATGACTATGACGCCGTCATTGTTCTAGTTGTCGCCGCGCGGCGCCGCTGGGCTTGGAGCCACCTTATTATCCTCGACCCGCACGACCGCCTGCCTGCCTGCTTCCTCGTTGAGTACGTGAGATGGTTAGCTGCGGTACCAACCACAACACGGTTTGCTCGGCACGACAACATGAACACGAGCAATGAAAATTTATGACACCCCGAAAAATGAAAAGTTGTAGCGCAGCCATCGAGGGGTCTCTCACTCGCCAACTCTTTGTTCACTTACTTGCCCGAGCCCAACTAGCGTTCAACTCGCGTTCAACTCGCGAAAACTCGCTTCAACTCGCGTCAACTCGCGAAAAACTTGCGTTCAACTCGCGAAAAATTGAGCTGAACTCGCGAAAACTCGCGCCCAACTCGCGAAAATGCATCAACTCGCCAACTTGTAGTACACCTATTTTGGGAGTGGGAGACCCCTCGGATTTTTGTGCTTGATTCGGCGTGAACTTTCTCGTTATTCGGGGATAAGTCTCCTGTGGTCCTGCACGCTGACACCAAGCAAGTGGCCTGCTGCTGGTTCCTGGTCGTCTCCCCCGCGGTCTCGACGGGGTTACGCGCAGCGCCCTCCCCCCTCCCCTCTCTACCCGCGGCAGAGGCGCAACGCAGCGGAATAAAAGCGAGAGTGATTTGGCTGAAATCAACCCTGAGGGGACGTGCGCAAAATTTTGGCAACGGAACCGCCCTGCTTGCCGGCTCCTTCACCTTCTCCACCCCCACCCCCTCACTCTCCACCGCCCCCCCCCTCCCCCCCAGCTAGTGAAAGTGAGTTAAGCACGACCCGTCAAATCCTAACTGCCAACCACCACGCCGCGCCACGCCGGGGCAGGCAAACCCCTGGCAGAGGCGGGGCGGGGCGGGGCGCTCTTGGCCTTGAGTGGGGCTAACCATTACCTCCTGTCAACCATTTATTACGCGGCGATACACACTTGTTAGACCGGGCCGGGTCGGGTCCCGCCCCCCGCAGCGGGCGCGCGCGGCGCGCTGCAGCTCTAGGCAACGACAGCATGGCAACAACACCGAGGCACCAACGACTTGAAGCTAATCCAACGAGTGGCATGATAGAGGCTCGAGCAGGTGGTGCCGCCCCCCGGCCCGCCCCCAACCCGCCTCCGGGGTGGACGTGACGTGGCCGCCGGCCGCTCGATATCATCTTCAATAAGTGCAACGCGCACTACTTCTTCCGAGTGACGACCACGCAGATGAACTTAAGTTTCTATTCAACACTGAAAGGGTCTTTATCTGGTGAGAATGATATAGTATATAAGAAGATAATGTAAAACTGATATTACAAATTAATAAATTTTTAAGTATAAACAAATGAAAAAATCTAAAAAATAAAAAAAAAAGAATATAAATTACACGCAGCAGTGCTTTCGTAGATGGTCGACGGGTTAATTTTCTACACTAGGACAACAGACATCGGGCACAAGGCGGCAGGGGCAGGGGCAGGGCAGGCCGGAGCGGTCCTCTTGGGGCGCTGCGCCCGTAGGCCGCAGGGGGGTGGAGCTCTGGCAGCAGCGCTCAGCAGCGCTCAGCAGCCCTGTGGGGTCTGGGTGCTCATTGTGAAGGGCCAGGCCGGGCCGGGCCGGGCCGAGGCAGGCACGGCCTCGTTAGGAACGGAACGGGGCCAACACAGACCATTGCATTACTGGGACGCCGTGGCGTGGCGTGGCGGGGCGTGGCGGGGCGGGGCGGGGAGACGCGCGCCCAAAGGGCACGCGTGTACGTCGCGCGCGTATGGCTCCGTCTCGCCGGGACGCGACGCGTCGCGACGCCAAGGCGAGAGACCTGACCTGTAGGGTCTCTCTGTCCTTGTCGCGCTCATGGGACACGCGCGGTCAAAAGGGAGCCAGAGAGATGACATTATAGCGAGCGCTAGTCGGAATCTGCTGCTGACGTGTCGGAAGGCATGCGTCCTCCTGCCCGGCGCGGTCCGGTCCGGTCTGCTGCATGGTCCGTCATCATCATTTCTGACCGCCACGGCGCCGCGTTACAGCCGTCTGATTCCGAAGATCGCTCTCGCGCCTCCGTCCTTGTCGCACTCATGAGGACCTGCCATCCCCAACGTAGGGCACTGCCATAGGTGCGACAAGGACGGAGGCGCGAGAGCGATCTTCGGAATCAGCCTGCAGCCGCGCTCCAAAGCCGCGCATCCTCAGCGGTGGACACGTTTCGCTCGCGCGCTCGCCCCCGCGCCTGCCCCCCGCGGCGTGATCCCCTAAAACCTAAGCCCCAATGCGTCACCCCACCCCCCTCTCCCCGCCAGGGGGAGGATGATGCGCTATTTCAGCGGCGATGATATCCGTGTTTGTATTTCGACACACCATTCCATTCGCCTAACCGTAGGAGGGGTGCCATAAGATCACGCCGCGAGCCCTTACAATATGGGATTACATATGGGGAAAAGGGGGGTATAGCTTGTTGAAGGTGTCAGCTGGAATCAATGAATGTGGAGTACCCAATTCGATGATCAGTAATCGACACTTTTTCAATTATCAGTCGATTATTCGATAATCATTCAATAACCAACTATAGTTCGATTGTCAATGAATCGACGTTGGGGCGGGCGGCCAAGCGCAAGGTGGTCAAAAAACATATTTGAACTCACTCAACGTCAACGCAGGGCCGGGCCGCGGGCCGCGCACGACGGCGTCATGACCGACACCAAGAGGCTTTTCAGCGTGGGCGGCAATGTCCTAACGGACAGTAGAACTTGTCTCAGTGACGAGCACTCCGAAACATTAATTTTTCTGGCGCCAAACAAGTCTTTAATTAAAAAGTGAATTCAAAGGCCATTTTTTCATTGACAATAAATTAATGATCAGTTATGTAGCTAAAAATTTTATTTCAGAAATACCGTGCATTTTTCTTGCTGCATTTAACGTATCTCGATTAATAGGGGTTAAGTAATAAAACCACACAATTAATTGAGGTTTTTCGATAAATCGAGAAGCATTTCAATTTTTCGATTGCTATTAATCGAGTTGGGTCGATTAATCGAGATAATTTTCGATTATCAATTGTTAATCATTGAATTGAGTGAAAAATCGATTATTTTTATCATTGATCGGTTGCAATGAATTTCAATAATCGCACAGGCCTAGTCCAGCGCAGCATAGCGAACGGTACACGAGCTTTTGATTCCACTTTTTCCGTCCTTATGTTGGCACCCGTGCTTCCCTGTGTAATACCGTGATACGCGATGAGCCGTGAGTGTTTAGTCACGCAGCAGGTATTTGCGAGTTTCTAATGGTTCACGCACGCCAGCGCGCGAGTTCCCCGCGAGTTACGTCCTTCCACCCCACTGGCTAACCTTGCCTTGGCAGTCGCCTGGGCTGCGAGTACATCGGGCCCTCCACTCCACCCGCCCCCGCCCGCCCCGCGCACTCCATTCCCATTCCTCACGGGCCGCGGCGGCCCCGGCGGCACCTCCCCCGTCCGCCAGAGAAACCTTTTTGCGAATACAATGAGGAGACGCACGGAGTGCATTAAATCGACCCCCAAGTCCAATTTGTCCCCCAGGGGCAGAATAATAAAATGAAACGGAAAAAAAAGGAGGAAGGACAAAGGATGCGTGGTCTGGGTACCTGCCAAACGGCCAAACTGAAATAAAGTAAAAATGGGGGGTGCGGAAAAAGTTTCCCCGCCGCCGCGAGGCCAAAGAGATTAGAGGTTTTAAAATTTGCGATGCGCTTAGCCTGCTGATTTTATTGCTGTTTTCAGAATTAGACAGTAAACGAAAGAAAGAGGAGAGAGTCTTTGAGTGCGTAACACTCGATTCTTTCTACATCAATCTTCAGAGGGGAAAAAATATAATTATTTGTAGTATATTTTTTTTTCTACTTTTAATTTTTGTACGAATCGCTTCTGAGCTCGATCGGCTGCTGCGCCCTATAAGGTAACAAAGTCAAGAATAAGGAGAACAAAACTTTCGGGTGGACAGCAATATAGGCCCAAAAAAAAAAGAGGCGGTATCATCTTGTGGTAGTTGAGGGTGGCAGGCAGCCCCAGCCCCGCGCCGGCAGGTGAGGTAATGGCGGGGCGGGGCGAGCAGGGCTGCAGACGAGGAGGAGGCTGCAGAGCGCCCGGCCCGGCCCGGCCCGGCAGCGCCACGGCTTTACACGTAGGCTCTGCCAAAAGGGCGTTCACCCGCCGCACGACACCAGGGCAATTTGGGGCGGAAGGCAAATTCGACTCAGCCGTCTCTCTAAAGGGGGCCCGGCCCAGCCCAGCCCCGCGGCGGGCCGGGCGGGAGACAGGACACGACAAGGCGGACCGCCGCGCCGCGCCGGGCCGGGCCGGGCGACCCGAGCCGAGCAGACACCTTTTAGTAAGGGAGGCCGTAAAACTCGCATGTTGCAGCGCGTCCGCCCGCGCCGCCGCGGGCCGCAGCCACACAGAAATAGGAAAAAGTTTGTCTCTCTCCGAGTCTATTGGCTCGCTCCGCGCGGAGGGTTTCCAGGATGTCTCTCTGCGGGCAGGGTACTTATTTTTACACGCGAGACGGTGGCAGCCGGGCCGGGCCGGGCAGGACAGGTCTCTCTCGGCCCAGGGGATCCATTTGTTGCAAAGGATGCGTCCTCCCGCGCAACGCCGCGCAACGCCACGCCACGCCAGCGGAGCGGACGGGTCGGCCGCGAGCGGAAAGGAAAAAGGGAAACGCTTTGCCCCGCTCGACGAGGAAGAAGACGGGGGGAAAAAACACACACACACAACATGCCCGATTCAGCAACGTCGTGACGATTCAAATAGGCTCGCTTACATCGTGTGTGCCAAAAGAATTTTCGAGAGTCTTGTAGAAAAAGACACGAACTCTGCGCGCGCACTCAAACTTTTACTTCGAGCCGCTCGGGGTAGTTTGTCATCCTTTAACGCGCCGCCCGGCGGTCGTCGTGTCGGTAACACGGCCGCGTGTCCCGTCATCTGCTCAGTGACATAAAGCGAAATTTCTTCTTCCGATTGCCTGCCTGCTGAGCACGCAACTATGTCGTGGGACGGTGCTCGCCCCTCTCTTTTAGCTCTCTCTCTCCCTCTCTCGCCATCTCATTCATCTTCCTAATATATTTCCGACCGCCGTGGGACACTTTTTTCACGGCCTCCTCCCCTCGCCGAGCTGAAGTGTGTCTACGCGGCTAAAGGCTAAAGGCGGTGAGGCGCGGGGGGTTTATTTCTGGCCGAGGCATTATGGCTATACGATTCTGGGTCAGCCCTGCCGGCCCTGCGCCGGCAGCCGCACAGGTTGGCCCGCGACCTGACTCGCCCCCCTCAGCGACAAGTGGCCTGGCCCGAGGCGCATGTGCGATAGGTTATCCCGAAGATTTTCGCATCCAAACGAATATAAATTTCGGTAATCATTTTCCTCGAGATGGCATCTTTCCCGCGACAGCTGACTCGTCCGACGTCGCAGCCAATTAAATTGAATTAAAAATAAATACCATTACAAAAAATCCATCCTCTGCCATCGCGCTTGATCGCCCATACACGACTTAAAAAGTCTGCCAGCTATTCTTCTGTCGCTTTTCAACGGGGGAAAAAAAATTGTGCCACACACCATAACAATTTTCGTTTCTTTTAACAGTGTATTGCGCGAGCGGCCGGACGTTACGTGAAAACACGACACCTGATTTACCGACGCCCCCTCGGGAGCAGGGCAGGGGGGGGGAGGGGGGGAGGAGGCAACCCCCCAGGGGGCCCAGAGAGGCAAGGGCCGAGCAGATGACAGGCATACGGCAGACGCATACCACGCACCCCTCGCTCCCCCACCACCCCCCGACCCCCTACAAGCTCTACAGCGCACCGGCCGGCGCGGCGGCCAGCTCATGTCCGCGGCTGTCAGCCCGCGCCCCGCCCTGCCCCATCGACATCGACTAACGAGTTAATCGTCGGAGCGGAGCGAGTTCGGCGGGGCGGTCAGCGTTTGCTGCTACGCGATTGAAATAATTCTCCCCTCCCCTATCCCGCCCTCCCCCCTCCCTCCCAACAGGTAATGAATGTGACTTCGGCGTTACACGTACGTCCATCCGTAGGTAATATCGTACACGCGTGTACCGAAACCTCGAGCGAGCTGCCCATAAATTCAAAAGTTAGTAGACATAAACTCACTTGAGAGCAAGGCGTCTTTTTTAAAATTTATTTTATGCTCCTATAAGCCGGTGGTTCCAACCCACCAGCACACTTGCAGTATACCCCCCTCCCCCCCCCAAAAAAAATTACTTTCCCTTCGCGGGCGATATATGTTGCGCGACGCGGCCCCTTTTCGCGGGGCGGAATCCTCGGGTCAGAAGGACAGATGGACGAGACGGGAGAGACACGGGACGGACACGCGTGTCGCGCCGTGATCAGTCTCGCCTGTCCTGTACACCACCCCGCGCCCCGCCCCGCCCCGCCCCGCCCCACTCCGCACAGACTGCGAGCCGCGGGGGTGGGGAAGGAAGCGCCTCGCCGCGCCCCGCCGCGCCCCGCCGCGCCCCGCCCCGCGCCCCCGTGTGTCCATGCCAGGTAGGTCGCGCAAGTAGCGGCGGCAGCGGCCGTTGCGTCAGTGCGGGTGCGGGGAGGATCGTCTCGTCTCCCCCAGCCCAGCCCTGCCCAGCCCCACCCGGCGCGGCCCGCGGCCCCTTCACCCCGGAGAGCGCATCCCGAGAAACAGTTGGTTAATACAATCAAAACAAAATCAACCCCATTTTTTTTAGTACCTTAGTTTGTAACTAAATATTGTAAAAAAAGAAAAAATACAGAAAACGAAGTCAATTTTATTGAATTATTAGATAAAATCTTTTTCAAATTTACTTCACAAAAGCAATTTTTCTTTTTATTTGTTTTTCCCAGTTTTGAATTTAGTCCTCTGAATTATAACTGAGAATGGCATTCTGCTGCGAACTTTATGCTCTAACTTCTATGCCACGAGTTTCCGCAGCGACTGTATATTGATGATGGGATGGGTGAGCAAGCTCAGCGCCTGCGACGCTCGGGGTCGGCCACCCCGCAGGACACACATGCACAGCAGACAACATATTGCCTACCCACCAGGCGCTGACAGCTCGCTCGGTAAACTTAGTAATTGTTGACAGCGCATAGCGTCGGCCCGGACACACCGCAAGAAGACCTCATCCGGCGGAAAGAGAGGAAAACGAAAGGGCCCCGGGTTCGACTCCCTGCACTGGGAGCCATGTTTTCCTTTCGACGTCAGCAAGCAGGCAGGCAGGCAGGCGGGCGGGCAGCGCGCGAACGCCTCGCTCCCCCTCCCCCCGCGCAGGCCGTGCCAAACGCGCATTCGTGCAGAGAGCACGCGGGGTGCACTGCGGACCCAACACTGTTATGGTCCTGTTTGGCACCGCGGGGGAGGAGGGGCGCAGCTGGGGGGGGGAGGGGGGGGGGACAGCTGGGGGGCACACAGAACGCGCCCCTTGCGCTGCGTTAGCACTAGCACGACTTCCTAAATTTAACCACGGAAGTAAGGCCAAAGCGCAAAGCCCAGCTCGGCGCGCGTATACCCGACGTCCGTCCGTCGGTCTGTCTGTGTGTTCGGACTGTCTGTGTGTCCCTGCGACGACGACGCACAACACACACACACACACGCAAACACGCACAGGCAAACGTTCGTCGTCCTGCGTCGATTAGTAACGTTACTTTTCACCGTCGGCGTCCCCTTGCGCCCTGCGCGGCCCCGCGCCCCGCCGCCGCCCGCGCCCCGCCCCGCCCCGCCCCGCCCCACACCACCAAATTAGCGAGGGATCCACTTTTACTGGTCGGTGCGGTAAGAGTGCGGAGCGGAGCTGCACGCCCTGCACGGCCTGCTTGACCATCTGGCGCTTCCCGCCCCGCGGCCCCGCGGCCCCGCGGCTCGACACGCCGCGTCCGCAAGTGAGAGCGAGAGGGACACGTGGATGTAAAGAGAGAGGGAGAGAGAGGGAGGTCGGGCCGGGTCCGTGGTGACCTAGTGGCGCGTCACACACACACACACATCCTCGTGTGACCGCCCCGCCCCGCCCCGACAGCCTTCACGGTGTCAGGCTGGTGAAGTACGGTCCCCCGCCCCCTCCGCCCCCCGCGGGTCCACGTGGTGGAGTCTGCTGCAGCAGCGGCAGGCTCCGCTCGGTGGGACTTCCCTGACTATAAGCTCATCTTTTCGGGGCGGTGCCGTCCCGTCTACTACGATTTTGGGCAAGGCGAGGGGCGGGTCGGGTCGGGGCGGGTCGGGCACGCCCATCTCATAGGGCACGCCACATCACGCCAGCGACGACACGAGGCCAGATCAGCGGGAGAGGCGAGGAGGCACCCGCCAGCGAACGCCAACAATGCCACCGTCGAGCAGGGCGGGGCTGACGGGACGGTACGGGGCGGGGTTGACGCGGGGCTGACGCGGGGGGCCAGGCGGGCCAGGCCAGGCCTTGCCACCGTGTGGTGCGTGCGTGCCAGGCTATTGTACGACGGGGTGGGGCAGGGCAGTGCGGGACGGGGCTAAGCAGGGCCACAGATTGAGGGGGACACATACTCTGAATTTTGGTGTACAGATTTTGTAAATTCTAGGATTTGATTTGGGGGGGGGAATTTTACGTATTTTCTGGGGAATTTCGGGGAATTTTTCATTAACTTTTGCATGAAATTTAGCCAAAATTTCGATAAATTTGAGATTTTTCTTTTAAAAAAATCTGAATTTTTCTAAACTCGGCTGATTTTTTTTCTCTGAATTACGAGGTGTACAAAAATTTCAGAGTTGTTTACCCCCCTCGCCACAGAACCATCCGCACACCGCGGCCGGTGGAGTGGACTGGGACTGGGACTGACCATCATGACGTAGTGACCATCATAAAGACTTCGAGCGATAAACTTGCTGTCACGGTGTAAATCTCTATAAAGTCACCTGCAAGCTGGCCTCCTTTGCCTGCTGGACATTGCATTCGCCTGATCCAACTGGTCCGCCCGCGCGCACCTTTGCGTTCTATGCTCTGGCGCTGCCATGAAAAAAGGGCAAAAAGCAGCCCTATCACTTTAGAGCAATATAGACTGCATCTTCACGCACCTATATGACACGGTTTAGCCCTGGATACAGCCCGCTCAAGCCCGCTTTTCCCCACTGTGAATCGGCTAATTACTGCCTACTTTTTTCTGACAACACTGCTATATCTATGGGGCGTGCGGCGAATTGCCTACACCCGCAATTTGAGTCCTAGGACTCTTCTACCCACAAGCAGCCGCAAGGCAAACGCGCAACAGCTTGAGAAACTGAGCTACCTCACTGGTAGCCACAGGTGGCACAATAAACCGATCCACAGTGTGGAGGCCGGGCGGATCAGTCGCCCCGTAACCATCTTGGACTATGATGAGTGGCGACTACATTTTGGAGGAGGGTGTTGAGCACCGACCGAATTTCAAATGCAAAGGTTTTCCCCGGTTTTCTAGAGTGAAAATAGTCAAATATCTAGGGTATGTTGGGGGGCTTTAAGACATAAAATTTCTATTAGTAAAAGGGTTAATTTTTTTACAAAAGTCCAAAACCTTACAGTGTTACCCTGTGTTCGCCATACCTCCACAACAGGAAAGAAAAGAGAAAAAACCAAAAAGCACTTAGCAGCTTTGTTCAGCTGCCCGGTGACGCGCTCCGAGCCACACCCGTCTTGTCACCGGGTTTTAAGCAGAATTCAAGGGATTTTCCGGAGATTTTGTCGAGCTATTGTAATTCAAGGGTTTCAAGGATTTCCAGGATCTCTCGACACCCTGTAAGTGCGATGTAATGTTTTAAAGGTACGTTGCCCGGGTCCAGGCTTCAAGGATAAAAACAAAGTGAACCACGCATTAAGGTTTCCGGTTTCCGGGCGCAATAAAGAAAATGTGGGACGAAAACGTACGTCAAGATGTGTCGAGATCTTCGTGATTCGGTGGGAATAATGTTACGCAAAGCGTTGTCAGCGTGTGACCACCACATGCGAGGTGGCGGCCGCAATGAAAGCTCGCGTCAATAATAAGATGTGCAAATCTTTGATCATGGCCACATCTCATTCGCCACGGTGTAAGTCGTGGTCTTGGCCCGTCCGCGATCCAGCAGCAGGAGAGGGCACCCATAACAGACACGCAGACACACGGGCTGGGAGAGGTAAAGGTCACAGAGCACATGCGGCGCGCCTCCCCGCGCCACCGCACCACGCCGTACGCACCTTGGCAAAGCTTGCAGCGCTTGGGTGGCGGTGAATCGTCGGCTTGCAGGGAGCTTACGGGCATCCTGACAGGCGGGCGGCCTGCCTCGCGAGCGCTCCACGATACTCCAGCGGGCCCGGGGCCGGGCAGGGGCAAGGGCTGGGCCTGCCCCCGCGCCTCCTCACACCACTTCACTTCACTCGCTCTCTCTCTCGCACTCACAGGCCCGGCCGGCCCGCGCAGCAGACGCACTACATGGCGGCGCACCGGGGCGGGGGCCTCCCTCCTCCTCCTCCTCCTCCTCCCTCAGCCCATGGGGCGCACCGTCACATCACCGTCGCGCAGTGCATGGAGGGGAGGTGCGAGGCGTGCGAGGTGTCGTGTGACGAGCCGTGCAGCGTGACGGCGCGCTCGCCTCGCGGCGTGACAGTGTGACGGGCCGGGCCGGGCCCTGCTGCTCCTCCTGGCTCACCGCGAACCGGGCCGGGCCGGGCAGGGCAGACGGCGCGGTAGCGCAGCGCGAGCGGTTTGGTCCCAACTGTTGGCTTGGCGCCCCGCACCGGCCCGAGAGAGCCCAGACCTCCAACCCCCGGCCCGGGACCCCGCGCTACTCCCGGCCACCCCACCCCGCCCCGCCCCACCCCGCCCTGGCGCGGCGCTACCCCGCCCTGACGCGCCCCGCCCTGCTGCCTGGCGTTGCACTCACAGCTCTCGGCTCCTCTCGGCGCGACTCGGCTCGCGGCGACGCGCACGTGGCTATGCGCCCTGCGCCCCGCCCCGCCCCGCCCCGCCTGAGGCTGCTGGGTGCTGGGCAGTGACAGGACGGGGGAAAAGGGGCGAATGCGAGAGAATGGGAGGCAGGGCGAGCGGGAAAGAACACCGAATTATGGTGTACAAATTTTGTGAACTTTCATTGATTTTATGTGAATTTTTGTTTGGTTTATTTCTAGAACTTTGGGTTTTTCTGGAAAAAAAAATTCTGAATTTTTCTGACGTTTCATGATTTTTGTTCTGAATTTCTCTGAATTTTACTGAATTAAAGGGTGTACAAATATTTCAGAGTTGTTTCTTCCTCGAGAGAGGTTGGCCGGGGCGGGGCGGGGTGGAGCAGGCTGGGTGTTCGCGCCGATCTCTGACAGGCGTTGTCGTGCATTACCCTTTGCCTATGTCCAGGCCACGATGTACCGAACCCCAGCGAGAATACATCGTGGTCCAGGCGGACGGCAGCGGGAATCGCCTACCCGACCCGACAGCCGACTCATTCCGAACAGCACTCTTCTCGCCCTGTCTCTTTCGCAACTATATGGCAGAGCCCACGAGCGCGAGAGAGAAAGGGCGAGGAAAGCGCTCTTCGGAATAAGTCGGCAGGCGATTTGTGCACTCGTCCTCAACCGCCGACGGAGAACCAAATAAATAACTTCTTTTTCGAGACGTAGCAAGGCGAGTATAATAGCGCCTCCTCCCCTGAGCACCCTGGTGGCTGTGCGAAGGGGCAGGAGCGCAGGGCGGGGCGGGGGCGCATTGACTCAGTCGCACAGGCGCACCCAGCTGCCGCACCGCCCGCACCAGCCGCGCCGGGAGGTCTGCGCGGGGCGGCGGGGCGGCGGGGGGCGGGGCGGGGCAGGGCCCGCGCCAGCAGGTGCAGGGGGCTCGCCGCGCCGGCGGCCCGGGCCCGGGGGCGGCCGGGGGGCGGCCGGGGGGCGGCCAGGGGGCGGCCAGGGGGCGACCGGGGGGCGGGAGCCAGGCGGCAGCGCTGACGCTCAGTCATGCACAACTACCCCACGGGCAAGGACGGATTACTTGACGGCGCACTCGCGGATGTCCTGCTTAAGAGGCGAGAGGGTGCAAGTTAAGTTAGACACCTGCTGGTGGCTTTAACCAGTCCACACCGTGCCGCAGGTGCAAGTGCAGCCCACTACACAGCGATTCGGCTACTTATTGCCTATTATTTCTGGCGGCACTGGCAGCAGCTCACCCTAAGCGAGATGTAAAACGTAGGGGCATTTGCACAGAGTACTCAACACCTCTGATTACTTGTTCAGCTGCAGCAGCGAAGACAGGTGCGGCCCTGCCTGACGAAGTGCAGTAAAGCGGTGCGGATGGTTTGGAGTGGTGGCGGGCGGTGCTGGGCCGGGCCGGGCTGGGGGCACAGCTCATAGTGTAACTAGGGCTCGTCAGCTCCACTTGCGTCCGTCCTCAGTCAATGCTGTTCATCTTGGCCCGCACCAGAGCAACATCTCGTCGAGGTGGGAAGAGAGAGAGAGAGAGAGAGTGGGGGGTGAGGGGCACAAGCGCATTAACGTCGTCGTGATTTCTGGGTGGAATAAGACTGTGGCGTTGGCTGTGCTAGGATGGCAGAAAGGGAGCGGGGGTAGGGGGAGGAGAGAGAGAGAGATAGAAGGGAGAGGAGGAAGAGGGTCACCATGCGTCCCGCCCTGGCGGAACGACGGCGCCGCGGCGTACACGACGCGACAAGGGGGAGGGATCGCGGTTTTCCTCCCCACACTGCAGCCCCGCCCACGCAGACGCCTAGACACTCACAGCAAAACTTTTAAAGAATTCAATGACTTTTCACAATCAACAATGATATATGACGAGAAAACTGAGATTGATAACGATGTTAGGTATCCGTCCCCCAGCTGCGAGTTATCCGTGCACCCTTTATTTATCAGACAGTCCAGAACTGTTGGCCCCCACTGTAAATGGGGGAATGATGCATGTCGATCACGAGAGGATAACGCACGTTATTCTGTGGTTTTCGTGAAATATTATTTAAGCGAACTTCTGAAATTTATTTTCGATAACACCATTAGATTCCTGGTAAAATTTCCTATTAAACGAGCATACATGTCATGGGGTTACAACCCATAGTTTCGTGGCACGTCATTCTTGTAAGTATCTTTTTCCGGGCTCGAAACCCCATGACATGTATACTCGTTTGAACGGAAATTTTACGAGGAATGCAATGGTGTCATCGAAAATAAATTTCAGACGTTTGCTGAAATGATATTTCACAAAAACCGCACAATAACGCGCGTTATCGTCTCGTGATCGACATGCATCATCCCCCGTTTTCAGTGCCATCACGCATCTGAGGTACGGTTTGGCCCAGTGGCCCTCCGCCTCGGCGCCCCGGCCAGCCCGACGCAGCTGACAGTTTCCGAAGATCGCTCTCCCGCCTCCGTCCTTGTCGAACTCATGGGGCCCTGCCACCCCCGACATAGGGCCCCGCCATTGGTGAGACAAAGACGGAAGTACCAGAGCGATTCTGAATCAGACGACAGTCCACCCCCACTTGCAGCAGCGTCACACCCCACCCCCACCCCGCTTCGCCCTCGGCTTCGCCTCGTTGGGACGCGCTGAC
Organism: Frankliniella fusca; assembly: GCA_029379305.1. Classification (NCBI taxonomy): domain Eukaryota; kingdom Metazoa; phylum Arthropoda; class Insecta; order Thysanoptera; family Thripidae; genus Frankliniella; species Frankliniella fusca. The sequence goes on from JAHWGI010001409.1 coordinate 283,684, forward strand.
CCGTGCGGCCGGGGGCCGGGGGCCCGCGTGCCTCCGCGGGGAATGTCCCGGGCTCGCGTTATTTCGAAGCTGTTTGTCTAGAAGAGCAGGGCAGGGCAGGGCACAGCGGAGGGAGGAGCTGTGTTATGGCGGCGCCGTCGCGGTGTTATGTCAGGTCAGATTGGATTCAGCTCGAGTGTGAAATATATAAATATTTTTTTCAGGGTGTTCCTCCATTATCTGCGTCAGCCAATACTCACCTCACTCATTTCGGCGGTCGGTGGGGGGTCGCCATGCACAGCCCCAGCTCGCTCCTGCTGCAAACAGAAACAAAGCGTTACACACACACACACACACACGGCGCGGCGTCAACAGTTTTGCCTCATCCGTGACGATCAGCGAGCTCTGGGAACCACGCTGCCGGGCCCGGGGCCGGGGCGGGGCGGGCACCTGCTGGCGCTGCTGCTGGCGCTGCTGCTGCTGCTGCTGCTAGCTCGCCTCCTCCTAGTACAACGCGTTTAACGGTGTTTTCACGAGTGTGTAGTGTCGGATCGTTCCGGTTTAGGCTATTGTTTACACGCGAAGCCATTGCTTGCTCGCTACACAGCGGGTGTGTTCCACACGCCACGCCGCGAGCCGTCGGTGTGGTGTAGTGTAGTGGGCGTGCAGACTTTGAGGGAATTCCTTAGGCTGCGGCCAGCGCGCTCCGCCAGTCGACAGACATGAGGAGCGTGGCGGGACGTGGCGGGGCGGGGCGGGGCCGAGCAGGGCGAGAAAGACCGATAGCGCCACAATGGTCCCGCTCGGCCGGGGCGGGGCGGGGCGGGGTGGGGCGCGCCAAGGCCCGGCGCGGTGGGCCAGTGCGACCGCAGACCGCGCCGCCGCCGCCACCACCATGCCCCGGCCCCGGAGCGCCGGCCTCGCGAGCCTGTCGGCCTGCCTGCTCTCCGCGGCGGCCTTCGCCCTGATCCTGACCCCGGCGACCACGTCGACCGCCGACGACCACGGCGTCCTCCGCGGCTGCGAACACCCGAAAGTTCCTCGCCACCCAGCTGAGCCGGGCCGCGAGCAAGGGGCCCGAGAACGCCACCTTCTCGGCGCAGCTGGACCCGGCGCGAGGCGAGTGCCGCAGGGGCTGCCAACTTATTCGGAAGAGCGCTCTCCTCGCTCTGTCTCTCGCGCACCGATACGTCGAAGCCCTCGAGTGCGAGAGAGGCAGAGCGAGGACAGCGCTCACCGGAATAAGTCGGCAGGGTGCGCGCTGGCGCGGCGCGTGACCTGCCGCGCCCTCTCCTCTGCGCAGGGTACATGTGCGTCGCCATGTGCAACAAGCAGCTCGACTCCTTCTTCGACGTGTGCACGTGCAAGGGCTGCGACAAGAACAACCAGTGCGTCTACAGCGCGCCCGAGTGCGCCCAGCGCTGCCGGTGCAACTGCTCGCAGCTCAGCGACTCGGACGTGCGCCTGGACACCACTGGGCAGCCGGCGGCCAGCCGGACCGCGCGCCCCTAGGGCTACCAGCGCTGAGGGCGGTGCCGGGCGGGTGCGCGGGGCGGGGCGCAAGGGCCCTGCGGCCGGGGCGGCGGGACGGACCGGGCTGTCAGCGCTAACCTATAAGGGACAGCTGCGGCTCCAAATTAAGACTAGGCGCGCTCCCTCTCAGGGGCGCGGAGTGGCGAGGTGGGGTGGGGCGGGGCGGGGCGCGGCGAAAGAGGAACGGGTCGTCGGCTGCTACACACTTTCGCCATTCGTTGTGCGTCCGCGGCGTCCGCCACCCCTCCTTCCCTCCCGTCTCAGAAAAACAACGCCATTTTCCCTCCCGAGAGAGACGTGTCAGCAGGTGCGTCCGGCCCAGCCCAGCCCGGCCGCCGCCGCGCCCTGCCCTGCCCTGCGCGCGAAGGTTTTGATTTTCTTTAATGCCCTGGTGTCCGCGAGTGTTGTTAGGCGTTAATGGCTAACGTCCGCGCGGCCGTGTGCGGGGCGGAGTATCTCAATGAGAACGCCTCGCAGACGTCCCGGCCCCAGCCACCCCGCCCGCAGCTTGGCGGAGCCTTCCCAGGGCAACGCACTTTGACATACGGCTGGGTCCCCCGCAACCCCCGCGCCGCCCCGCCGCGGCCCCGCTGTGCCCGGCGCCCGGCGCAGCAACGCGCCGGTGCCTCGCGGTCTGGTGGTGCGACGCGTCAAGTCTGAGTGCGAAAATATTTAGGGGCGAATTTCGCGAGACTGCGTGGTTTGCGATCCGCGAGTTGGTGAGACTAGAGATCTAAAAAAACCGGTTTTTTTGACCTAAAGTAAAAAACCAGTAAAAAACCGGGTAAAAAACGGTAAAAAACGGTAAAAAACGGTTTTTTTGCTATTTCGTCTTAAAAATAATAGAAAATTATTTTTTTTCTCTCAATTGTTTTTTTTTACGTGATCTGGTTCTTCTTCTCTGACAAGTTAATGAGTTCTGTTGCGAAAAGTTTTTGTTCGAAAGCTCTAAAAAGCTCGATGGCTGTTTTGCGCTATTGGCTTATCATTTGAACTTCCCGCTGCCGAGAGCGCGGGGATGGAGAGGGGGGGATGACAACTGTACTTAATAGTACTTAAAAGAGACAAGTTGTAAGGGTGAGTACTAGACGTTACCCCTTCTGGAGTTTACCCCCTCATTTTCTTTATTTTATATTATTAATAAAAATAATAAATGAAAGAAATCATTTAACAGCGATTCCTGGAGTTTACCCCTTTCTAGAGTTTACCCCCTGTTTATAATTTTTTTATTAATTTAAAAAAAAATTGAATAAAAACTAGAAAACAAAAAATATAAATAAATAAGGTTTTTTTTTAAAAAAAATAACAATAATATATTTTTAAAAAATCATCGGTTTTCCACCCAGACCAGTTAACGGGCACACGGGCCTGCCCTAGATGCATCCGCTAGCGACGACTTCCGTCAGAACTAAGGTGCTCCACATGTTTTTCATCTAGATTGTGGCAGCCTCGTGGATGCTCCCTTTACTTGGTAACAAACGGATCAGAATGCGATCAGCGATCAACAAATCTTTTCTGACAACAAATTTTCTGCACTACGCTTGACGGGGTTCCCTTGTTAGACCAGAGGGAAGATATGCACTATGCACTAGAAGAAGCCTTGCGGTCAGGAGTGTCAAAACACTTCCAAGTGCAAAACTATCGATTTGCCTACTTGCGAGTGCACAACTGAGTTGCACACTTGCAACTGTTAAAATGACAACTGCTCCCTTTAAAGTGTGAAAGGTTAAAGCACTTTAACAGTGTAGGGGTAGGAGGTCTGTTTCCGTCACCGACTACCGGAGACTTCCCGGAGGAGGTGGAGACACTACCACCGCACCGACACTCAGGGTTCTTCCGTGTTGGGACCCCAAAGAGGAGCGGTACGTGGATTCAACGTTGATTCTACGTGCATTCGTGGATATCTCGTGGAGGTCGAATATCAACGTTATTTCAACTTATTGTCCTCCTGGACTTTTCCTCTCTTTATTGCTTTTCAAAGGCTACCGATAACATATTTTACTTTGATAGGAAACTAATTTTGCATTTTGTTATACTTGTTACTTTTGAACTTGAGTTCGTAGATATCACGTGGATTCCACGACTTTTCCCCTACTGTGCAGCAAACATACAATCCGCAGGCAGAGGATGCAAGGCGGGTCTTCAATGCTGTACTTAGATATACTTTGCCATTGTCGCAAATAGATCCACTTTGTTCTGGTTTTGGGCGTCTCATTGGACGCTGTGGTGATGACGTGGAATCCACGTGGTTTCCACGTTACCGCCTAGTGAGTTTAGCCTTAAACGTTAAAAAGAGAGTTAGAATTTGTGCTTCTGTTCTTGAAGAATGTCATTGACAAATAAAACTATCAAATAATCGGGTTATTTTTATTGGCGTGTAACGCACAACGCACTAAAAAAGAGTAGTCTATGAGCCGACTGAGTTAAGCTTTGGAATGGGATCGGTAGCTGACGTTGCCCTGTCAGCTGTCTAGCGGTAGTGTAATGGGTAAGGTACGAGACTTCTCTAAGGTTCCAGGTTCAATTCCACACAAGGTGCGAAAAAAAAATTATTTTTGTTGACAGAACGTTGAATCCACGCAACTTCCACGTTGAAACTTCGGGGGAAAAGGAGTCAAATCCACGTGGCTAGAATGTGGATACTCGTCGTGGACACCACGTCATAAGTCCACGTAGAATCCACGTTCCTTCCACTAAAATTCCCCTTTGGGGACAGAGTATAGGGCAGGCCCGTGTGCCCGTTAACTGGTCTGGGTAGAACACCAACGATTTTTTTAAGGCATGAAGTAGCGTTACTTAAATATTAATATTTAAAAATTCTTTTCTTAATAATAAAACGCTTTTTAATTATTTTTATTTTTTATTCAATAACTATTTATTTAAAATTAATAAAATAAATTTATAACAAGGGGGGTAAACTCTAGAAAGGGTAAACTCCAGGAATCGCTGTTAAATGATTTCTTTCATTTATCATTTTTATATTTAAAATAAATTATCGAAAATGGGGGGGTAAACTCCAGAAGGGGTAACGTCTAGACGTTCCCCGTCATCACATGGGTTTTGATTACTTTTGCCTTATCTGATGCCTAGTTTAGGTGTTTAAATTATTTCTAGGTAACGTTGTCTGGAATGTTTTCCTTACATTAAAAATACCACTCACAATTTTTTGATATGTTGTTGTGTGCTGTTAGTACTTGATTTTGAGCTCAAAATTTAAAGAGTGATGTGGAAGTTGCTCAAACTAAATTTTTAAGATATTTTTTGTAAAAAAAAATCAATTTTTTATTAGAAAACATTAGGTCAAAGTAGGGTCTATGGGGCTAAACATTATCCTTATACCTGGTTTAGTTGGTATCAACCCCTAGAACTTACTCTCATATAAATGTATGTCCTTTTGACAATGAAAACTTTTAAAAGCCATTACAAAATGGTCAAAATGGACACAGTCTCTAACTCAGCCAAATTAAGTCACAAAAATACCCCAAAAATTGGGGTTCAACTCAGCACTTCGGTATTTTTGGAGTAAAAAACCGAAATATCGTAAAGTAAAAAACTGTTTTTTACCGAGTTTTTTACTCAAAAAAACAGTTTTTTACTATCGCTTTAGATCTCTAGGTGAGACTGTGTGCGTGAGTGTGTGTGTGTGTGTGTTATACGACGGCGACGTGATCTTGGAAATAAAGAACCGTATTTCGATGTGAGCCTTATTGCGCGCGTCCCGTCCCGTCCTCTCCGCCAGCCGTCTGATTCCGAAGATCGCTCTCGCGTCTCCGTCCTTCTCGCACTCATGGGCCCTCGCCACTCCCGCGAGAGCACTGCCATGGGTGCGACAAGGACGGAAGTACGAGCAGTACGAGAGCGATCTGCGGAATCAGACGGCAGCAGTCACAACCCTTTTTGCACGTCAGACAAAGGCTGGCGTTGAGGCGCCAAGCAGCACAATACACCACAACGGCTTGCGGGGACACGGGGGCACCCTGAAGGACTTGGCGCCCGGGACCGGCGCGGCCGCGGCGCCGGCGGCAGCGCGCCCAGGTGAGGACCAAGAATTTCCCCGAGTCGCCGTAAACATGTCTCAGCGAGGCGCGGCGGCAGACCTCCCCGGGGCGGGGCGGGCCGGGGCGGCGCTACCCCCCGCGCAGGGGACCCGCCGGTTAGTTGCATCACACAGAGACGGCCCTGGCCTACCTCACTGCGCGCCCGGCCCAGCCCGGCCCGCCCCACCCCCAGCGCCAGCCGCGGGGGCCGGCGAAGGGATCTGATAGTCTGCACCTCGCCTAGGCTCCGACTCAGTCAGTTCAGTTCAGCTCTGAGGCAGCAGCTGCCCTGAGATGCCCCTTTCGCAACATCGATACAGGCGGTGAACTCTGATGACAGTCCGGCAGAAAAAACGCCATAATCTAGACGAAAAATAAGTGTTAACTTCCCTTCCCAGCCCCCCTTGCCTCTCCTCCCTCTCCCTCACCCCTCCTCTCTCTCTCTCTCTCTCTCTCTCTCTCTCTCTCTCTCTCTCTCTCTCTCTCTCTCTCTCTCTCTCTCCCCCCCCCCTCTCTGCACCGTTTAGAAAGGGGTGTGGCCAAGGGGCGGCCAACTCATGTATTTCTGTGTACACTTGCCTTGTATTTCTTGTATTTCTAATATATATTTCGGTATTTTTCTTGTATTTTTGTTAAGTATTTCTATGTATTTCTGTGTATTGTAGAGTATTTTCTTGTATTTTTAGTGTATTTCTAGAAATACACAGGTATTTCTGTGTTCAAGTTTTTTTTTCGAGTTGGCCGCCCCTCGGGTGTGGCACGGTAGACACTAGCCCATGGTCATGGTCCAACAAATCTACAGAACCCTATTTACTGTTTCGACAAAAATTACATGCAGTAACATATTTTATTATCGTCATTAAAACATCTAAAAATTGAAAAAAATATATATCATCAAAAAGGTTGCTCTTTCATTTTACACAATTGTAAACCGAAATGGAGTATATATACAACTAAGTATTAGATCACAAAACGAGTCAAAATACCTCAATATGTATTTTTAGCTATTACAGACAAAATTCACGAAGTACCTCCGAACATATTCTCACTGTGATTATTTTGCGATGGCACGAAAAACAGGTCTTGGATAATGTCGGAGAGTACAACCCTACAGTTAAATGGCGTTCCTTCGATGTGAGTCAAAAGTTCTGAGCGTAGGTCAGAACGTCGAGAAAATTTCTTGGAGCCAATTGTACACGAAAGTGGTTTTTGTCCAGTGTGGGTTTGCATATGACTATTTAGGCTAGAACTTTTAGGAAATTTCTTTTCGCATACCGTGCAGGAAAAAGGCTTTTCTCCAGAATGGGTCCGAAGATGCGATCGCATACGAAACCTATGAGGAAATTTCTTCTCGCATACAGTGCATTGATAAGGCTTTTCTCCAGTGTGAGTCCGAAGATGCGCTCGCATACGAAACCTTTGAGCAAATTTCTTCTCGCATAGAGTGCATTGAAAAGGCCTTTCTCCCGTATGCATTCGGAAATGCCTGGCAAGGGAGGCACTGGCATGAAATCTCTTCGGACATTCCGAACACTCAAAGGGTTTTTCTCCAGTGTGTATCAAAATATGCCTCTGAAGATGGAATCGTCGAGTAAATATTTTCTCGCATACTGCGCATTGAAAAGGGTTCAATCCTTCGAGTGTCTGATGTTTGCGATGGTCCTGCCCTAACGAACGTCTTTGACTTCCAGAACACTGAAGGGGTTTCTCTCCTGAAGGGGTAATTTTGGGAGTTGCTCCTAGACTCTGAGTAGGCAGAATGTCAGTGGAAACACCAGCTGCGGTCGACATGATGATGCACAGCGTATATTCTGTCAAAATAAGAGAAACAAAAAGGTAAATTGCGGTCAAACAAACTGAATCCAAATGCAATGAGTGTAGAGGGATTGAGGAACAAATCCATACACACATTAATTCCGCAACAGGTATTTCCGCATTTAATGACAGACGCTTCCAGAGCGTTCTAAAGAGATGTGTCATTTTTACTTTCAGGGGGAGAGCGTTGTGGGTGTGTTTGTATGGACCAAGGTGCGCGCGCGCGCGCGCGCGTGTGTGTGTGTGTTTTGAATGACGTGTGTGCAACAACACAGTCACTTGGCGCCCGTCCAGCAAGGGTATTAAGACAGCCGACCACCTCGGAAGACACCCCACCCCCACACGGCTCTTTTTCTTTAATAAGATTTTTTTTAGGGGACCACACAGGACAAAATTAAAGGGACAAAAACGCTGGCAGTGCATTCTCACCTCCCCTGCGCCCCATACAAGAAAAATGCACAGTGGCTAACAGCATAGAGTACTTGTAAATTACGATACAAATGAAAGCCGATATAGCTACTCTCTGATAGTCTGGCGGATGGTCGACGGCCTCATCACCTCACACCCTCCGCGACCGGCGCGGCGACCAGACAATTTCTCTTTTTATGTTTCTCGCGGGAATCCCACCCGCGAGACCAGCCGCCACCCATCCTCATAGTGGGCGGGGTGGGCCGTAAACATTCCTACCAACTTAAGAAATGAGGGAGGGAAAAAAAGAAATTCATTCCACGAAACTGACGTCGCGTCAGTGCAAGTGTGGCTCGCATAGAGAGGGGACGGATTGGAAACCATAACTTTTAACAAACCCGATTTGTTGCGATTGACAGACACGAACAGAGGAGTAATCCGCAGGGAAACATATGCTGTTCCGCTTGAAATATTCGCGGCAAGCACTTGGTCCGTTCGCGACGCATCCCTGATCGCGGTTAGTTCGACCCCTTTTTAAGCAGGGGGGGACTTCTAGGAATTGCTAGCGGCGGCTCCCCTGCCCGGCGGCTGGCCGACGCGAACGGTCTCGCGTACGGTTAAAAATAAAGACCGGAGTTGCGCCTCGGGGCGGGGCGGGGCGGGGCGTGGCGGGGCGGGGCGTGGCGGGGCGCACCGAGCCGCGTGGCGACCGCTCGCGGCGCCTATACCTCGGCCAAGACGTCACCAGTGACGCCATGAGCGGGTGAATCATCGGCCTCAACACCACAAACAAGGGGAGGAGCGGGAGCTAGCTAGGGCGGCCAGGCCTGCGCTGCACATACAGCCTCCCCCGCCTCGCCCCGCCGCTGAGCAATGTTTTCGCTCTCATTAAGAGTGTTTCAGTGTACGTGAAGCGGCGACAAGCGCGCCTCGCCGCCGCCCGACTCGCCCCAGACACTCCATAACTTAGTTAGGAAAGGACGGCAGGCGTTTTCGGCGGACGGATGGAAATAATGGACTGCAAGGGGAAAGAAAAAAAAAAGAGATAAGAACAAAAAGTTACCACATCGGCGGTCGGCGACACCTACACGAAACCTCCTCAAATTCCCCCCCCTCCCTACCTTCGGCCGATGCGCACCCATCAGCATGGTAAGAGAGGTGATTGCTCTTTCAGTTGCGATTAATGTGTTGCCAGTGAATTTATTAATGATGTACCTGCCATCACGGCCACGGCATGGCATGTCGCTGGCTATAGCGAACCAGAGCCTCACGAGAAAATTTGGGCGAGTCGGCAAGTCGGACAGACTTGTCATCAACTGGCCCGACATAAATTCCGAACAGGACGGAAGAATTCCGTGTCATATTTTTCAGCCCTGGCCCGGCCAGTAGACTGATTCCGAAGATCGCACTCGTGCACCCGTCCTTGTCGCACCTGTGGCGGCACCATGTGTTGGGAAGGGCAGGACCCGCCATGAGTGCGACAAGGACGGAGGCGCGAGAGCGATCTTCGGAATCAGGCAGCAGGTCGGCCCGGCGGCCGTTGACAAATAAAACAAACTCACGAGAAGCGGGCAGACGTGAGGAGCGTCGCGTCGCGGCAGGGGCGCAGCGCAGGCAGACCCGCGGGGCCGCGCGGAGCGTCGGGTCTGCCTACCTGCAGGTGCATCGCGTAGCGGCAGGGGCGCAGCGCAGGCAGACCCGCGGGGGCGCGCGGAGCGGCGTGTCTGCAAACCTGCAGGCGCGTCGCGTAGCGGCAGGGGCGCGCAGGCAGACCCGCGGGGCCGCGCTGAGCGGCGGGTCTGCCTACCTGCAGGAGCGAAGAGTCAAAGACCCCTACCCCTGCCCCGCCGGCCTCCCACACCCACCCACACCACGCGGAGAGAGGAAAGACACCGGCCCGCAAGTCCTAAACCGAAAACTGGGCCAGTGGGAGAGTGAGGGAGGATGGGGCACGAGAGAGACAGTGAAACGTCCCGGGCGCGGGAAGGGAGAGACAGAGACACACACACACTCTCTCGCGGGTTATTTCCATCCTTTTAATGAGTTGTGCAACGACTGGGTAGGGGCGGGGCCGGAGGTAGGAAAGGGGGGGGGGGGGAGACCCACAACAGAGGGTCCTCACAGGTCACGCACCCCCGCACGGGACCCGCGGGGCGACGCGCCGCCGCGGGGGGCGGCAGTACAGGGCGGAGCAGCGCGGCAGCGTCCCCCGACCTTCCGGAACCTTTACTCGTTCGAAGCAGCACGTTTATTTATTTTTATCGGAATAATGATACGAGCGTATATTCGTCTGCTTTCGTTCAAAATTCGGGAAAAGTTAAACATTTGATACTTTTTACATAAATTTCTGTGGGGGAAAAAATTGCTTTACACTAAAAGGATGCACAAGTGCTTGAAAATCATAGCACCTATTCGTGCCAAAAATTTGATTTGGTAAATTTGTACGACAAATTTGATCATTAAATTTTCGCAACAAATTTGATTAGATACATACATTTGTACCGAAAAAAAGGGGGGAGGGTTTTGTCTCTGTGTGTGTGTGTGTGTGTGTGTGTGTGTGTGTGTGAGAATTTCGACGAAACACTAGTGCGTTCTATGTGGGTGAGTGGGTCGGTGCGCGTCCTGCGGCTCTTTATGACGCGCCGGGGTGTCAAAGCAGTTGAAGCGCGTGAGGGACGCGAGGCTCGCGCTGAACACGCGGGGGGCAGAGCCTCGGCCACTGCGGGTGCAGTTCACGCATTAACAGCCTAGTTGTAGAGCAAACAATAGTCTCACGGGGAAAACACAGCCACCGAGCCGCAGGGCCGCACGGGAACCCGATGGCTGAGGCTACCTCACGTCAATCAGAGTCAAAACGCGATAGCTACAACTTTACCTGAGTCAAAAAAGCAAGTGTTGTGCTGATACGCTTTCAGATTCAGGCAAAAGCGCGGAGACAGCTTTCAGCTGTCATTCACGCGTTTGTACTCAACATGCGGTCAAAATATCATAATTAATTCCAGCATTCGGTCGAGGAGGCTTCCCGTTTTCCACGATTGAGGAAAGAATCGAGGAAGTGCCCCCCAACCCCCCTCCGTGCCCCCACCTCACCCCGCCCTGCTCGCGCGGGGAAGTCCGCAATAGCAGCCGGGGGCCGGCCGGGCCCGGCCGCAGCGTGTTTGTTGCACCCCGACCCGACCCATATGTTGTTTACGCGTCCGACTCACAAATGTCACCCCCCCCCCTCAATCCCTCCCCTCCGGAGCGCGCCCCGCTAGACGAGGATCTCGGCTATTAGGCCAGGCCGCGCCGCCGCGAGCCGACAGCCGACCCCGCCATACCCCACCCCGCCCCGTTTGAGAGGGGATGACAAGACGAAAGACGGACAGAGACAAACGTACAGACGCTGCCGTGCCCGGCCCACCAAGGGTTTTGCGCGACAAGATATTTCCTGCGACACGCGGGCCGCATCCCGTCCGCCTGCGACAAGTGCCATAGGAGGCTCACTGGGAGAACCCAACCCTTTCAAATCGCGAAGGATATCCCATGCATAGGGAGCGAGAAGGGGAAAAAAAACTCTGAATTTTGGTGAACACATTTTCCGATTGTTTTATTTTCTTTTGCGAATTTTCGTAATATTTTTTGTTGAATTTTGACTTGAATTTTACCCATTAAAAAAAAAAAGTCCCGAAATTTCTTATTTTATTGTTTTTGATTTTTTCTTAATTTTCCCAAATTTCGAGGTGTACAAAAATTTCACAGTTGTTTCCCCTTCGGAAATCTCCACAGCAGGCAGGCTTCATTAGTGATAATAATGTTATGTCATGTGTACAATAATTCGTGCAGAAAACAAAATGTTGGGCAATCATATAGCCGCGATGGTGGCGTGTACGATGTCTCACGGTTATACCTAAATTCGCACATATATGAAATGTGCAACACTATGGACAGCATACACCGCGCAGACGGTGTTAAATAGCCGGCGGACATAAAACATCGGGGCGAAAAAGATTCCGCCGCTTGTGTTTCACACCAAATTGCCTGACACTCCGGAGCTCGTGATAAATGGTCCACCGATGCCCGTCCCGTGGCGTTCCGTCCTCCCACCACGCCCCGCCACACCCCCACAACAGCTTTTGGCAAAGGCGCCTAAGCTTTCGTTCGGCCCCGGCCCCGGGCCCTCGTCTGAGACAACAAGCTAATCAAATCCCGCCGGGAGCCGGCTCGGGAGGGGAGGGGAAGTCTCACCCTCACGTCCCCCACACACCTCCGCGATAAATAACGCCCCCCCCCCCCTCACATGTGGTTGATCGTTCCATCAACTTTGAGCCGCATCCCAGCCCGGAGGGCGCAACTTTCACCCATAAAAAGCATGTTCATGTAACAAGAAAATTTACTAGACTGTACGACATCTGACTTAGACCCAATGAAATGTCATTGCTTGCAACCAGCTATATAATATTTGCGTTGAGGCAAGTAAATATAAAGAACATGTTCTTGATACTAGAATCGGCTTTGTAGGGGTGAAGCATCACAAGGGGCGCGCGGCACCAAGCCGCGGTGAACGTTATGAACATCGCAAAACATATTATTGCCATGCATATGCGCAGTGAATTTATTATTTGAAACGATTTGCTGCTGGAGCGGCAGCCGCGGCATGGGGCAAAGATGAGGGAGGGCTATTAGTTGTGGGGATAAAAGTTCAAGTTGCGTCCGTCCAAGGATAGATTTCACAAGAATTGGCAGTCTGAAGCTGCTGCTCATAGTTGTGGATTGTATGAACGGAAAAATGTGTACTACGGTGCTTCTGCTCGAGGTAAGGTGGTAGCGTCCGCTCGAGGTAAGGTGGTGGTGATGTACATGCACGCCACGGGATGACATGCACGGACTTCCGATGATGACAGCCGTGAGGAGGCGAGCCGGCAAATGGCTGCATCAATGACGCGACTATCTCCACCGTGAATCAGGGGGTCTTGGACCTCACCCAACGGGCCAACTGGCGAGGAGACCGGGTCGGCCCGGCGCCCGGCTGCTGCCGGCTTCCTCCTCCTCCATGCAGAGCGCAACGCGAGAGATAGTGAGAGTGAGAGGGAGAGAGTGTGTGATATGTTTGTGTTCCGCCTATGGACGCCTCTGTTCGCGCCCGAGCGAGAGCTGGGGACGGGACTGGCAGGGCGGGGCGGGGCAGGTCGAGGCAGCAGACTGATTCAGAAAAGCGCTCTATCTCTCTCACCTACACGGCGCAAACCACGAGTGCGAGAGAGACAGAGCGAGGAGATGGCTCTTCTGAATCAGTCTGCTGGGCGGCGCTGGGCGGGCACGACAGGGCGGGCGGGTAGGCAGCCCCGCCGCTCAGACGTGTCCACCGGGTTGCCTACCCCGCGGGCCGCAGGCGCTCCACCCGGAGCGGAGCGTGCCGACAAAATGGAAGGCGGCTTGCGGCGAGTGAGTGAGCAAGTGAGCGAGCGAGCGAGTGAGCGAGCGAGCTACTGAGTGATTGAGCGAGTGAGCACGTGAGCGAGTAAGTGAAAGAGTGAGGGAGCGAGCGAGTGAGCGCGCGAATGAATGTGCGGGAGAGTGAGAGAGCGAGTAAGACATGGCGCGAGCTAGGTGAGCTAGGGGAGCGCGTCTGCTTCTTTGTGCCTCCCCGGCGGGTGGACGCGACATGGCGCGATGCGTCGCGATGCCGTCTGTTATTTTGACTGGCTGTGCCATGACTAAAGGAAATCATGTGTCTCTGCGGCGCGGTGCACCGGCCGCCCCACCCCGCCCCGCCCCGCTTTGGGTCACTCCCACGCCACCCACCCCCACCAGCGCGCCCGACCCGGCCCGGCGTCTTAAAATAGGGAAACAATTTTTAACAAGTCGCGAGCCGGCGCGGCGTGGAGTGGCGGGGCGGGGCGCGACACAGCCCTGCCCTGCCCGGGTGTCGGTGGTACTGTGTGTGACGGTTCGCCGCCCCCGATCCCGCCGTCGTCGTCGACCCCGGCCAAACCGCAAAGCCTCGAGACAGAGAGTCGAGCGGCGATAGGATTGCAAATTATTACCGGTCATCCCAAACAAATCAACGAAATTCATGGAGGTTTTGATGTGGGTTTTCAGACTTATTTTTTTTTAATAGGGGATGAAATTGCATAAAAAGGGTTAAAATTTTTGATTTAACTGCAGACTTTTACGTTTTGCAGATGTAAAAGACGGGAGGAAGGGTATAGAAGCTTGTTTTTTTCTTCCCAAAAGGTCTCGAAAATGAATAAAAGTTGCCTAGTTATGAAGGCCCTTTTGAAAATTCCAAGACGCCAGTTTTGCCGAGTGGAGTATCAACACGAGTAGAAGGTGAGGCCGTCCTTTAAGTGCTAATCGGGGCCCTGAGGTCCACTCACTTCCGGCTCAGAGGCTCTATCCCATCATGTGCCACGTGTGTTTGGAAATGGGTGCGGTGGGGGTGAGATAAGCCGCTCCCCGATTATCGAAGAGCGATAATCGCGTGGAGAAGGCGTGTGAAACGCGCCCCGGAGGGAACGGTGGAGCTAGTGGCCGCTCGGTGCAGAAACACCTGATTAGTGTGGGCGGGCGAGCCGAGCCGAGCCGAGTCGAGTCGAGTCCTGCCCTGCTCAGCCCAGTGAGCAAACTTGGCACTCGGTCAAAAAGATTCTGCTACTGAGCAGGCGGAGGACCTACCTTCCAAACCACTACTGCTAGCAGCTGAATGCCAAAGTGTCATGCATGGCTGAAATGAAGAAAACGAATCCTACCCAAACATCCACCGCCATGGTCCACAGAGGCATCGTCACATACGGGTCACTTTCCACTGAGAATATCCTGAAACTTTAAGGACCGGCCAGTTCTACTACAGCATGCATGAAATTCTGAATATCAAATACAGTGTTCGGACGACGCGACATGCGGGTTAATTGCTATGATGCATCATTCGGCATCTAGAATTAATCAATTTAAGTGTTTCCAAAGTCCCTTTTCAGCCTTCGAGTACCATGAACATGAACCGATTGGGATGCAGTCGACTCGAGTGCTTCCATGCATGCAGTACCCCAGCAGGCACGGCGGGGCGGAGCCGCGACCCGCTGTCTCTAAATAGCAGGCCCCCTGTCCCTGTCCCATGCACAGGCAGGGGCGCCGCCCCACCCGGTCCGGCCCGCAGCCTGCACGCAGGGCTAGGCCGTCTTGTCTACGCTAGGCTAGAACTAGAGCTGTGCGACGCTTTGCGAAGCGGAGCGACGGACAGAGTTTCTCCTAGGAAAGCACTGGCCGTCCGCAGCGCTTGTCTTGTCAGGGTATGGAGTGACCTACCTCCCGCTCCCGAGGCGGTTGTGCCTCAGTCCCCGATCCTCCCCCAACTATTATCGAGGTTGGAAATAATCAAACAGCGGAGCATGCTGTGAGCACCTGTGCACCCTTCCCTCCGGCCTTAAGAGTCATGTTACTGGAACAACTATTGTCCTCCCAGAACATTACGTTGCATGGGTAAGATCAAGCTAACAGAAAGACAAGTTAGTCAAATCCATTACTAAGAGGTAAAACAACTTAGGACAAGTAATACGGCTACATTAAAATTAAATATCTGAACAACTTAGCGCTAACCATCTCAGCAACTTATTGAAAAAACGTAACCAACCAGATAAATTAATGTGAAACTTTTAAAAAGGATGGCAAAGAGAGCAATTAAGTTAACCTACAAGTTACAGGGGGGATGCACTGTTACGTTAGGATTGAATGGCTGTTTGGTTATAAAATTATGTACAGACTGGAAACAACTACTATAACCCTAAAAGTGACAGGAAAGACCCACTGATAATAGCACGCAGACAGGCTATCAAACAGGGCAGTGGATATAATTGAAGCCAAAGTGATTGGAAATTAATTTAGGATTATGCAGTACCGTCGCGAAAGGAATGAAATTGGTAATTTATAATTAAACTTGTGACTAATTCAAAGGCTGCTGTGCTGACATTGTTGTTGGAATAAGTTCATAACCTCTAAATCTAATGACAAAGATGTCACTGCTCCATGAATGTCAGCAATACATCACCAGTACAATCGAAAACAGGTCACCTTGCAAGGAACACGATATATTAAAAAATGCGTTAGGCGAAATTAGACGGACACACGGGCGTAAGTCACTTAGGCCCTCGAAACGAACAACACCAAAAACCTGCTTCTAATCTTTGTACTAACCTCGATTTGAAGGCTCCTGGAGGCAGGGTGAACTATTTCATGAAATCAAGCGGCTGAATGAGTAAAACTAGTCCGATAAAGATAAATAGACACAAATTTAGTAGGCGGATGAGCTACATAGAGGAGGCCATTTTGAAACATGACATCTTGCGGTCTGGGATGTTCGAGGAGATGGGACTCTACCGTCATCGGCTTTTTAAAAGCAGATGAGGAATAGATATTTGACAACAATATACATAGCACTAAGGATTATTACTTTTTATTTTTTGGAAAGAAACTGGAAGTTTAAAAAGATGGACATTTCTCGTAATGAAATTCTCACATTTTGTACAGTAGCGCAAATTTTCAAACATCTGTTCGTTCCCAGCTCCCACTCTAACAACTCCAAGAGTTTGCCCCGTTTGCCCAGATGTTGCTGTTATGAATGTTGTGTTGTCGTTCTCCTTCGTGGTACCACATTTTTCAAGAAAAATGTCATCTATTTAAAATTTATCTCAGAGAATTATCTGAAGTACCACATAAACTATTGTTTTTAGTTTTGTGACTGATGTCTAGTTAATTTAATACACCTGTAAGTTTGTTGAAAACGTCAAATGAGATCTCAGCCTTTTTTTCTTGCTTTTTTTTTCGCTTGTCTATTGGGCAATTATTTAATGTTATTTCCTGTTTTGCCTGCTATTTGTGCACTTCTACATTTTCTTTTACTGTAATACAGCCAAGTGTTATTCTCAGACTTCCTAAAGAAGTTCAAGTACATTCTTCTACCCTTTTTAATTCATATTCATCATCTCTCTTTTCACCTCTAGGTTATGTGGGGGAAATAATGTCTTGAAACCTCTCTTTTATTTAATTTTAGAATTGAATGCATCTATGGGCTGGGTTTGAAGTCAGATCAATTAATGTACCCTCATGTCAGATTTGTTTGAAAGAAAGGCTTAAACACATGACTTGACCAGCACTGCTTTATTAATTCGTAATCATTGTACACTTTCCTCCATTCTCTACCAAACCACTGACAATTCAGGAATGAATGAGGGATGCACCATTATGAAACCCTCTAAAGAAGCGCAAGTGAGGTTGACACCAAGTATTTGGTAGTTTATCATTCCAGTCTCCTCTCTTCGGTCACTTCCAGAACCTTTATCTTTGGAAGACATAAATTCTTTTACTTGCCTTAATTACCTGGTGGTAATGTCTTCACTTCTACTGATTTGTTGAATAATGGAAGTGCTGGAGCACTCAAATACTGTCATGTGGACCTTAAACTTTATTGGATGAAATGCAATAAGCACTATCCTTACTCCCTGTAAACTTGACACCTTTCCTTGCCCATTTCCCAGCAAATTAAAAAACATAAATTAAGATATAAAACAGTTTTTATCTCTTTTTTTAAACTTAGTATGTCTCTGATTTATTATTTTTATTAATTAATCAAGCAGATTTACCTCATGCATATTCAGGCTCTTTCTTCAAAAGAAAAAAATATTGTAATTTAACAATGTACTCATGTGATTGCCTGCTTCTATTTGTTCATGCAGTGAGAAATAATTAGTTGATGATGATGTTATGCCCCAGTTTTATTATAAATTCATGTGCTCTGAATTCATTTAAACTTGTGAATTCCATTGCTAGAAATTTTGATATATATATGAGATTTTTGTGAGCAAATTACTAGAGCACAAAGCTTAACCCTTATAACATTTTAACTTGAAATATAAACATTTTCTATTTTCTATAAGGACTTTAGGTATTATTATATATTTTTTTTTTTACATTTTAAGAATTGCAATAGTAGTTTTTTTTTTTCATGTGGGGTTTAGTTTATAAAGAAATATGCAAATCAATGTCCATTTTTCAATGCAAGGTCTGTTAAGTTAAAGTGCTGCCTCCCTTCCCAATCCAGTCCTCTTCTGATTGGTCTTCTCCATTAAGTGTTTGATCAAATAATTGTTTGGTTTCAGTGTGAAACAAAAATTAGTCAGGGTTTGCACTTGTCGCTTCAGTTGTTGTTGATGCAGTATCTTTTGCTGCTGGCTGAGATTCTTTGATATCAAGCCATGGCATCCGCTTCTGAAGTTCCAATCTGCAAGAAAATGAATGAATTGTAAACCAAGGCTTTAACTTTCAGGTGCACAATGAGTAATCGCCGAGGCCTAGCCACATGCTCCGCAGTCAATTGCAGCAACCGTTACAAGAAGGGGTCTGGAATAATTTTTCATCCGTAAGTGTTTGTGTTTAAAACATAACAATTCAATGCACCATGCAATATCTGTTGGATCTACCAAGTGTCATTTGTTTCTCCTTCAGGTTTCCACTGAGTAATGTAGAACTATCTAAGAAATGGGTGATTGCAATGAGGAGAGCGAACTTTTCTCCCACTAAAGGGCACCATCTTTGCTCTGAACATTTTGAAGACAGTTGTTATACCTCAGCTGCTAATGGGAGAAGAGTTTTGAATGCAAGTGCAATACCTACAAAATTTAATTTTCCTGTGAAGAGACCCATACGTATTACTTCATCCAGCAATGCTAATTTGGACAAAGGACTGACAGAAAAGACTCCAATTTTTGCTGCTTCTCCCATTGTCCATGCCAGTCAACAGCAGCCTAGTCCTGTCCGTAGAGCATTTCTGAAAGACCACTGTTATTCTCTACCAGGCCTCCAGAAATTAAAAAGGAAGCTGGATGAATCAGAAGGGGATTTAGGAAAGCAACTTTCTCTGGCAGATGTGGAACAAATTTTAATGCCCACAATATCAGAACGAGTTGGTGTTGTTCAACCCTCTGCTCCACGTAATGCTCAATCTAACTCAAATCCCATTCAGGAACATATTGATGCATGTGTGATGAAAGCTGTCACCCCGCTAGAACAGCAGCTGCAGCATATGAAAGCGATAGTCAATGCTCTTACTTCTCAGATTAATAATTCCTCAAAGAGCCAGCAACGGGTTGGTAAGGAAACCTTTGATTGGTATAGTCTAATGCCTGCACAACCCTCAGGAAGCCTACCACAAGATGAACATGAAATTCAAGTTTTAGCCACACGTCTGGCAGTCAGTTTCTCTGAACTTCCTGCTGAGGCTGTTGCGGAGCAATACCAGGTTCATTATGTTCTGACCCAGTTTGCTATTTGGCCGACCCTCCCACCTGCCCAACAACTGGCTACCTACAGAATGGCTCGTATGCTTTATTGTGCAATAAAGAAGGGCTGGCCAACAGCCATACAAGAAGAGCAGGATTCAGAGGAAGCTGCTTTGGAAGAATATGCAATGCCTGCACAAGTGTCAATTGGTAAAAGATCCAGTCCTCGAAGCATGCTTATGCCTCAAGAAAGAAAGAGGCGATAGAAGTGAACAGGAAGAGCACATAAGATGTAATGATGAGGTTCTATGCTCAGTATATGTTTTTTGCTGACATGTTAATTTAGTCAACCATAATGTTCTGAGATATACTTATGTTTATTTGAACTCTGTGTACAATATCTGAGTGGTGCCAGTTGAAAACTAATTAAGTAGGAATACTAAGTTGTTTTTTTTTCCTTTTTCATTCTTTTCTAAAAAATGCATTTCATTGAAAAAACATTTGAATCCATCCTAAAGATAAACAATTTTTCTCTTTATGCAGAGCAAAATCAACCTCTTGTTTTAATTTTCTGCTAGTCTTAATTCAGCTCTGTACTAGACTGATAGGTAAATTTCGTTTTTTCATCACTGCCTAGACATAACATTTGTGATCCATTATGATAACTGGTACTTCTGTGTATGAAGATATGTTTCATTCAATTTTCAGTGTGTGTGGTTCTTTTATTATTATCATTATTTCCAATGTTAATGTGCAATTTTGTAATTATGAGAGCTTGATTAGGTCAGAAGTCAAATTATACTGACAACAAACCTCTTGGTTTTGCTATAAAATACTTAAGTGTTGAGTTTTAGTACTGTACTTCACTTTTGTAAAGGCAGCTGACATATTTTTTGAAATTTTATTCAAGAAATAAATACATGTACTGTCTCCTAAAATTTCAATTGGCAGTGTTAAAGGTAGCTGAAGTATCTGTGAGACTGTTGCATTCTACTTATTAGAGGTCTTTTATACTTTTGATGATATTTGAGGAGGAGGAAAAGAATTAACTACCAATATTGTTGTACAAAGCTCAGTAATTCTATTCTCAGGTAAGAGAGATTGCTTTGAGGTGTTTTTTTCTTTCTTTTTTTTTGTGATGTGAGAGTGAAGTTCCTTTAGTGTTGTCTGTAATTGGAATATGAAACTTTATCTTAAGTTCCTCAAATCATGGGTACAGTATTGCTCTGCTGCTGTTCCAACAGAGTAATTTTTTTCCAATCTATGTATTTATTTACATTAGTAGCTAATACACTTATTTTTTTCTTATATATATGTATAGTTTTAGTTGATGCTTTTACTATCGTGAAAGGGCGCTGTGTGCCCGTGTGGTCTGCAATCTGTCAGTATCCTGGTGTATGTAGAGGTCAGAGGAATGTGTAATCAATGTATCAATGTTTATCGTGTACTCAAATTATCCTTTCAAAAAACTTGCCATAAAATTTTCAGGTTTGGGGCTTGTTTAATACTGTATTTACATCAGTATTAGCGGTTTACTGTGAAAATTTTGTGTTAAGTGCAAGATGTTTCTTTTTTTACAAAAGTAATATCCCCTGTCAAGCATTTTCTTCAAAATTGATATTTCGTAGGAGTTTTCTTTTCATCACTGTAAGAAATTTGATTTTAAAAATTGATAATTTATGAAGCCTTGTATGTTTGGGTGACACCTACTTGTTATGAAAGTTATGCTCGGGTTCATTGTTAGTGAAAATCATGAATAGAATTGTATCATGATTTACATTAACAATGAACTTAAATAGAGGGCACTGAGATTGATTTAGAAAAATGCTAAACAAGCTGAGATATTGAACCTGAATCAACTGTTGTTGAGCGCCACAATACTTAGCAAAGAGTTTGTGATGGTAGTCAATCCTTAATGGTTCTAGTCTTTTAAATATTTCTACCATAAAAGAAAACATCTGTTTTTCTCACGAACGGATAGTATTTAAGCTCAAAATAAATTTTAGAACTCTCAAAGTATTACTGATCATACCAAATTGTGAATGAGTTCATTGGGCCCTTGATAATACCTGTGTTGTCTAATTTTACTCATGATCTATTTTTTTTTTCCACATGGATCTAATGTTTTCTACTAAAATATTTTCAGAAAGATATAAGTAGTTCTCAAAAATCTTTAATTATTTTTTTGGCACTCAAAGACCGTAGATTTTGTTCTGTTTTCAAAAAGAAATGTACGTTTTGTAATTACTTATGGTGTTTGTGTTGAATCTTGTTATTCCTTTGTGGCTGCTATACCTACTATGTTAGATTCAGGAATCCTCTTATCTCTATATCTGTGATAACTTGCCCTTTCCTGAACAAAGATTGTAGCTCCACCTTATACGTACCAAATATGCTATTAAATTTCACTGGCTTTAAATGCTACATGAAAAGAAAATTTTACGTCTACTTTCCTTTTTACTCAATCAAATAAATATGCCTACGCCTAGATCTTTTTGAACTTTTCTCAAATTTAAAAAAAATACAGGCTCAAGGGAAGGACCCACAGGTCATCATGCTCCGGCCTAGATTATGTTATCTCTATCCTTACCTGAATCGGGGATGACTCAATGCAAAAACGTAGGGATCAAAGCAGGCGACGAGTTTGCAGCAACACGCGGGAATCATGGTAACACCCGGGGTCAGTAAGGCTCTGGGGGAAGCAGAGAGTTATTTTAGTTCCATGGTAGTTGTCTGTGCTGCTTCTGCAGTCAGTGCATCCTTACTTGTTTCCAAAAGCACCGATGAGCGCCACCGTCGCGTATGGAGTCCAGGAGAGGACGAACAAGAAACTCAGCGAGATGGCCATCTTGGCGATGCGGATTTCAGTGGAGTCTTTGCCCTTGTCCTCGTTCGATCGCAGCGACTCGACGTTCATTTTCTTTGCCTGTGACGAGAGAAAGAGTCTTTACGGGCTGCGGGTGCGTGCGTGCGCGTGCGCTCGCGAGCATCACATCCACATCACCTGCGCCTTCAGAGCCTTCTCGTGGGCCACGACGTGGCTGACGATCTGCGAGTAGAAGTAGATGATGGCCGTCATGGGCACGCAGTAGCACACGAAGAACATGGTGCCAGTGAACGCCCGGATGTGATCCGTGTCCGTCATGTAGTCGAACGTGCAGCTGGTGAGGAAGCCCTCTGCAAACAGCAACAGCGGGGTAGCAGCAGCGCTCGCACTGAGATGTGCCGCGCGCCGCCGCCGACGTCTTTACCTGGGACGTAGCGCCCCCAGATCTCCAGGGTAGGGAAGACGACCCACGGCGTGACCCACATCCAGACGAGGACGATGATCATGATGGCCTTCCCCCGCGTCATCTTGCTACCGAACGGCTTGGCGATCGTCCTGCCGGCATGCGAACATCAGCTGACCCATTTATCTACACATCAAAAGACAATTTCAGTGGCCCGACATCCGTATCAGAGGCAAAAGGTTGTGGGCTCCTTCTAATGGACAGCACTGACATGTATCTGTCGTAGGCGATGACTGCGTTGGTGGCGCCCGCGCCGATCCCGGAGAAAGATCCCATGATGGAAAAGATTTGGCAGCCCAGCGGGCCGCTGGCGAAGCCCAACTTGAACGAGTTGTAGATGAAGATGGGCGTCTTGAGCATCATCACGAAGTCGCACATTGCTAGATTCACTACGAAAATGTTGGAGGGTGTCCGCAAATTTTTCGCCCTTTGAAATGAAAGAGAGGGAATAGTAAGACATGAGATTGGGGGGGGGGAGCGGGTCCGAGCGGGGCGGAGCCCTAAGGGCGGAACTCACATCAGGAATATGTAGATGACGATGCCGTTGCCGACCACGGCGAAGAAAAAGAAGAAGATGTACAGAATGCCTAGGCCGTAGTTGATGAGGGGGTCGGGCTCTGGATACACCAGCCAGTGCGTGGGGATGTGCGGCAAGTCTTCGGGGGGTACGTTCCATCCCAGGAGGCGCGTCTCGGTGGGCCCCGACACCCCGGACACCCTGGGTAACACACCACGGAAAAATGTTTGAGGCACGCCCACTCAACCCAGTTGAAGTGGCCCCCTCCCAACTGGCTCGAGATTGAAAATAATTTCTACAAAATCCGTCAAAGTGAGAAATCCAGCCATCCCAGCAGCCCGTAGCTCCCCCGCCACGAGTGAAGAGCACCACTGTCGACTCCATGGCCTCCACGTTGAGCAGCAGCTATTGCAACGCGAAGCAGACCTCCGCGTTCTCCTCGAACTCGCGCTCGCGGCCGGCTCACGTGTCCAGGACCACGGCGGGGCGGGTGCGGGAGCTCGAGACTCACCTGGCCTCCGCCACGGGCAGCCAGGCCGTGTCGTTCGAACAGTCGGCGCTGTCGGGGTACTCCATGGTCACTAGTCTACGAACTAAAGAGTCCGCTGAGCTCCGATGCCCCTCTTTTATAAACTCCGGCCGCGGAGGGCACGTCGGGTCCCCGGGGGGCGGGGGAGCCTCAGGACAACCCCAGGACGCCCACCCCTCGCCGCCCCTCCCCGCCCCCCCCGCCCCACCCCGCCTCCGCGAGAGGATGGCAGCCCTGTCGATTCTGATCCGTGATAATCCGCACGGGACGGACGGGACGGCTGCCATACAATTCGATTATGATCCATGCGGACGAGCAAGGGGGGAAGTACCCCTAGGTGGGGACGTGAAGAGTAGAGCGTGGGGTGGGATGGGGTGCGGTGAGATGGGCGGGGCGGGCGGGGCGGGCGGGGCGGGCGGGGCGGGCCCCCGAGCTAGGCCACGGGAGCGACCTCGAAGCAATGCCCGCGTCGTCAAAATGTTGACCGGCCTGTCATATATCATGAAATAAATCATCAGATTTATTCTCGGGATTGGCAAACAGAAAGAATTCCGAACGAAAAGCAGAGGAGAGAGGAGATCCCCCGACCTTGCACTGCACAGGTAGGCCTCACCACATGCGTAGGCGCGGACGGGTTGCCTAACCGCACGTGGCCGGGCGGGGCGGGGCGGGGCGGGGCGGGGCGGGGCGGGGCGAAGCGGTCCCGGGGGCGTCCACTGCATCGCCTCTCTCATCTGCGGAGTGAGGAACAGCAATTGCAAGATGTGCGAACCTGAATCTGGTCTCGTGTGACTGTGGCCAAAACAAAAACAAATATCAAATTTTAGTTGATAATTGTCCATGTTTTTTTTTAATTATTATTATTTATTTTTTTTAGAAACAAGTTTTGTTCTAAAATTGAATCAAAAGGGAATGTGGCGTCTTGAGATCCCTGAGTAACGCACACGCAGTACGGAAACCTAGTCAGAAATCTTATGGTTAAAACTCAACACCCAGCACCAAATGGCGGATGTTTCAAATATTCAGCGAGGGTGTTGGAGCAGGTCCCACCGGGGCATGATATCATGTGGGTCAACGGCAGTCGTGAGTTCTGTGGTGTATATGCATAGTAAGCCCGTCCGTCCCATTCCGTTCTAGTGGCCACATAAGGTTTCTCGATACGTTTCTTTCCCCCACCTCAACCTACCCCATCCTAGTCCATCTCATCCCCTCCCCCTTTTAATATGCTCCCACAGTCTGTGCCCCATGCCACGCCAAAGCCATTGCGAGTTATCCGCGGTCAAAAGTGAAATCTCGTCCAAGTACGCGTCGTTGTCCTCTCTTTTGAACATTTCCGTTTGAGTTCACTACCCGCCCCCTGACCCAGCCTGTTTTTTGATGAACTCGGCACGTTTATAGAATTGTCGGCAGTGTGATAAATAGTAAGAGCAGCACTGACACGACCAGCGATGATGCATATCTGCAGAAGCTAGGTCTGCGGCGACCCTCCCTACCACATGCTGCCACGGGGGCGGACAGGGCACGACCAACAAGACAACTTCTCACAATCTAACCATCGTTATTTGCGGGGGCGTGTTCCGATACTACGGCCCTCAGCCTGGCTCCTGGCTTCAGCCAGGCTCTCTCGCCCTGTACACTGATTCAGAAGAGTGCTCTCCTCGCTCTATCTCTCTTGCACCTTGCACCTATTCGGCGCCCCTAATGAGTGCGAGAGAGACAGTGCGAAGAGAGCGCTCTTCTGAACCAGTCTGCTGGGGGTCGCGGGCGCGAGCGAGCGAGTAGCGAGCAGGCGGCTGCGGGGCGGCCCAGGGGCCTAGGTGTGCGTCGGGAGCGGGAGTAGTGGGGGGGGAGGGGGGGGGGGGGAGGGGGGACAGCGACCGGGAGAAGAGGAGAAGAGTCGTTTAATTTCTCATCTGATGAACGCGAGCGTGCGTCCGCTGCCGCTGGTCTCTGACCTCGCCCCGTGGCGCCACGCGCCCGTTCTATCTAGTACAGCTTTGGTAATTCCCCAAGCTTTTGTCCGTCCCCGAACGTCTGAGGCCGGGCTTTTTTGTGAGCTAAATTCGAGCAGGCCCGACCCAAGCCTTTCCTTCCGGCAGAAGGTCCCTATCCCGCTCCACTCGTTCCAACGCGGAGAGCGTTTCCGCCGGGCGCAGCAGGGCCTGCAACCCCCCGCGCCGCCGGAGGTACCGCGAGCAGCTCGCCGGCGAGGCGCCCGGCGCCCGCGGTCTTCCCGCAGCCCGCACGGCCGGTTCGAGGCGCGCTCAAATTAGCGTTAAGAACCTCTTTGAATGCCCGGCAGGTTTTTGGGGGGCCGCGACACCGCGCCGTGACGCCGTGACGCGCAGGTGAGGGCGTTGCGGTGGCAGCGGAGTGGGACCTCCCCGCGCCCCGCCCCGCC
This sequence comes from Frankliniella fusca, assembly GCA_029379305.1. Lineage (NCBI taxonomy): Eukaryota > Metazoa > Arthropoda > Insecta > Thysanoptera > Thripidae > Frankliniella > Frankliniella fusca. Next base: position 309,442 of record JAHWGI010001409.1, read on the forward strand.
CCGCCCCGCCCCGCGGCCCCGCGGCGCGTCGGCCAGCAAGCTCCACGTATCCACGTCCCTGATGACGTAGCCGCGGCCACCGCTGCCGCCGCTGCAGCAGCAGCAGCACCATCCAGCCAGCCAGCCGGGCAAAGGCGTCCGCTAACCCTCTTCCCTTTCCATTCTCGCTCGCTCTGTCTGTCACTGTGCGTGTGAGCTACGTCGCCGGTTGGATTCGGCCGCCGTAAATATGCAGAAACTCTTATTATTGGTTTTGCTGGTTTTACCGGCCGTCCTCTTTACCGTGAATGGAGGTAAGTGACGGATTTCCAGGTGTAGTGCGTAAGAAATCGGAGGTGCCGGGTACTCAGACACCGACTGGACCGCAATGAGACCTTACTGAAATACGTGGCATATACCGGACTTGTTTACGTATGGTATTCTGAAAAATTACTTTATTTGTAAATTACGACTTTTGATCATGGCGATGTATTTTCCCTGCGCCCAACTATGTGGAATTTTCGTAGTAATCAGAATTTTACGTTCGAAGACATAAGTGTCCCAGATGTTTAACTTGACTCACAACTTTAATATAAACAACTTGATTGAATATCTCATTATTTCACTTTTGGACGGATTTTTTAAATATATCCTATTTGTATACCAAAAATTTTAACTCTTTTTCTACTCATTCCTTTCACAAATATGTAAATTGCATGGCTCATCACAATATAGGTTAGTTCCGCTAAACATATGATTGCAAGCGAAGCATCACAAAATACTATAATTTACCTTTCTGTTGACTTTCACTGTTTGACTTGTGTCTCAAAATTTTCATTTTAATCAAGCTTTAAATCTGAGTGAGGGACTATATCCATTTGCTATTTTTTTTTTTGAATGGATATGGAACCAGCAGTCTGAAATATAACTGTTACGTTTACAGGGAACAATTTTGTGGCATATGCCCAAGATGATGACGAAGAGCTAGTTGATGTGGAAGAGGCCGATACTGCTGTGAAGGATGAGGGGAGTTACTGAAGGAGATGAAGATACAGGACCTAAAGCTTCTCCAGATGCTGAAACTACAATCCTTTTTGTAAATCCTGTTACTCAACCTGGCAGTCCGTTAGGTAAGTTGCCCATTTGATTAGCTTTTCTGTTTTGTATTGATCTTTTTTTAATACATTCTGCTTTAATAGTAAATTTTTATTTGATTGGTTTTAGTGTAGGATGACCCACTTTCAAATCAAGGTTTCATTTGATGAAAATAATAATTTCTTTTTTTTCTTTTTTCTAGATCTGCCTGCTGGTAGAATTGCTGAGTTCCTTGTTGGTTTCTCAAACAAGGGCAAGCAAGATATGACTTTGGAGCTGATCGACGCCTCTTTCAGATATGCTATGGACTACAATTTCTACATGCAAAACTTCTCCACCATTGCTTACCAGCAGGTTGTCAAGCCTTCCCATGAGTCAACTATCATGTACTCCTTCATCCCAGCTGAAACCTTCGCTGGACGTCCTTTTGGATTCACTGTCAATCTCCACTACAAAGATGCTGTAAGTTTGCAACTTATTTTGTTTTTCAAGTGGTGTGTAATGATATTTTTGTTAATTCTATATTTGCTTCTCTCTGAAGGCTGGTGTGATCTACCGTCAAGCTGTATTCAATGAGACCGTCAATGTCATTGAAATTGAAGAGGGCTTAGATGGTGAAACTTTCTTCCTGTATGTGTTCCTTGCTGCCTGCGTTGTCCTCCTCCTTGTTGCTGGTCAGCAATTCCTGTACTCTGTTGGCCGTGGCTCTCGCGGTGGCCGATCTGCTGGTCGTAAGAACCCAGCTGTTGAGACTGGCACCAACAACCCCAATGATGTTGACTATGACTGGCTCCCACGTGAAACCCTCAACAGCATAAGTGAGTTTTTCAAAATTTGTGCAATAAATTCTATTGGTTCATTCCCAAACTGTTTTTGTTCACTTGTGTAGGACATGTTGTCATTGAAATTTTCTCATTTTCAGAAAAATCACCCAAATCTCCTAAAATGAGCCCAAGATCACAGAAGCAGAGCCCCAGGACAAGGAAGGTGAAGCGGTCTCAGGGAGATGATTGAAAATCTGTGATATCAATTTAGACAATTGGCTACCACAGCTTCTTCAATACATTTCAAGACTTCTGGCTGTGGGTATGCATAAATTCAGATATCATGGTCAAAGACCAATTATTTATGACAGACTGAATGTACTTGACAGAACAGTTGATAACTACACGATTCCGAACTGTGCATACTCCTTCGAGCTCATTATCAATGCACAAATGTTAAATATTTTAAAAACATCAGATGTTGTGTCATTTTTTGTATTAACTTATGTTATATTTTTTATGTTGACTGAAAATTACCTTTAAAGTTGAAAAAAAAAAAAGAAAAGAAATAAAGCCCTGATAAGGGTAAGGTTGTGTTGAAATTTGTTTTGCAACTTAGTGCCGATAAGTGTGACCATGTGCTTAATTTTATGAACTATTTTAAGAGAATATTAAGAGCACTTGTTGAAATGTTATTCAGTTTGTTGTGATTTATAACTCAACACTTGGCATTTTAAGGATTTGTTGTCATTTTATTGAGGTGGTCTTCTGCTGAATGCCAATGCTTAATCCAGAATAATGCAGCTGATCTTCCTGTCAGTTGAATTTTCATTTCATGCAACTGAAATCGTGTTCATATTCTTTTATGACTTTGACATTTCTTTACCAGTGTGAATGAGATTATGTATTTTGAAATGAGTAATTTGTTTGGGTACCATGTGTTTGTATGTAAATGAGCCTAGTTAGATCTCAATTGTTGGAGGCAGAACTCTTGTAAGAGCTAGCCTATTATCTTTTTTATTTAGTGTTTCTGATGTAATATATTTATATTATACATGTGTGTATCTTTGGGATGAATGAAGATGGTTTAGTTTTACAGCTTTCTACCAATTCTTTCAATTGAATGTGAGTTTTTGGTGGACTAAATCATTTCATGTTGCTCTGTATTTCCTCTGTGAGGAACTGTGACCTGTTTCTGTTACATAACATGTGTTCCCTTTACATGTACTGAACAATGAATGTAATGTGGAGTCAAAGAGTTTGTATTTTTTGGAGTGGTCCTTCGACTGTTCAAAGGCACATACATCGAAGCCTAAGTTGCAAAATGAGATTTCCGGGCTTGAAACATGGATTGTGTAAACTGTTTGCTGAGGAGGAAGACAAATAAAGTCTTAAAACTATTCTTTTCACAATTCTGATAACCTGTCCCTCTACACACAGGATTGTTTCATTAGCATTTACACTTGGCTTCATCAGAATGGTCCCTTCCGTGTTTGTAGTTATTATGCAGGTTATGACTGATCAGAGCTCCAATTTCTAAGGCGTTTCATGAGTCAATAGATGAGCTCTATTGTTAAGAATGGCGTCAAACCCAGAGATATCCATATGAAAAAGCTGTCTTGTCAACAACAACAATCTTCCCTCTTCTACAGGCAGGGCTGAGAGGAAAGAAAATAAAGAAACTAAAAATTTTACTCTTTTAATTTAACAAAGCTTTAATAGTGGGTAACACTTTACATAATTCAAAAACAATATGTACAATCAGTTCCATCTTTAAATACACAACTATCATGGTCGGACACAAATCCATACTGAACAATACAGAATTTGTTCATTCAGATTTTCCTGCAAATCAGTCCAATAATTAACATTAACACGAAATTTAACTCAAGTTGCAACAAAAAGATTACCAATAATGTAAATCACAGACATCACCACATGCAACATAATCTAAACAAAAAGAGCATAACTGCATTTTTTTCCTTTTTCAGAATGCCTTATGTACAGAAATCAAAAATTATGCATTTTGTTCATATTCATTTTTACACACATAATAAACTCAACAATTCATAAATCATTTGTTTCTTTAAAAAATTAATTAGTGACCTTCATTGTCAATAACATACTCAATCTATTTTAAAATTTCTTACCAGAAGTAAACAGCACCACAATTTGTCACTTTAGAATGACAGAGGCATGATCAGACAACAAAGCAAATGGCAATGAGATCAGTCAACAGACCACCTCTTTCTACAAATATATGGCTACATATTTAATAATTTGGTTGAAGCTGCTGCTCACAATTAGTCTACTGCATGGCACATGGTTAGTATCACCTTTAAGGGTGATGGGATTGGAGCATAACAGCTCAAAAATGCACTAAACCAGACGTTTCTCTCTCCAAGCGATGATTTTAAAACAGTTATAGAGTGACAATACAAGTTGAAGGGTACTGTTACAGCTTCTCAAAATCAGGTGCAAGCAGAGAAGTAAGGGAGGGGGAGGGAAGTACAGGTCAGGTAATTCCTTGATGCAAAAGTATGCTAACTTTCCTCCAACATTCATCTAAAGAGCAACAATCTTCATAAAATGAATTAAAAAATAACAACCCATTGCACCTCACCCACAGATCTAAAATAACTTAAAATTTGTATTGTGCGTCCATCATATGGCAATGGTTTTGGCACAGTTGCTCTACATCAAAGCAGAAAGTCGATGACGAAAGAACACAAGATACTAATAAATTATGATTGCACAAAAATTAATTTTAAATGAGATGTTTTAACAAAAGAAAACTCATAACACAGACAGAAATAACACTTTTCAGTCGCAATTAATTTAAGCAATTACTACAAAACTCTGTTCAAGGCAAAAGTAAAAGTCTTTGTACGATTGGATAAAATGCATAACATTAAAGTATGATAAAAAGAGAATGACTCTAGAAAACAAGCTATTGAGGACAAAAAACCACAATTCTAAGAGACCAATGTTGTTGTCAGTTCTTTCAGGTTCAGTGATCACTTCCTGAATGGTTTCTTAAAGTAAATAAAATAACTTAATCCCTTCAATCACTGGATGAGCTACAATGAGAGTGAAAATTAAAACTCCAGACTAAAAGTCTGGTCAATACATGAGGAAATCACTGGATGCGTTCAAACGAAAGTGACGACAGCGTTGTCACAATAGTTATCAAAACGCTCCCTAACGCTTTGCTAAATAAACTAATTAACACAAAAACGCAGCTAAAGGACCTGCTATGCCAGAGATTTAAATCCCATATTTTCCCTATCACATCGCTCTGCTAAAAAAAAAAGGTCCTTACAAAGCAGTGAGATCACAAATACGCGCTGCTGCACAGTCGTGACGGCGCATGGCGGGGCGGAAGGCAATGTACAGCACGGACAAGACGCGTGCAGTCGCAGGCTCCTACTCCTACTCGGGGACCCTGGCCAGCTTGGAGGGCGGCATGCCAGCTGCCGCTGCCGCCTGCGCGGCGGCCTGGGCCTCCTCGGCGGCGGCGGCGGCCAGCTGATCAGGCGCGGACCACCGCCGCTTCTTCCCGGCCATCGAGGCCGCAGAGTCCGCGGTGGGGGTGGATGCGGGTCCGGGCGCGGGGCCGGGCCCAGGGAGGTGGTGGGCCGGCGCCCTCGGGTGGCCGGTGGGCGGCGGCAGGTTGACGGCCGGCTGCTTCTTGCCGCGGCCTCCCCGCGCCCCGCTGGAGGCCTGGGCCCTCTGGGGCGCCTTGGGCGGTGGCTGCTGATGCTGCTGCTGCTGCTGCTGAGGCTGCTGCCGGTGCGTCAGCGACACGACCACATCCCCCACCTGCAGTGTCCGGCAGTTAAGTCCCAGAAGCTGCAGCGACCGCTCCGGCGAGCACGAGGCCCAGCCGTTGCCGTACACGCAGAAGGGGTGCTCAGAGGTGGTCTCGATCTCGGACTGCAACACGAACATGCAAGACAACTTTAGGAAAACCTGCTCGAAAGGACGTGGAGGCGTTACGAGCGCGAAGTTCCGAACAAAAGCGCCAAGACAGGGCACCCCTCCCCAATGCGTCTTCACTGCCAGGCCCAAGGCGCGCAACCAGTCGGCGTGTGTCAGTAAGGCCGAGAGCCGCCGCGGCAGGCCGGCTTGAATCTTCATTTCAATCTCGATCCGCATTCCACGGAGAGCGTATCTTTGATCTCCCTCCCGGCCGCCGCACTCTCCCCCCCCCCTCCCCTCCACCACACTCCAGCCAACTCCAGCACAGTGACTACCACATTCCGAGTCCCATCTCTGTCTGTCGCTGTCTCGAGGGTCTCGAGTCGAAACATTGACCTTGCAAAGGTCGCCCGCCTTCCACGCCACCTCTTAAGCACGTACTCACTCACTCTACGTTATTCAAGCGGCGACCCGCGGTCCGACATTTCAAAATAATCCGAATCGGGAGGTAATTTATTGGCCTCGTTATATCGATCTCGGCGGGGCCCAGGTCCCAGCGGAAGGGTTTGGGCCGCCCAGCAGAGCAGAGCCCTTTGATCAAACAGTCGTGGCCCGTAGCGCATTCCCGCGGCGAGGACGGGTCGGGGAAGCCTGTGCCTGTGAGCCATAGATGGGCCCTTGTTCCTGAATGCAGCGTCGCCCCGCCCCGCCCCGCCGCCCGGTCCGGTCCGCCTCCTCCGGTTCCAGCGAGCCGAGCCGAGCCAAAGCGCTGAGCCAGCCAGCCGGGGCCCGGGGGGGCCCGGGGCCGTGAGGAATTCGGCACGAGTACCTTTAAGAACCCCCTCTCCTCCCACCCCACCCGCTCCCAGCGCAGCGCAGCGCGCCGCGGGTGCACAGGAGAGGGCAGGGGCAGCGCCCTCTCAGTGTGTGTGTGTATCGCACGCGTGCGTGCGTGCGTGTCACCGGCGGCGTCCAGCGACGCTCAGCGACTCGGCGTCGCAACCCGAGATTGGGAGGAGAGGAAGAGGGAAGGAGGCGAGGAGAGGGGGGCGGGGCGGGGCGGGGCGGGGAGAGCCAAGTAATTAACCCATCTGCCTGCAGCATACCTGCAGCCTGCAGCGCGCGGCGGTCGCGGCCGCTGCTGCCCGCCTCGCCCCACGCCGCGCCTGGCGGGGACGGCGCGGCGGCGGAGAGGAACGCGCAGTAGGAGGAGTGGTTGTGTTTGAGAGGGGAGAGGTGCCGGATAGCCGTGCCCCGTTAGGCCCGCGCCGCGACCCGTCTGATCCCGAGGCTGCGCCTGCGCCCTGAAGGTCAGCCGACTTATTCCGAAGAGCGCTTTCCTCGCACTGTCCCTCTCACACTCATGGACTTGGTCGTATTGGTGTGAGAGAGACAGAACGAGTAGAGCTCTTTGGAATAAGTCGGCAGGCGGCCCGGTCCTGTCGCGCCCTGCTCGGCGCCGCCATCCATGCATTATTCCTGTCCGGCCTGGTCCGGTCCGGTTCGGACTCGACTCGACACTCCGCTCGCTAACTCAGACTCACCTCGCTGCCGCCGACGCTGAGCGCGATGGTCACCCTGCAGCTGAGCGTGGACTGTATCCTGACCACGGTGGCGGGGTCCGCCCTCAGGGTGGGGTTCCGCTCGGCGGAGGCCACGAAGTCCTCGGCCTTGGTCTCCTGCACTCGTTTCAGCTCTCCGGACGCCAGCCTGTCGGGCAGGAGGAGGGCGGGGCATTAAGAATGGGGCTGGGGGATGGATGAGCGGTCGAGGACGTGGCACTGGCACTGGACCGGCGACTTACCTGATGAAGGAGCCCTTCCAGAACTGCGGCAGTGTGGTGGCGGGGGCGGGGGTGGCAGCGGGGGCGGCCGCCGCGGCGGGGTGGTGGTACTCCTGCGCGCCGGGGGCGGCGTGCATGGGGTGGTGGGGCGTCGCCGTCGTCGTCATGATGGGCGCGGCCGAGGACATGGGCGGCAGCATGCTGGTGGAGGTGCTGACCAGGGGCGGGTGCTTGGCCGCGTGCGAGGCGTGCGCGGCGTGCGACGCGGAGCGGTGCTTGGCGCTGTCCTTGCCGCCGGAGGGCGGGCCCGCAGGCACCGGCACCTTGAACGTCTTGGAGGCCACGGCCGGCTTGGGGGCCGGGTGGCTCGGGGGCGGCAGAGGGGCGGGCGAGCCGGCCGGGGGCGAGTAGGCGGCGGGCGCGTCGGCCGGCGCCCCGGGGGGCGGCAGGCGCGAGCCGTAGGGCGAGTAGGGCGCCGGCGGGAACATGGGCGCCGCCATGGGGTAGTGCGGGTAGTGGTAGCCCATGGCCGCGCTGCTGCTGTGCGAGTGCACGGCGCGCTCCTTGTCCTCCTTGTGGCCCGCGCTCAGGTTGACGGGGGCGGGCGAGGGCGCCGGGGGCGGCGCGGCCTGCGGGCTGGGCGTCGGGCTCTGCGGCGGCAGGCGGTGGTGGCTCACTGACTGGCTTGCGGCCGCGTACCTGTAACATCCCATTCAAATCCCATGAGCGAGGGGGACACAACTATGAATTTTGGTGTCAATTTTTTTGTGAATCTTTGTGAATTTTCTTGGGTTTAAATTTAATTCTGAAATTTTGCTTGAATTTTACCTGAAGTTCTCTTAATTTTCCTAAATTTCTCTTAATTTTTCTGAATTAAGAGGTGAACAAAAATTTCAGAGCTGTTTCCCCTTTGCCCGTGGGGCACTGCAGGGTGGGGCGGGCGAGGGCGCGAGGGTCTAGCGTGCACTACGAGATCAGCCGCGACACTGTGGCCTCACTGTGGCCACACAGCCAGATGGGGAGGAGCAAAGGAGGCGCCAGCTCTAACATCCAAGCGGAAGCTTACCTTGCTAGATGATGCTGCTGGTGTTGCTGGTGCAGCCAAAATCTCAAGTCAGGCGGGGAAAACATTGCAGCACCTGGACCAGGCTCTCCCGGCCTATTTGTAAAAAGCACAAACCAAAAGAAATAAAATAAAAATGCCAGGCAAGAAAACAAAATTCGCTATGCAGGAAACTAAATTTTAAAGGAAAGAGAAAATACTGCCTATGTAAGTACTTTAAAAGTTGACTTAGAAACTACACGTCACAAAAAATACAAAGTGTAATCTAATTTTCTAACATGTCATACAGTGGCAAGTACAAAGGCATAATTACGAGAACGGCCTTACGTATTAATGGGCTTAAATTACTATCTATTACTATCTAATCTACTTTCTAGAGATCAACTTACACCCACCTATGAGGAGGCATGGGTCGGAGGAACTCCCCAGTGGTGAAGGCCTGCAGCATGGGGTGGTGGGAGGGGGGCCCGAGGCCCGCCCCCAGGGCCGCGCCCAGGCCCGCGCCGAGCCCCGCGCCCAGGCTGGAGCCCAAGCCATGGCCGACCCGATGAGGCGGCTCCACGGCGAGTCCCGCGGATAACATTCCGTTCAAAGCCTGCCAACAGGAAAAAAAAAAAACATAAGTGAAAATAAAGGTCAAACTGGAGAAAAACTCGCGAATGATGTCGAGAAGATTCGACGCGAGGAACTATGAGTGAGCAGAGGAAGAAAGAAAAGAAGAAAAAAAGAAGAACAACAACAACAACTTTCCCCAAAATGCTAAAAGGCTTTGGACACGGCGCTTGCCAAGGACGCCAAGAGGCGAACAGTTTCGAGCCGAGTAGTTCCGGAACGTGAGCGCGTCAGGCGGGTCGGGTCGGGACGAGACGAGACGAGACGGAGGGCAGCCGCAACGATCCGCAACCCGGTCTAAGCCAGATACGTGCTAATCCGTTCAGCACGCACCTCACAACACCCGTGCAAAATTCCGAGTGGAGAGTACCAGGGCTACGCCTAACATGAGAATGGCACTGATAAGACCCCGCGGAGGGGTTGGGCTTGGGGCTGGGCAACTTAGGTGGGACCGGGCCGGGCCCTCGGCTACTCCTCCCAACTCCTCCCCAGGAGCCGAGTGGCGCGGTGCGTCGTGGAGTCTGGAACGGGAAGTCCTCTCCTCTCTTCTGACGGAAGCTCGACAGTCACCAAGGGGACCGGCAGGCCAGGCGCTCCAAACTACCACTAACACGAGGGTCAAGGGGGAGAGGTAGGAAAGGCCGCAGCCGGCCGCAGCGAAAGGTCGGGGGTCAGCGGGTGGGCCGGGAGTAGGAGTGGATGGGGAGGGATTGAACCAGGATGGGGTAGAAGAAGATTTGGGAGGGGGAAGGCTTCTTCAGGAGGAAGAGGAACTTTTCAAAGGAGGGTGTTGGCCAAACCCAATAGTGCCACAAGTAAGAAGGAACATACTCATACTCAAAGCCCTCCCTAAACTCCAAGAAAGTGGCGCACACCAAAGTCCTCCCCTCGTGGAAAAAGAAAAAGGAGCCACCCGCACTCCATTCTTTGTCATCCTGTTATCCCCACCGCCCACGGCCCCAGACACATACTCCAAGAAAATATCGCACTACACGTCCCACCACCCACCGCCCCCTACCGCCTCCCAGCGAACGTGAGCTGAGAGAGCGTTGGGGTGGAAAGGCTTAGGGCTCTCCCCCACCCCGCCCCATTCTCCTTTTGGTTTTGTCCTTTCCCCGCCTTTCTCTGGCGTTGGGGAGATCCCCACCTCCACACACAGCCAGACGCACGCTTTCTTGCTTTATGAAGACTGGGATCTCCAGCCTCCGCCAGCCAACATCCTCCAGCCGAGCTACCCCAACACTCTGCCACGCCGACCCCACTCTCCCAGCCCCAGCGGCGCGACACACGAGCCGATTCCGTGCGGGCGGGGCGGGGCGGGGAGGGGCGGCGGGGTCGGGGACGCGACGGTCTGTTCGCGTTAGTTACCAACCGGTCACTTCGCAACAACGTACGATGCCCGGCCGTCCCCTCCCCGCCCCTCCCCCGCACCGCGCCTGGCAGATAAGAGATGATGCACGGAGCACAGAAGCACGCCAAGGCTGCAATTACTGTATTCAGTGCTTCCGCGGCGAGGCGATAGGCACAGGCCCAGCAAAGGCCGGCCCAGCAGGGCCCTGCTGCACCGAACAGCCCAGCCGGGCCCGGCCGGGCCGATATAGTGGCCGAGGTACGTGAAAAAATCGCGCATTTTGTGAAAGAAGCACCAAAATTTGCAGAGACGTTCTTAAAGGTATAAGGAACAATTCTGTCCGAAGGCCTTTTGAGATTTTCGAACCGTTCAGCCTGTACCGTTCAATTCGTACAACTTGAACACAATGGCATAAGTAGCAGTAACGCAGACCCTAATTAAGCTAACGAGAGGCGTGGAGTATGTAAACTACCTAATTTGATGGTGCCCAACACGATGAAAAGGTCGGTTGGGCGATTTGAACACTTTTGAACACTTCTTTGAACGTTTTTGTACATTTTCGAACGCTGTCATGCCTCGCGGCAGAAACCCCGTAATTTTGACCGTTTAAGCAGGTTTTTTTTTACATCCTGAAATTCTGACAGGCTAGAGGGTTGTATAGGACCATCTCCCTAGCGTGTACAATTCCGTTCCGAACACTGACTTGAACACTGAGTTGAACAAAATAAATTGTTTTCGAAGCTAGGTATCAGACACGTTGATTCCATGTGAAACGGGTACGCTAGTGACGAATCTGGACACAGAAACAAGGTTTCTACACTCTGGAACACTTTCCGCTACGTTCCGAACACTGACTGGAACACTGAGTTGAACAAAATTATTTGTTTTCGAAGCTAGGTATCAGATACGTCGATTCCGTGTGAAAGGAGCCCGCTAGTAACGAATCTGGACACAGAAACAAGGTTTCTCCACTCTGGAACACTTACCGCTCCGTTCCGAACTCTGACTGGAACACTGAGTTGAACAAAATATACTGCTTAAAAACCCAGATATTAGACACGTCGATTCCGCGAGAAAGGGGTCCACCAATGACGAATTGGGACACAAAAACGATGTTTGTCTACTCGAGAACTCTTACCGAACTGTTATGGACACTAGTTGGATCAATGATATTTTTCCTTAAATCTTGAACCTTAAATAGTTTTTTTTTTTTTTTTAAAATTTAAAAGGGTATATGGAGCTTTCTAAATTGTACAATATCCTGTAAAATGTTCCAAGTAAGTGTTCCTGTAAAATGTTCCAGCCTAGATCAGTGTGAATCCGTTCTCGTCCAGCTGAGGGTCATCAATGGCTTGATCTTGTGCATCTCTGCGGAAATAAGAGTCACGCGTCTATCAGTTATACGTTCTATAAATGTAGAATTTATATGGTCAATGTTTGTCTTACGTGACTGGTGGCTCGGCGCAGTTCCCAATCCGCCTTTATGATGCGAAAACCAAAGAATCAGATATTAACTCTTTCCGACGAGACCTTTACGACGGTGTGAAAACCCTAAATATGATACCAGCAAGCAAAGAAGCTCTTCGACAGCACTCTCTTCGTGCAGCATACCAGGTTTGGGGTCAAGCTCATTTACCCCAGGGCTCCCCTGATGCACTGGAAAAACAAAGGTGCGAATCCCTACCTTTAAAAGGCACTAACAAAGTTTAGTGCCTTTCCAAAGGTACTAAAGTTTAGTGCCTTTGGAAAGGCACGAAAGTCGACCTTTCACACCTTTGGCTGACTAGCTTCATATAAGTTCCATACAAGTTTAGTGCCTTTGGAAAGGCACTAAACTTTAGTACCTTAGTAAAGGCACTAAACTGCGCCCTTGACTAAGCAGTACATTTTGTTCAACTCAGTGTTCCAGTCAGAGTTCGGAACGGAGCGGTAAGTGTTCCAGAGTGGAGAAACCTTGTTTCTGTGTCCAGATTCGTTACTAGCGGGCCCCTTTCACACGGAATCGACGTATCTGATACCTAGCTTCGAAAACAAATAATTTTGTTCAACTCAGTGTTCCAGTCAGAGTTCGGAACGGAGCGGTAAGTGTTCCAGAGTGGAGAAACCTTGTTTCTGTGTCCAGATTCGTTACTAGCGGGCTCCTTTCACATGGAATCGACGTATCTGATACCTAGCTTCGAAAACAAATAATTTTGTTCAACTTAGTGTTCCAGTCAGTGTTCGGAACGTAGCGGAAAGTGTTCCAGAGTGTAGAAACCTTGTTTCTGTGTCCAGATTCGTCACTAGCGTACCCGTTTCACATGGAATCAACGTGTCTGACACCTAGCTTTGAAAACAATTTATTTTGTTCAACTCAGTGTTCAAGTCAGTGTTCGGAACGGAATTGTACACGCTAGGGAGATGGTCCTATACAACCCTCTATCCTGTCAGAACTTCAGGATGTAAAAAAACCCTGCTAAAACGGTCAAAATTACGGGGTTTCTGCCGCGAGGCATGACAGCGTTCGAAAATGTACAAAAACGTTCAAAGAAGTGTTCAAAAGTGTTCAAATCGCCCAACCGACCTTTTCATCGTGTTGGGCACCATCAAATTAGGTAGTTTACATACTCCACGCCTCTCGTTAGCTTAATTAGGGTCTGCATTACTGCTACTTATGCCATTGTGTTCAAGTTGAACGAATTGAACGGTACAGGCTGAACGGTTCGAAAATCTCAAAAGGCCTTCGGACAGAATTGTTCCTTATACCTTTAAGAACGTCTCTGCAAATTTTGGTGCTTCTTTCACAAAATGCGCGATTCTTTCAGTATGTAACGTGTACCGCGGCCACTAATAGCAGGATGACAGCAGCTACCGCATCAGTTCCCCCCCCCCCCCGCCCCGCCCCGCCCTACACCTATCTTATCACTGTGATGATCCCACGAAAGCTTTCGACAGCGCGCCGCCCCCGCACCGCGCGCCGCGCCTCAGGTCAGGCCAGATCCCGTACTCAGCTAATCAAACGAAACTAAAGCTCTTCCTCCCCCATCCCACCAGACCGCCGCTCCCCGGTCCCGGTCCGCGTAACCCAAACTTGGGGTGATACCAAACACTGCAGTGCGCGCTTCCGCCCTACCACCCTAGCCCATGCCCGGGTTATCCCCCCCCCCCCCCAAGCACACGCAAACACACACACACAAAGAATGGATAATCGTCATCCCTCATGGCCGGCAAAAACGGAAGCAGCGCTGGGCGGGATGACGTCACGGTGAGGGGAAGAGGGAGGCGAAGGGATGGGAGGCGACCTTGCCCTTGCGGCGTATATCGACCAGCGCCCCGCCGCGCCGCGCCGAGCGCCCATTCACCAAAGCCAGGCCCAAGGGGTGGAGGGGCGGGAGTGGGAGGCGCGGGCCGGGCTGGGCCCCTCCTCCAGTTACTCCGGGCGAGAGGGGAGGGGGCTGCTGCCAACTCCACCAAGCCAAGCAGGCAGGCGAGCACGCTGTGTAGCGCCACGCTGCGCCGCGCCAAAGACCCGCACCACGGCGATCACAGCACGCCGATGTCCACCCCCTCCACCGCCATGACCCGACCTCCTCTTCCTCTTCCTCCTCCTCGGCCCCCCGGCCGCCCCGGGCCGCGCGGCGGGGTGCTCGAGGCGGAGCGCGAAAGGGAGAGAGAGGCGGGGTGGAGTGCGGGGCTTAGCAGCAGCGGAAGTGCCGCATGGGATATGCACGAAGCGGGAGCGCGTGGTTGGGCGCGCGTGGGCGCGGTGGGGTGGGGCGGGGAGGACGGGGCGGGGCGGGGCGGGGCGGGGTGGTGTATGGGGTAGCGGCACTCGGCGCTAAGTGCGGCCCGACCCATTCATCACTCCCCATCCCATCCCTAGACCGGACCCGGCAGGGCTGGCGGGGCCCGGGGGCACACAGCACGGCCCACGATAAGGCTGCTGCTCGCCAACCCCACGCGCTCGCCCTCACGCCCACAGCACAGCGCCCCTGCCGCCCATTCAGACAACCAATCCACTTCAGGAGAAGGAGGAGGGGGCGAAGAAAATGGGACAAGCGGCCACCGCGCCGCAAACGTCGTGGGCAGTCGCCACACAATGTAATTCATTTTCAACATCGCAAAACTCGAGGCGAAAGTAAACAGATAAACACGTGGGGGTAGGGGAGGAGAAAAAATGTTCTCGAAAAAAAAAAAGGAAAAAAAGAAGGACTGTCTAAAAACTGATATGATTGGTGATAGTAATGACACCGCAGCGCATATGGGTAAGACAAGAACGAGTGACAATATCTTTTCATACGAACGAGAATAGGACTTCCTGGAGATAAGGGGCTGAGAGACATCACTCACTCCCTCACACTCACTCCCTCACACTCACTCACTCACTCACTCACTCACTCACTCACTCACTCACTCACTCACTCACTCACTCACTCACTCACTCACTCACACTTACACTCACACACCTCGCCTCAGGGCGTGGTCCCACCCCGCCCCGGCAGCAGACCGCACCGCTTATCAGTGCTCCTCCACCTCTACTCCAGACCCGGCTGGGCGCCGTCGCGCCGCCGGACCTACAAACACCGACCCTCCTAAAAATAGCGGTCTCGGCGCAGGTCAGGTCGTCGGCCGGAGGGGTAGAGGGGTGCGAGCGTAAGGGGTGGAAGAGGAAACTACGCCACGCGAGCGGCGACAGCGCCTAAAAGTAGCGCGGGTCCCGCCCTGCCCTGCCCTGCCCTATCGACACATGCAGGCGAGGGCGGGCCGGGTCATTAGCCCGGTGTATAGACCAAAGGACCTGGAGGGGCGGTCAACAGAGTGGTGGGAACAGCCGCACCGCCGCCAACCTCACCCGGAACAGCTGCGCTCCGAGCCAAGAGGGCCGACCCCATGAATGGCGGACCTATTCGCGGAGCTGCGCTGGGGACGGGCCCGAGCTAGAGGTCCCAGGGGCGCGGCGGGGCGCGGCGGGGCGCTGCGGGGCGCGGCGGGGCGCGGCGGGGCGGCCCGGAGGAGGACGAGGCGAGGATCAATGCTGCCACGAGCGTACAGCACCTGCGCCCCGCCCCGCCCCGCCGCGCCCCGGGGAGCCATGAATGGGGCCGAGGAGAGGGTACGCCCACGCCCACGCTGAGCCACCCCCCGGCCCGGCCGCCCCCGCGGCGAGAGTACACGCCGAGCAGAGGAACAAGAAGAGCGCGCGGCTACAGCCGGGGAGATAGGCAACCCAGGACTAGCGCGCCTAGCGCGTGGCCTACCCACAGGCGCTCCGGCCCCACCCCGCCCCGCCTGCTACAGTAACGCTGCTGCACGCAGTGCCGAAAGTGCTCGTGAGCCTTTTTTCGGCCGGCCGCGGTCGCAATGCATATGGAAATCACCCCGACGTCTAGCTCAGATAAACTGAAATTAAACAGGCAACAGGTTTATTTTTTGAGGGACACAATCTCTCAGCTTTTCGTGACGAAGCGTGTTTTAAAAATATACACAGAATAAGTGGGCAGGGGCGTGGCACGGGGCACGGCCGCGGGGCATGCACCTCCATCCTCACTGCACACACGGTCCGGTGCTCTCAGCACCAGGACCGCGACGGGCAGCACGCAATGCGTTGACATTCCAGCGCGGCGTTCCCACGAGGCCAAGGTGGCGCGGGGCGGGGCGGGGCGGGGCGGGGTGCGCGGCCACCTCACGTGCTCGCAGCGGTGCGTGCGGGGCCCCGGGGCCAGCGGGCACGAGGCAAGCCCCGCACGCACTACCAGGAGCTACCCGCGGCGGCGCGGAGCCAGGCAGGCCGGACCTTGCCTGGAGTGTACAAGGCGACGTACTTCCGGGGGTCTGCTTAAGGGGTGGAGAACTAGCCCCACCCTCGCTCTGACAGTGCCAGGGGGGCCGGGGCCCCGGCCACCGGCCCCGACTCCGCCGGGAGGAAACTTCCGGGTGGCACATCGGCCCGCGCGCGGCAACAGGGCTGCTGCTGCGGTGGTGAGGTCGAGGGCGCCGCCAGCCGCGAGAAAGAGGCCGACCCCGACCGGCCGACCCGGCGCGACGTCGCCGATAGAAAGGAGGAAAGAAAGGAAAAAAAAACTTAAAAGGAAACGCCGCGGGGGCAACAAAAACCTCGGACCAAAATAATAATAACAATAAGAGTCGGACGCCCCGCGCGATAACGAGTGACTCAATAAGCAAGGCGATACAGAGCAGAACCTGCCGGCCGGCCGGCAGCGATACGGGACGGGACGGGTCGCGTCAGCGGCGGCCAATGGCGCTTGAGTGGCGCAACTACCAAAGGGGTGAGGTGGCAGGTGGCAGGCCGCAGGCCGCAGCAGGCGCCTCGTACCCGCCCTCAGCGCTACCTACACTTACCTGCCGACAAGTACGTGAAGGATGACGCCGCCGCCGCGAGCGTACTCGCGCACCGGAACGTAAGTCGTTCGTGGGCGCTCAGTCACTCACTCTCTCACTCGTACTCACACACTCAGAGGCGTGCAGCTGTGCACAAGCATAACGCGGCCCCGCCGGGCCCCGCCGGCAGCAGTGACTCAGCCGCGCATTGACATTACCTTATCTCGCTATTTATAGTCAGCGGGGCGGGCGGGCCCCGGCCGGGCCGGGCCGCCGGGGTGGACAGCAAGCCACGACCGGTCGGTACGCCCGGCCCGGCCCGGCCCGGCCCGCGCACATCATCGTGTTTGGATAGCGGGGTGGAACACGTGTTCTAGGCTCCATGCCCAAGGCCTGCCGGCCGACCCGCGGGGAATGGGATGACAGCCGACTGATTCAGAAATTCAGAACGTAGCTCTCGTATCTCCGTCCTTGACGCACCCTATGGCGGTGCCCTATGCTGGGGGCGGCAGGGCCCCATGAGTGCGACAAGGACGGAGGCGCGAGAGCGATGTTCGGTATCGGAGGGCAGAGCGAGCACCATTGCCGCCCTCCACTCCACTGCCCTACCCCGCCTCGCCCTGAGATCCAGTGGGGTGCACAGTGGTTGAAATGCGTCTCCCTGTCCTCGTCGCACTCATGAGACGCGGCAATGAGGAGCAAGAGTAAGGACACCGCTATAGGTTTTCCAAATCACCCTGCCGGCCGCTGATACAAGAAAGCAAAACATGTAGACGCGGCGGAGCGGGGCGGGGCCGGCCGGGGGTATACAGCAGCGTGCCTGACCAAGCAGGCCGTGTCGCCGTGGGCGGCGCCAGCACGCCAGGAAAAAGTCTACCGATCGAAAATTAAATGATGAGTCAAGCTTCAGAAAACCCAAGCAAAAGAGGGACAGAGCCTTGAGTAACCCCCGCCGGGCCGGGCGGTCGTCTAATCGGGCAGGACCTGCTTCACGAGACCAGTCTGGATACAGCAAATCCCCATTTCTTACAAGGCGGGGCGGGGCTAAGGGGTGCTGCCCGGAGCCTCCAGGGCCGGGGCCGGTTTTTTTGAGAATAACACACGGGCCCCTCACTACCTGCGGACCTGGACCTTCTTATCGCCGGCGGGGCCGGGCCGGCGGCCTGGGCGTGGCAGCTACGAGACAATGCCAGTCAAGGGATAGGTCACTCCAGGGGCGGAGCGGGAGCGGGAGCGGGCCCCGCCCCGGCACCAGGACCAGGGCCCGTCCCCTCTCCAGGCCAGGCCTTCCAGGAAGACGGGGCGGACGGGGCGGCCTGGCCGTGGGTCAGCAGGGTGTCCTGCTGGTGCGCCCCGCGCCCCGCGCCCCGCCCGAGGGCCGCGCCGCGCCGCGGGACAGCGCGAGGGTTTACGACGCTTTGTACGGCCCGGCTCGACTCGGTTAAGCCGCACACTGTCCGCGGCTCGGCTCGGCTCGGCTCAGCTCGGCTCGGCTCGGGGCGGAGTGGACTCTTGACTCAGACAACACACTCGTTATCACGTCGCGGGCCCTGGCCCGGCCCGGGCGCGGCCCCTCCGCCCAGCTACCATGTTGTACCGCACTACCCGCACCCGCCCGCGCACCTTCACAGATTGCAACAGGGGGACGATTGGTAAGTCGTCCCCAAGTGTTTCAAAGGGACTGACGGAGCACATTAAGTACACGTAATAAATCTGCAGGACGGCGGCGGCTGCGCAGATGGGAGTCCCGCGACAAACTCGATGAATGGCTCTAAATCGGGAAGCGCGGCGGGGTGACTTGTCCGTACCCCTTCCACCGCCCCTCTGCCCCCCCACCCCCACCCCCACCCTCTTTACAACCTTTTACGCCAGGTTACACGCGACACTCACCTGTGCATACTCCAATGAGAACAGGGCCTCAGCGTCCTCCTCGAAGCAGAGTCCCTGGCGTTTGTTCTTGGCGCTCGGTGACACGAAACACACGGCGGCGCTCACTGGGCTTGCGCTTGCACTTCACTGAGCCGCTGAGCACACGACAGGACAGGAGGGAGGCTGCGAGCCGCGCCGGGCAGGGCAGGGCGTATCCAGGCGTCACTCACACGTAGCACTGGCTCAGGTCTCTCCTTCACACCCTCTTCGCCTCTCTCTCTCACACGCACACACACACTCTCTCTCTCTCACACACACAGACACGGACTTGTGGCGCTCGTGGTGCGGTATGTACGTAACACGGCACACGTCTGACGTCGCTGGGCCCCAGCACTGGACTGGCAGGCGGCGGCGCGGCGCGGCGGCCCGACCGCGGCCGGGGCCCGGGGCCCGGGCGAGCCGGGCGGCGAGTCAGACCGTGGTGGGGGCAGGCGGGCGGGGTGGGGCGGTGTGGGGCGGGGCGCGGCGGGGTGAGGTGGGGGCAGCGGCAGCATCAGCTGCGCCCCTCTCACCCCCGCCCCCTCCCCCCTCTCCTCCCCCCGCAGTCTGTAGTAGAATGCATAGTGGTCGGCGAGGCCCCCGCCGCCCCGCCCCGGCCCGGCCCGCCCCACCCCACTTCACTGCCGCCAGCCGCCCCACCGCCGCCACGCCACGCCACGCCCAGGACAGGACGGGGGACCCCTGGCGTAGTACACCAGAGTATAGCCACGCTCAAAAATTGCGTCGGTCGTTGTGAATGGCGCTGGGCGGCCCGAGTGATGGGTTCACACCTAAGCGATCGCCTGCTCGTCCAAGGAGACAGGGTGGGTGGGGCGTGGGGCCGGGCCGGGCTTGGCGGGCGACGGTCAATGGACGAGGCAGGTGTGCGAAAACAACGCAAAATTATGTCGCCGTGACGGTGGGCATGGGCGACAGGATTTGGGACGGCTCCACACCGACCGGTCGATTACGCGGAAATGTTTACCAAAATGAAATACGGTTCCTTCGTTCTAAAGTAAATTTTGCACATGATTCAAAGCAAATTTCGTTGATACGAGTGTGACTTGAAAATAAAGGAACTCGCTTTGAATCATGTGCGGAATTTACTTTAGAAGAATGGAATCTTTTTTTTAAATATATATATATATATATATATATATATATATATATATATATATATATATATATATATATATATATATATATATATATATATATATATATATACATTATTTATTTATGTAAGAGAATATTACAGGTGGATCCAGTGCGGCCGACTAGGCTTACCCGACGGTGACGGGCGTCACGTGACATCACATGACGTGACGAGCGGCCGATTGTATTTGCAGAACCCTTTGGCGAGGGATTGGCAAATATCGGTTGCGGTAAATATTTAGTCAGGCCCGCGGGCCGCGGCCGCACAGGCGGGGCGCGGGGGGCCCAGACCGGGCCTGACACATCTAGCAGGGCAGCGCAGGCCCGGGCAGGACCAGCGGCCCGCGGCTTCCCCCGCTGGGCGCCCTGGGCTGCTGCTGCTGAGGGCTGCCGACTTATTTCGAAGAGCCCTCCACTCGTTCTCTATCTCTCTATCACTCTCGCACCTATGCGGCGAAATCCGTGAGTGTGAGAGAGACAGGGCGAAGGAAGCGCTCTTCGGAATAAATCGGCTGGTTGAGTTATTGGCAAGTAACCTCCACCTCTCCTCCTCACTACTCGCATTGGCAACGGCGCCCGCCGCCGCTGCCGGCCGGCCCTGCCCGGCCCTGCGCGCCAGGAGATGCTGTTGGCTGATTCACGGGGCTGGGCTGGGCTGGGCGGCGGCAGTGTCTCGCGCGAGGCTTACTGTAGGCTGCGCGGCACCCACCCCACCCGCGCAGGAAGCGTCAGGTGCCAGGGCATTGTCTGCGGGGGATGAACTGCGGACGATTTACGTGGCCAGGACTTGAGGCGAAAAAATATAGCATGTGGCGTCGGGCCGAGGACGTGATTTTTGGAGCGGGGTCGTTCAGGTCTCTATCCCCCAGCAGTGTTGCCAGAAAAGCTAGGCAAAATTCGGCTATATACACCCGTGTGCTGCTGGCGGCATCTCCGCCTGCCTACTAAGCAAACCGCATGTACGCGTGTGCAGTTGTTGCCCAGAGGACAGGCGGAGATACAATCCCGTTGCACACGGGTGTATTTAGCCGAATTTTGCCTAGAGTTCTGGCAACACTGTCCCCCGGCCCTAAATTAATTCGTTAAGTATGTGCAGAGCGTGTAGAGGCGATTGATCGGCAGGCGAATGGCCACTTACGAAAACCGCACGAGTTCGCTCGAACGCACTAACGCATACGACACACTCGTAGGGCAAACTAGCCCATTCAATTGGCATCTTCCACTGTCTTCCAAAATACACTGATTCATCAGATAGTGGCCGCGGGCTACTTGTGGTGTGCCGGTGCTGACACCGCTGCGCTGCCCAGCCGGTCTCCCTCGCCGGCTGCTAGGCATGACGCATGCTCTTTTCACGTGTACACCATCACGCTCACATGACGGCGACACGCCGTAAACGACTCGCCAAAAAGTGCGGGTCCATCGCTCTCGCTGCCGCCTCGGGCCGGCGGTGAGCCAAAAGGGCTTGTGGTGTGGAGGGCGCAGGGGAGGGGGGTGGGCATATTGTGTAAAAAGTAGTACGAAAAAAGAGGAGCGCTGTGTCAAGTGGGGGATGCTGTATGACAGAGCCGCAGGACCAAGACGGGCGGCTGGGAGTGGCTCAGGGTTAGGACAGACCCTTTCTGCGCTGGCGTGGGCGTGCGGGCGAGAACACGCACTCCCTGAGGGCGCGCCGGGTGAACCTGAGCGCGACGCAACATTCCTATGGGGCAGGAGTCGAGCAGCGCCGCCTTTCACCCCTCCCCTCCCCCACTCCCCCCACCTGGACCCGATCCTGGTCTGGGTCCCTTGGCGAACATCTGATATGCTTTCAAAGTGTCCCGAAAGGATTCGGTCGATTTGGTCGGTCCGGTCGGCCTCATCTCCGGGCGGGTCGGGGTCGGGTCGGGTCGCGTCGGGCGGAGAGGGAGGGTCTTCTAGAGGAGGAGTTGTAGGGCAGGGGCGTGGCAGGGGCGTGGCAGGGGAGGGGGGCGGGGTCGTCATCATGGGCGAGGTGACTGGGGTCGGGGTCGGGGGTTACAGAGGCGAACCTCCCCTGGCCCCAGAGGGGCGGAACCCTCTGGGCCGCAACCCCGAGGATTCTGTTTCTCTCATCATGTGTTCGGTTTCGTCCTGAAGCCTGGAGGAGACGCTACGCTACACGCCGGGGCACGGCGGGCGGGGTGGGGCGGGGCAGAAGACAGCGGTGTGGGGCTCGGGGCCGGGGCTCGGTCCCGGGCGCAACGTCGCCCGGCGTTAGCAGAGTCTTTTGTTTGCCGCACTCGGGTTCTGAAAATAGAGAAAGCCAAGGCGCAAGAAAGCTTGAGCAGACAGAGGTCTGCAGGTCTGCAGGCCGTACCTCCACCAACCCTCACAGAGCACACTGCTCGCTCCCACTGCCACACCCCGTCGGTTCGGGTCGCGCGAAATGTTGACGGAACGCCACTCCACTCCATCCAGCCCCACCCCGCCCCGCCTCGTTCCCTCAGAGCAGTGAACCGCAGTCGCTTGCCGAGGCGGGGGCCTAAGTGAGGCTCGTTCTGCAAAGCGCAGCACAGCAGCAGCGGCAGCAGCACGGCGAAACGGCCCAGGCAGCCAGCATGAGGCGGCGCTGCCGAGCAGGCTGCACCAGCCCAGCCCAGCCCAGCACACCGCACGTGCAACGTGCATTCACCACATTATTGGCCCGGTCTGGTCCCGGCCCGGCTCGGCCCGGCCCGGCCCGGCGCCGCACCGCGCCCTGCGGAGCGGAGCATTCAGCGTGCAGCGCGGGTACGCAGGAACCGCATCATACCGAGGTGGCGATCCAGCAGTCTCTCTCGCCTGCTCCTCGTATAACAGCCTCGCATGCACCCCGCCCCGCCCCGCCCCGCCCCGCCCCGCCTCCCCGTCTCGCCAAGCGGCCGCCGCGCCGCGCCACACCACACAGCCGCAGCATCAAGCCGTCCTATCCCGTCCCGCAGCCCATCTCTCGTGCGGCCGGCCCGGCCCGGCGCGAGCCGAGGAATCCACGACTTAGGCCCCTGCCCCTGCCCCCCTCCTCTCAACCTTCCCCCCTCTCTCTCTCTCTCTCCCTCTCTCTCTCTGTCCTTCCTCCACCTTCCTCTCTCCCTGAGGCAGCCGGACACAATAGCAGCTGCCTGTACTACGGCGTTACTACGTCGGCGAGCCCTCCCCTCTTGGCTCGGCCCGACATGCTGCTCCCAACTCCACCACCAAAGCTCGGACGGATCGCTGCACCTCACGAGCTGCGGGTATATCCGCGATACCCTAGGAGAGGAGAGGGCAGGGGGTGAAAGGCAGCGGTCGTGAAGGGGACGAACAGCGGAGGGAATCGTACCTCCGCTCCGGCCTGCATGGAGGCGAGGAGGAGCTGCGCCAGGAGGGCGCGCACGGCCCAGACACATGGTGGACCCATTCACATGTTTCAGGGGCGAAAACTTCTCCAGTCGTTCGTTAATACCGAGGGGTAAACAACTCTGAATTCGGTGTACAAATTTCGTGAATTTGAATTGAATTTGTCTGAATTGAATTGAATTCGTTTTGAATTAGCTTTGAATTTTTTGAATTTATTGCGAAGTTTTTTGAGATTATTGTGAATTTGTTGTGAATTTACTTGAATTCGTTTTGAATTCGCTTGAATTTGTTTTGAATTCGCTTGAATTTGTTTTGAATTCGTTTTGAATTCGCGTGAATTAGTTTTGAATTCGCGTGAATTAGTTTGAATTAGTGTGAATTTTGAATTAGTGGTGTACATCAAAATTCGGAGTTATTTACTCCTCGCTTAATACTAAGCAGACCGCAGTTAAAACGACACAACTTTACAGACACGTAAGTCCGGGAGACCTGAGCAGCGCTGCGGCTGACGGGGGCGGCGGGGGCACTGCACCTGCAGAGGTGCGCCGATGGCGCGGTCTCACTACACCGTGTGGACTCAAACGTCCACTCACACGCACACACACACACACACACACACTCACACGCGCTCGCTCGCTCGCTCGCACGCATGTCACGCACTTACCCAGCAGGCTCCCGTACACGCACATACGTGTGGGTTGATGGCGTTTATTTTTCATTCTCCGACGTCCCTTTTTTGTGTGGCGTGTGGAAGCGGACTCGCTGCTGCTGCTGGCTGAGGTGAGGTCCCCCACTGCTCTGTTGTCCTGCTTATTGATTTCACGATCACTGAAGCACAAGGAGGCGGAGGTGCTGTACGCGGAGCGTTTGGTAGTTGTACGAGGCGACCTTCCCAATGTCTGGGCGGTGCGGGGTCGGGGGTGGGTGGGGGCGCCTGACAGCGAAGCGCAGTGCTAAGGGAGGCGGGGCGGGGCGGGCGGGGCGGGGCGGCTGAGCGCCATCCCCAGCGCCACGGGACGGAACGGGCTGCAGTCATTCAAGATCGAGTGGCACCCCGCCCCGCCCCCGCCCCACCCCGCTGCTGTAAGAAAAGAAGAGAAAAGAATACCTGCGGCCCTGATCGCCCGGACCCGTCTCGAGGTGAAGAATTTTGTGAAGTCGAAACCGAAAAAGGAGGGAGGAAAAAAATAAATAAAAAGCCAACGACGGCATCCGACGCTCAAACTCTCCTGCTCTGCTCGAGGAGGTATAGTACTACAGTACCACGCGCCATTAGGGCAGGAGGCCGTGGCGCGTATGTTATTGTAAGGCGTTGCCGAGTTTGCTGAGCCGGCTGAGCAGACGGGGCCGACGGGGCAGGAGAGGGTGGGCCAGGACCAGGGGGACCACCCTGCCGGTGTTTGCATGGTCCAGCCCGCCATGGTGTAAGAGGGAGCCGCTGGAGGAGGGAGGGGGCTGGTCCTCCGGTTAGCCTCCTGAAATGTTGGAAAATCCGAGTGCAGAACTTCAGCGTTTTGGCCCTTTGGCGCAGCAAGGTACCGCCGAGCAGCACAGCCCCGCGAGATGCACTAAGTGCAGATGACGCGAGGGGTAAATAACTCCGAATTTTGATGTACACCACTAATTCAAAATTCACACTAATTCGAACTAATTCACGCGAATTCAAGGGACGACCTCAGAAAATACACGCACAGCTGATCCAAATTATTCTCTCAATTAGATGATTAAATAGGATTTTACTAAATTATTGTTAATTATTATGATTTATTCCAAATTATTGGAAACTTACTTGCAGCTGCGCAAAATAATCACAATTGTTTCAATTATTTTTTAAAACTTTTCAGAAGCAAATTTTGCTGTGCAATTGAAAGGGTGGCGTGAAAACATAGAAAATTTTTGCGGCAGTAAACCTCCCGAAGGAGGTTGCGGTTCCCGCCAGGCACAGGGCTTTTACCCCCTGTGGCAGCCAACTGCTTCGGTGTTCCATGGGAACCGGCGCTTTGCTGACTGCGATCCTATCGCGCAATTCGACAGATTTGATCCCCGTACCACCATTGGCCTACCCCTAGAGGTACGAGCGGTGTCAAGGGCGTTAGACTTCCTGAACCCAGTTTCAGAGGCCTTACCTCAGAGGGGTACGCGGGATTCGAACCCACAACCCCGAGTGCCGACACGTAGCCAGAACAGGAAGCGACCCAACGCCCAGAGCCACCGAGCCAACGGTGGTGAGACGCGTTTAACTTCTATTTGACCTGCCATCCAGCTGCGGCCAAAGGAAATGCCAAGCGCGAAAAACACTTTCCCAAGTGGGAGTCGAACTTGGGACCACTCAGTTCGGTGTTGCGCGCTCTACCAACTGAGCCACGACGCCTCCATGTCTGAACTGTGCGACGGGTTCGAGTCGTATTTGCCGTATCCTGCAGCCTCCAGCCAGGGGGAACAGGGCAAATACAACTCGAACCCGTCGCACTGTACAGTCATCGTGGCGTCGTGGCTCAGTTGGTAGAGCGCGCAACACCGAACTGAGTGGTCCCAAGTTCGACTCCCACTCGGGAAAGTGTTTTTCGCGCTTGGCATTTCCTTTGGCCGCAGCTGGATGGCAGGTCAAATAGAAGTTAAACGCGTCTCACCACCGTTGGCTCGGTGGCTCTGGGCGTTGGGTCGCTTCCTGTTCTGGCTACGTGTCGGCACTCGGGGTTGTGGGTTCGAATCCCGCGTACCCCTCTGAGGTAAGGCCTCTGAAACTGGGTTCAGGAAGTCTAACGCCCTTGACACCGCTCGTACCTCTAGGGGTAGGCCAATGGTGGTACGGGGATCAAATCTGTCGAATTGCGCGATAGGATCGCAGTCAGCAAAGCGCCGGTTCCCATGGAACACCGAAGCAGTTGGCTGCCACAGGGGGTAAAAGCCCTGTGCCTGGCGGGAACCGCAACCTCCTTCGGGAGGTTTACTGCCGCAAAAATTTTCTATGTTTTCACGCCACCCTTTCAATTGCACAGCAAAATTTGCTTCTGAATTTTTTTTTAAATTAATTGAAATGATTGTGATTATTTTGCGCAGTTGCATGTTAGTTTCTAATAATTCGGAATAAAGCGAAATCATTCACAATAATTTAGTAAAAATCCTATTTAATCATGTAATTGAGAGAATAATTTGGATCAGATGTGCGTGTATTTTCTGAGAGAATTCTGGGAGAATTCAAAAGTAATTCTCGCGAATTCAAAACGAATTCAAAACAAATTTAAGCGAATTCAAAACGAATTCAAGTAAATTCACAACAAATTCACAATAATTTCAAAAAACTTCGCAATAAATTCAAAAAGTTCAAAGCTAATTCAAAACGAATTCAATTTAATTCAGACAAATTCAATTCAAATTTACGGAATTTGTACACCGAATTCAGAGTTGTTTACCCCTCGAGATGACGCCACTTCAAGCGCGCACCACCTCCCTCCTACTCACTCTCGAACTGCGCATGCAGAACAGAGAGGACCACCGTATTACTTACTGCTGTCATCTAGCTAACATACTTCTGCGCCGACGAATGCAGCCGGTCGCGCGCAGCGCAAAACACCATCAGAGAAAAAGAGAGAGAAAAAAGAAGTTGTATGACGAGCGGAGGAGAGCCGGAGCCGGCCCGGGCCGGCATATATCTTTGCGTGCTATAGCGTGCATCGCTTTGGCGAGTACCGCCTCTCCGGTCCTCTGCCCCGCCCCGCCCCGCCCCGCCGCAGGGATAGCGCGGCTCGAGCCGAGCCGGCGAGTACCAGTCACAAATAAAGGATAAGGAATAAACAACAAGAAATGCAGGGAGGGGAGAAACTGCAAAAAAGAAAGAAGAAATGAACTGGGCGCGGGGTGGAGGGGGGGGGAGGGCGCACAAGGCCACAGCGCGAGGCGAGGAGAAGGCCTTGGTGCTGTGCCCTCGGCGCGGCGCGGCAGCCCCCTCCCACCCTGAGGAGTCGAGCCGAGCCGAGCCGAGCACCAGGTATGCGATGCGCTTTAGATGCTGAATCTGGATCTAAATCTGGAGCAGCGAGCGCCTGACTGGAGAAGGCTGGAGCGAACTGCTTCCAGCGAAGCGCTCAGCCCAGAGTTCGGCGAATTCGTGGAGTGCACTACAGACAGAGCACATGTGAAGGTGAATATGCTGGCATGTACGAGAACCGAAATCACCCACCCGCCTCGCCACCTGTAGTAAGCTAAACTGCAACTCACCTCCACCCTCCACCCTCAGAGCATACGCACCGAGCGTGGTTTGCTCACGAAGCGTCATTTGATCACCACGAGCCTCCACACCTCACCTCAACTCCGCGCCGGAGCGTATTGTGCTCTCCACGCGCCTCCACACCTCACCTCCACGCGCCGGAGCGTAAATGTGCTCACCTCACGCATCCTCACCTCACCTCCACACCTGGAGTAAAATGTTCTCACCACGCGCCTCCACACACCTCACCTCCACGCCCGGAGTGAAATGTGCTCACCACGCGCCTTCAAACACCTCACCTCCACGCCCTAGTGAAATGTGCTCACCAAAAGCGCCTCCACACACCTCACCTTCACGACCGGAGCGAAATGCTAGGGGGAAACATATCTGAATTTTAGAGTACATATTGTGTGAATTTTTCTGAAAATTTTCCTAAATTTTTCCAAATTTTAGTTTAATTTTTTTCAACATTTGCTTGATTTTTTTCTGAATTTCTCTGAATTTTTCTGACATTTTCTACATGGTTCTGCATTTCTCTGAATTTTTCTGAATGAGGAGGAGTAAAACACTCAGGGTTCTTTCCCCCACGGCGTAATGTGTTCACCGTGCGCCTCCACACCTCACCTCCACGGCGGCGCGGTGACTCTTCTCGCGCGGATCGTCTCTCCCTGAACAAACACGGGGAGAGGAGAGGAGAGGAGCAGGACCAGCCTGGGTGTGAAGTTTGTGGCTCGGCCCGGAGCCTGGAGCGTCCCGGAGCGGTTCGGAGCGTCTACCTGCTCGGCAGCCCGGCCTGGAGCCCGGAGCCCGGAGCCGGCCCGGAGGGGCGTTACTCCTCGCTGCGCTATTCACAAGGAGGCGCCACGCTGAGAGACTGGCTGCTGGGGCTCCGGGCTCCGGGCCGGGGACTACACTGTCCGGAATACAAAGTAACTCGCGATGAAAAGGAGCGGGGGAATCATCTCGGCAGGTGGACAAAGCATCCGCGCTTGGCTGCGGGCGACCCATTACACTTTTGTCTCCGCGCGACGAGCGGTGCAGAGGAGAGAGAGCGAGAGAGAGAGAGAAAGAGGAGACCCTAACGTTTTTTTACTGCTTACCAGGGTACACACAACTACAGGTCCCCGGAGGAATATATACTTATATATATCGGATTCCCGTTTCGATTGGTCATACAAAAGGTGTGTAACTCGACGCCTCCCCCCCACCCACCCCCCCCACCCCCCCCCACCCCCCCCGGGCCAGGCGCGCCCCTACGCTGCGGACGCGACCGCCCGGGCCCGGGGCCGGGCCCCAGGGCGGCACCGGTACCGGCGGCGGCGGGACGGTTCGGCGTTGAGCCGGGCCGGGCCAATCCCGCTGCATGGCAGACGGGCTCGGGTTTCTGCAGCCAAACGAAAGACTATCCCGGCAAATTGTGGTGCGACATTCCTTGATCGGCCCCGGGGCCCGGGGGCGGTCGGGCGCCGCCCCCGTGCGGGCCCGTGGACTGCTTGGCTGTCCCCTTCCTAGACTTCTCCTGATTTTCCGCAATGAGCAGGAGCAGAGCTTTCTCTGCACTCTGCTGGGCTGTGCACGGGCGCGGGTAGGAGGGCGTGCTCGCTGCGGCACGGCACGGCACGGGCAGTCAGCCTCGGGTCGGGTCGGGACCATGTATCACACCCAGACCCAGGACCCAGGACTCGGCGCGGGTCGAGTCGAGCCGGCCGGAGCCGGAGGATCGGGACGGCACCGGCCGGGACACGGCACGGCCCTTCTAACCCCTTCCCTCCCCTCCCCCCTCCCCTCGCCCTGTCTCCGTCTCACACGCCGGAATGCGGATTGAAATGAAAGAGGAGGGGGAATGCGGTTTTTATCGTGAGCGTGAGCGCTGGCGGCGCGAGATGTGTTTTCCTCTTTGGAGTCTGGGTTGGGGCCGGGCTGAACCGAGAGCCGAGCCGAGCGCACCTAAGCGAGCGAGAACGTCCGACTGGACGGCCATCCCCCTCTCTCTCTCTCTTTTCCACCCCCAGCTCAAGTTCACGCTCCCGCTATTTCGGGGTCCCTCTCATCCGGGAAGGGTGAACGTAAGGCACAGGAGGGGTTGGAGCACGCAACCGCACAACGCCCTGGCCCGCAAAGCCTGCAGCGGGTTTCTCGAGGGGTAAATAACTCCGAATTTTGATGTACACCACTAATTCAAAATTCACACTAATTCAAAATAATTCACGCGAATTCAAAACGAATTCAAAACAAATTCAAGCGAATTTAAGGAATGACCTCAGAAAACACACGCACATCTGATCCAAATTATTCTCTCAATTACATGATTAAATAGGATTTTTAGTAAATTATTGTGAATGATTTCTATTTATTCCAAATTATTGGAAATTAACTTGCAACTGCGCGAAATAATCACAATTATTTCAATTATTTTTTTTAACTTTTCAGAAACAAATTTTGCTCTGCAATTGAAAGGGTGGCGTGAAAACATGGAAAATTTTTGCGGCAGTAAACCTCCCGAAGGAGGTTGCGGTTCCCGCCAGGCACAGGGCTTTTACCCCCTGTGGCAGCCAACTGCTTCGGTGTTCCATGGGAACCGGCGCTTTGCTGACTGCGATCCTATCGCGCAATTCGACAGATTTGATCCCCGTACCACCATTGGCCTACCCCTAGAGGTACGAGCGGTGTCAAGAGCGTTAGACTTCCTGATCCCAGTTTCAGAGGCCTTACCTCAGAGGGGTACGCGGGATTCGAACCCACAACCCCGAGTGCCGACACGTAGCCAGAACAGGAAGCGACCCAACGCCCAGAGCCACCGAGCCAACGGCGGTGAGACGTGTTTCACTTCTATTTGACCTGCCATCCAGCTGCGGCCAAAGGGAATGTCAAGCGCGAAAAACACTTTCCCGAGTGGGAGTCGAACTTTGGACCACTCAGTTCGGTGTTGCGCGCTCTACCAACTGAGCCACGACGCCACGGTGACTGTATGGTGCGACGGGTTCGAGCCATATTTGCCGCGTATCCTGCAGCCTCCAGCCAGGAGGACAGGGCAAATACAAGTCGAACCCGTCGCACTGTACAGTTATCATGGTGTCGTGGCTCAGTTGGTAGAGCGCGCAACACCGAACTGAGTGGTCCAAAGTTCGACTCCCACTCGGGAAAGTGTTTTTCGCGCTTGACATTCCCTTTGGCCGCAGCTGGATGGCAGGTCAAATAGAAGTGAAACACGTCTCACCGCCGTTGGCTCGGTGGCTCTGGGCGTTGGGTCGCTTCCTGTTCTGGCTACGTGTCGGCACTCGGGGTTGTGGGTTCGAATCCCGCGTACCCCTCTGAGGTAAGGCCTCTGAAACTGGGATCAGGAAGTCTAACGCTCTTGACACCGCTCGTACCTCTAGGGGTAGGCCAATGGTGGTACGGGGATCAAATCTGTCGAATTGCGCGATAGGATCGCAGTCAGCAAAGCGCCGGTTCCCATGGAACACCGAAGCAGTTGGCTGCCACAGGGGGTAAAAGCCCTGTGCCTGGCGGGAACCGCAACCTCCTTCGGGAGGTTTACTGCCGCAAAAATTTTCCATGTTTTCACGCCACCCTTTCAATTGCAGAGCAAAATTTGTTTCTGAAAAGTTTAAAAAAAATAATTGAAATAATTGTGATTATTTCGCGCAGTTGCAAGTTAATTTCCAATAATTTGGAATAAATAGAAATCATTCACAATAATTTACTAAAAATCCTATTTAATCATATAATTGAGAGAATAATTTGGATCAGATGTGCGTGTATTTTCTGGGGCATCCCCGAATTTAAAACGAATTCAAGTAAATTCACAAAATGATCACAATAATTTCAAAAAAAAAAAAAAAAACACTTTGCAATAAATTCAAAACATTCAAAGCTAATTCAAAATGAATTCAATTCAATTTAGACAAATTCAATTCAAATTCACGCAATTTGTACACCGAATTCAGAGTTGTTTACCCCTCGGGGTTTCTTCTTGTCGGGCTTTGGCATTTGATTAGAGATCTGTGTTTTTCCGCCGAACCTTATTCTGGCTGTGCGCGGCGAATGCCTGTCGAGTGCGGCGTGCGGCGTCGGCTATGCGGGGTGGGCCCCGTCGTCCCCGGCCCCGCGCCCCGCCTGCCTGAGGGAACCGGATCACATGACCAAAGTTATGCGGAAATACTACGTTTGTCCCCACAACGCCCCGCCACTCCGCGGCGCTGATGTGACGCTTTTGTCTCGCGGGGGAAGCGGAGGGGCAGTGGAAAGGTGACGACGCTTTGGTTCCCAAGGACGGGCGGGGCGGGGAAGTGCGCGCGTGGCGTTCCGTCGCGGAGGCGTTCCGCGATGGGGTGCCCCGCCCGTCCGCAGGGCGGGGCGGGGCGGCGCGCACTGTTCTCGCTATTCCCACAGTCTAGACGACGCACACTCGGCACAAACCGTGATGACACAAACACAAAACGACCCCCTTCTTCACCCTCCCTCCCGAAACCCCCACCCCGGACACAGTCGGGGCACTACTCTCCGCCACTGCCTCGGCTGTCCCGGGACCGTCCCCCCAACCCTATTATAAATATGCTTAGATAACGTATCAGGCTGGATTCCACGACAAAAGGCGTCCTAGCGACCGAGTGGATAAATATAAACACGGCCCGGCCAATGCTTTCGGTCCAAATGCCGCCTTCGCCCCTCGGCAGGTACGTTATTGCGCCGAGTTGACCCGACCCAACCTTACCCCTATCCTGTGGCGCTGTTTGTGAATGGATGTCTCACTGCTGCAACTGGGCCAGCTCTTACCGAGGAACCGACGACTCGACTTTACAGTAAACACAGGAGTACAGCTGGAAGTGCACGGAATGCAGCTACAGTAGGTAGTGCATCGGACTTCAGCTTGACTAATGTCGACTAATGTACGGTGTGATTCTTTGAATGCGTAACAGTGTTAAGGGATTGCATACTCGCCAGGGCTTCAGGGGACATGGCGCCTTGCGCGCGAATGGGGTAGACAAACCCGCAACACTGTTACGCATTCAAAGAAACACCCGGTACATAGAAACACAGCCGGAGAATTTTGGTGGACACTGAAGAGCCCAGATATGACAAAATTTCAATTTCGGAGCACACACTGGGATTGCACCGGGAGTACGTGGAGTACATTCGCAATACATACTTCAAGCCTTGAATACAGGAGAATTCGAGTGGTTGACCCCTCCGCCCTTACGTGACTTTTACTTCTGCTCAATTGCAGGTTTCTATAATTGAATACAAGTAAGGCGAAAGGGCAGAATGACGTCCAAATATTGGCAATAAACTCCCTGGACACATTGTGGTCTTGCAGCTGCCAGCCCGAGGCCTCCCCGGTCCCGGTCCCCGGGCACAGCCGCGAGCCGCGACCGATTACTCTCCGATTCCTGCCTTTGCGCCCGCTTATCAGGGGACCGCGGCGCGGAGGCCAAGGCGGCGGCGGCGGGGCGTGCGTGAAGTTTGTAACGAGCTGAGATAATGCTAGAAAATAAGAGAGGGGCAAAAAAAAAAAGCAGAGACGCGCAAACGGTCGATATGTCGAGTCGAGCCATTCAGGCCACGACGTGTGGCGGCGGGCCGCGGGCGGTGTGCGCACGCCAGGTCGCGGAGCCTCTCCATCTGCGATCTCCAGCCGAGTCGCTGGTCAAATGGTGCAGCTACATGGAGCCAACGGCGCTTATGATCCCACGATGATCGTGCGATTTTATTTTTCCATTCCAAAATAACTGCAGTCGACGCGTTTGGTCGCCTATAGTGAGCCCGAGGGGAGATCACTTCAAAAAATCATTGCACGGCCCCAACAAAATCATTTAAAAATAAAATAATTAAAACTCAAAATAAAATTAAGAAAAATGAAACAGAAAACTCCGAAAAATCGAGAAAAAATCAAAATAAACAAAAAATAAAATTGACAACTCAGAAATTGGGAAAATAAAAATTAAAAGTCAACTAAAAAAATCATTGTACACATTTTGTATGAGTTATACCCCCTCGAGTGAGCCTTCCTCGCAGGTCAGCCTTGCTGTTCCTCTGCAGCCTCCACAGAAGTGCCGCAGGGTCCTGCCGCCCGGCCCCGCCCGGCCCGGCCCCGCCTCACTGTAATAACCCGCTGGTGCTACCGTGCTGAAGCCCCACCCCACCACCCAGCGCCTCCTGTTTGCGACCGGTCCTGGCGCCTGGGCCTGCGCCTGGCGCGGCGCGACGCGGCGGCGTGCCTGGCTATGCCCGTGCCCAGCCGTGTGATTCCGAAAATCGCTCTCGCGCCTCCGTCCTTGTCGCACTCATGGGGGTCAGCCATCCCCACCATAAGGCAACCCCATAGGTGCGACAAGGATGAAGGTATAAGAACGATCCTCGGAATCAGTCATCAGGCGGCCGTGGCGTCACTGAGGCGGCCCCCTGCCGAGCCGCGCCGCGCCACCGTGTCCTAGAAGGGTGATTCCGCACAGTGGTTGTGTCTCTCTGTCCTTGTCTCACTCATGGGGCACGGCCATCAGGAGCGAGAGAGAGGACGCTACTCAACGCTGTTCGGAATCACCCTGCCGCTCGCCGCGGCCTCATGGGATGGGATCCGGGCAGTGCCAAGTGCGGGGTCGGGCCGGGCCGGGCCGGGCCGGGCCGGGCAGTTTCCTCATGGCAGCGGCGACCCCATCCCGTCCCTCCCGTCCCGTGGGCGGAGAGGGGCGGCCACGTGCGCGCCTGCTGACCGGGTCGGGTGGTCGGCCTGGCCCGGCCCGGCCCGGCCCGGCCACGCCGAGGTGACCCGGGGC
Source organism: Frankliniella fusca (assembly GCA_029379305.1). Classification (NCBI taxonomy): domain Eukaryota; kingdom Metazoa; phylum Arthropoda; class Insecta; order Thysanoptera; family Thripidae; genus Frankliniella; species Frankliniella fusca. The sequence continues at coordinate 343,704 of JAHWGI010001409.1, forward strand.
CGCCCCACCCCGGCTCGGCCCCGGCCCCGTCGCGTACGCACAAAGGCACTGCGACGACGATCAGGACTTACAACGACCCCGGTAAAAGTTTTAGGAAATCGGCCTCGTCGATGAGCTCGGCAAGCTTCCCGGTATGCCACCCTCCAAAGCAGCCGGTAGCCGGTTTTCGTTCGGAGACGAGTGTCTCCTCGCCTCGCCGCGCGCAGAGCTACTGTGACCGAAAGTCTCACTCGGAGACAGACCCTGGCTGGCACCTCAGCGCCGGCCGGGGTGGGGCGGGGCGAGGACTTTCCCCTCGCGCAAGCTTTCCGCCGGTGAGTACGAGTACGAGGAAGCCCTAAGCCCTGACCGGAGGCAGACGCCCCTTGGAAGTCAGCTCCCGCCGTCCCACCCCGCGCCGCGCTGCAGGAGGAACCGGTGCTGCTAGATTGTCCGACCTAATTTTGTCCGACCTGGTGATTTCCCTGAAATCCAACAAAGCGCTGCTGCGAATGACACGATGTGCGCATATGCACTCCCAGAGGCGCGGCTCGCAGCGGCCACCCGGCGCATTCCTCCACAACGCGACGATGTTGCAGGGACGAGAGCAGCCGACCTCTTCCGAAGAGCGCTCTCGCGCCTCTGCCTTTATCACACTCACGAAGCCCAGCCATCGCCAACAGAGAGCACTGACATAGGTGCGACAAGGACGGAGGTACGAGAGCAATCTTCGGAATCTGACGGCAGGGAGCTCTCGGAAGCTAGAGGGCGCTGGCGCTAGAGTTCCAGCGTGATGACAGGAGCCGGGGCCGTGGAAGGGGCGGGGCGGGGCCCCGCGGCCCTGCTGTCCAGTAGCTCGCGTCAGCACGAGACAAGACCCGGCTAGGCCCGGCCAGGGCCCGGCCCGGCCCAGCCCGCGTAACAGGAGACACCTCCTAGAACCTGACCGGGTCGGCCTGGGGCCAAGCAGGCGCCTTCAGCCCACCACTTGGAACTGCAGGGCGGGGCGGGGCGGGGGCTGAGGGGCCCGAAGCACAGCTCGAAGGGCCCGGACTGGGACTGCCCGGACCCGGCTCGACGACCGGCTTGGCCTCGTCACCGGACAGGACAGCGGCGCATGCTACCGAAGCCCAAGAATAACGAAATTCTCTCACAATGTTATCTGTTTTGTTTTGTCGCCTAATTCGGCCGAGTCTCGTCACGCCGGACCGGCCGGCCGGGGCCGGCCGTCTCCTTTCGCTTGAAATAAAGGGGATCGTTGCCTTTCCTTTCATGCGTTTGTGTGCGGGGCAGCCGCCTGGCAGCCGCCGAGGGGCAGGACAATAGGCTGACCACAACTAATCCCTGGCCTTGGCCATCAGGGCCTCGCCTCGCCCCGGGCTGGGTTGGGCCGTGCCGTGCCCGGCTGCGCCCCGCCTGGAGCTCCCGCCCCGCCCCGCTTGCCCCGCCCCGGCCCCGGCCTCGGCCTGGCCCGGGTCCAGCCCGGCCCCTGCCTAACGCCCACGGTACATACTGCGTGCTATCAGAGAGTGGCTCTGCTGGCACTAACCGCACCGGCACCGGTACCGGTACCCGGAGTAGTACACCTGGGTGAGCCGCGGGCCGCGGGCCGGGCCGGGCCGTGCTCCCTGGGCGGTGAGCGATGGGACCCGCCCTACCCCTGCGCACAGTAGCCGTACTACTACTGGCGGGAGAGCGCTCGTTTGTTGTTATTGGCAGGTTCGCGTCTATTGGCAGCGCCGGCTGGCCGGCGGGGCACGCGCGGGGCGTACAACTAGAGAGAGACTCATTCTCTCTAGTACTACGCGCGCCTTTAGCCACTCGTTGCGAATGGAGGCCGTCGCAATCGAATCCAACTTTTGCACTCGCGCAATCTACTTGTGCAATGTAGGGGACATGAGGAGTGCAGCGCAGCCCGCGCGTACGGCCGGACAAATTTATAGGTAGGAGCGGTTGGCGCCACCGCACCAACGCGAGGGAGGCCCCGCCCCGCCCCGGGCTCTGCACTTTGGGCCGGGCCGGTCGGAGTGCCTTTCATCGCTCTGCAGATAAGCTGCCATTAGCCTACAGCCCGCCCCGCCATCGCGCCACGCCATCCTCACCGGCGGCGAGGGAAGGGGAAGTCCCAGAGACCAGCGCGAGGAAATACACTCGGTGCTCCACCACCGCGACCAGCACCTCGCCGAACGAAGGGCCCCGCGCGGCGGGGCGGAGCGGGCAGCGCTGACGCGGCGCTGCGCGAGTCCCGCCCACCCCACCACCCCACCCCATACTCCGTACGGAGATCGTACTCGTTCCAGGAAAGTCACGTATTCGGCCAATTCGTTATCAATGCGACGTGCCTGCCTGGACCGGGCACGGCCATGGCATGGCCGTCGTGACTGTGGGCCGGGCTGAGGCCCGTGGACCCAGGAGGGCAGGAGGGCGGGAGTTGGGGGGGGGGGGGGCTGTAAGCCTGGTGCAAGTAGATGCTGCGCCGCTGCGCCCGCTAGCCTGCTCGGTCCACCCCAGCCACCACCACCAGGCTCGTGCATCTCAGAGTCTCAGCTTCCCCTCCCTGGCGCCGGGCCGGGCCGCGCCGCGCCGCGCCGAGAGCACGATCTTCCGCGAAGTCCGTGCGAGCGTCTGCGCCTGCCCCTCCTCCTGCCCGCGCCCCACCCCTCCCCACCCCACCCCACCCCACCCCACCTCAGCCCACCACACCCCACTCTCCCGCACTGCTCTCCAGCTCCCTCCTCACTCTCTTTCCTGCAGTTTTCCGTGGCCTTAACTGTTGTTGTTACTTTTTACCTCAGTTCCTTCGGACTAAAGTCCTGAATCTGGGATCCAGGACTTTACCTCGGACCACACCCGAAAACATTGGAGAATCTTATTCCAGCCGGCCGCGTCGGGAGCGCTATGCACGGCGGTGCAGCAGTGCCCGGATGCGCGTGCACACTCCTCTTCACGCGTGCAAGTGCGAAGCCGAGGTGTCAAACGCGGACATCCCCGCCCCGCCCCCCTCCCCTACCCCGGCCATTTCGCGCTCCATAAAGCAGAACAAACGAGACGAAAGCTGTGCGCTCGGGAGATACACTGCAGCGCTATTGTTTGTGACGTGATTGGCCCCGGCCAGGCGGGGCGCCAGCCGCCAGGTGCGAGGAGAGCAGAGGAGAGCACAGGGCAGAGCTGCTGCTGTTGTGTCCGCGCCGGAGGCGATACGGACAGGGAGAGCAAACACAGCGACGACGGCGCAATGAGTGAGAGGAGAGCTGGAGGACCTGCTGTCCTGCTGCAGTAACGCCCTGCATGCTGCAGCCTGCGGCCTGCGGCCTGTCGCATCGCATAGGGAAGACAGAATACCACGAACGGGCGGGGCGGGGAGGGGCGATAGGACCTTGGGGCCTAAGGAGGCCAGTGACGGCGGCCCTGCTCCGCACTGCCCCGCCCCGCCCTGCCTGAGCACGAGGATTATGATGGTCCGCCTCGCTCCTCCAGCGTCTATTGTGACGGGGCTCATCACTTTTACCCGGGTCTGGCCTGGCCCAAACAGCCCGGCTCACGAGAAAAACATCCCCTGCAGAGAACTGCACTGTCGGACTGACCCCACTCCACCCCACCCCGCCTCGCTGCACCTCGCCCCGCCCAGCGCCCCCGGCCCGGCCTGACGCTGGCGTCTCGCCGCCGCTCAGGCAGGGCGCTGTCGTCGGACTACGTAGGAAAATTACCCGCGCGCGGATTCGAAGGAAATTGGAGGGGAGAGAGACGAAGACGAGGTGTAGGTACGCGTCCTCTGAATACTTACTATGTACTGTGCATGCCAATTATTGTAGACCCTATAATTATACCATACCGTGTACGCTTTGTTTATACCATTACTTTACAAAAACGCGCTGAAATGGCAACATAAAGAAGTGGGTGAATAAAACATCTTCGCCACTGCAACTGCAACCTCTCTGGACACACCTCACCATACCACACCGGGTGCGGCGGGGGCCACAGGGCGTGGCGGCTCTTATCTCCCTCGCTCTCCCTGCCCTGCGCTGTGTCCACGACAAGCGGGTCCAGCGCCGTGACCAGAGTCCACCTGCCGCCCGGCCCGGCCCGGCCCCGGCACGGCGCCGCGCCACGTAACACACTGGCCAACAGCCGCGGCGCGTCGGCGCGGGCCGTGAATAGAGGTCCTAACTAACAATCTTTCACGATGACACGGAGAGGCGCGGCGCGGCGCGGTGGTGCAGTGCGGTGCAGCCGACTGATTCAGAAGATCGCTCTCATCCCTCCGTCCTTGTTGCACCTACAGCGGTGCCCTATGCTGGCCGTGGTAGTGCTCCATGAGTGCGATGAGGACAGAGGTATGAAAGCGATCTTCGGAATCGCTCGGCTGTGGCAGGGTATGGCACCGGCACCAGCACACCAGCACGCCTCTGGGAAGGCGCAGAGCTAAGCCCTGCTGCCCAGAAGCAGCAGCAGCAGCCCGCCTCTCATTAGGTAAAGATCCGAGCAGGAAAAGTCGACTTTTAGTGGCCAACTTTTGCTTTTCGCCGGAAAGAGAAGGGAGGGGTGGGGATGAGAAAGGGTGCGGGCCCCGGCCTGCGCTGCTGATTAGGGCCCCGCCCCGGGCCCTAAGCGGGATAAGCCCCGTGTAGAGGATGTCGGGGGTCAGGTCCAGCTCCAGCCCGGCGCAGCGCGTGGAGCCTGCAGGCCAAGCCCGGCTCGGGCCCGGGTCGCCCTCCGCCTCTTCCTGGGACTGACCCCACGTCACTGCCACTGACGTTTCCACCGTTTCGCCGAAGTTGCTCGGAGGCGGTGACAAACACGGCTACTGGTTGTTCTCGAGGCTGCTGCCGCTGGTCGCCGGCGAGAAATCTCCTAGTGACACAGAGGCTATGATACAGCGTGGAATCTTATTGGCAAACGAATGCCCAGTCGATTAAAAGGCAATGAAACCACCTTTTGGACTTGGCTCGCGTCGGGTCGACGCTGGAATCATAAGTGGGTGAATGTCACACTCTTGTATATGAGTATATGTTTCCACCCTCATGCTTTTGCCTTCAAGTGCACGAAATTAGTAGTTCATAAACATTCTCTGCTTGGGTTAATTAAGTAATGTTGAAGTGTGCGAATGGAAATTCACACACTTGGGCATACAGAGTGGAGCCGTGCCCGTGGGCCGGGCCGGGGCCCTCTATCGCCATCAAACAAGTCGCCTCGAGCACGATCCCGATCCTGCAGGAGCCGGTCAAAGCCGGAACCTGGGAGCCAAGCCCGGGCCGGGTTCCGTCCTGTCGCGGCAGAATACTAAAACCAGGGGACAAAAAATCCAGTCTTTCATTAAAATAAAAGGCGGAGAAGAACGCGCTGAGATAGAGAGAGGGAGGAGAGGGGAGAGAGAGAGAGAGAGAGAGAGAGAGAGAGAGAGAGAGAGAGAGAGAGAGAGAGAGAGAGAGAGAGAGAGAGAGAGAGAGAGAGAGAGAGAGAGAGGGGGGGAGGGGATACCCGTTCAGAGTCGTTCAACAGGAGCCGATTTGATGTTTTCTGGTGACGTCATGCTTTTCACACCTGTGACGCACTTAGGCCCCTCCGGTCCAGACATCCTGGACCAGCCCGACACACACACGCGCACGCGCTGAGGATTAGAAAGTTGTGTGCGTTGCGGGGAGAGCGAGGACCAAGCGACGGGCTGCCGCTTTTGTACCGAAGGGCTAAAACATTCGCTTCTTTGCGAGGGTCGCGGAGACCGGGCGTGGACAGAGAGGGTCTCACATGGCAAAAAACGGAAAAAAAAAGAAAAAACTGATATAAGAGCTAAAATATCAGCTAATGCGGCGCCAGCTAAAACCTCTCTCAGCTAATTTTTGCCTGATAAAGGTACTTGTGTTATTTGCTATACCGGATCGGGCGTTTTCCAGTAAGGAAAAAAAAATTTGCAAATGAAGCTAATACCGAGTGCGTATCCAGCTAATACATTTTTTATTCAGTAGGGCGCGAGTTGGCCTAGAGTCGATAGAGTAAAGTGAGCTGCATCGCAAAAGTTGTGTTAAGATAAAATCAAGAAAAAATCTGAAAAATCAAAGAAAAATCAGAGAAAAAAAAATCATGAAAAATCACAAAACACTATAAAAATCAGAAAAATCGGGGTAAGCTTCAATTTATAGTGAAGGACCCCTCGGCTTGCCCTGCCTCTAGAAACAGCAAGCGCTCGAGGCAGATATGTGAGTCTGCGCTACATCCTTCCGCCCCGCGCGGCCCGCGCCGCCCCATCTATCGGCTTTACGTGTCACGGGGTGTTTGTCTCTTATCGGCTCGGAGGGCGGGGAGCGGGGCGCGGCTTCCGCAGCTGTACCCGCGGGCGCGCCCCGCCCCGCCCCGCCCCGCCTCGCGTGCACCGGGTCACAGCGAGGCTCAGGCGCGGACCATGTCCGCCCACACAACTACTGGGAGGTGGCCAGAAACACGTCCTGCAAGCGGCTGGCTGAACGGATCAATAACACTGGAAATCGAAGTGTTCAACTCTTCAACACTTTGAAGTGTTCAACTACCATTTGAACACTTAAAAGTGTCCAACACAGTTGTTGTGCACTTAAAAGTATCCAACTCGATATTTGTGCACTTAAGTGTCCGACTCCCCAGTTGATTACTTCCCCCGTTCAGTGCGCCCAAGCTAAGAAAGTGTGCGAATGGGGAGTTGAACACTTTTAAGTGCACAACTATCTAAGTGAACACTTTTTAAGTGTTTAAATGGTATTAGAACACTTTAAAGTGTAAAAGGGTTGAACACTTTGTTTACTCCGGAATAATTCAGGGGGAAAAAATGCAGAATTTCCCACAGAAAAACGTAAGCCAACTCAAAATCTCTTCCATTTACCCCTACCCCCTGTAATAGTGAGGAAGGATAAGGCAGGAGAGGAGGAGGAAAAGAAGGAGGAGGAGGAGGAGTGGGAGACGGAGAAGGGGCACAAATGCAGCCCGACCGCCGCATCGCGTCCAAGAGTCGCCGCGCCGCGCCACGCTGGCGAGTCCGGGTGAGAGGGGTAGAGTCACTACGGTACTACTACTCACATTCCGTAGTACGAGTACGAGTCCGGGCCGTGGCGAGGCGAGGTGGATGGTGCGGTGTGGGGGCCTGGCGCGGCGGGGCGGGGCGCGGGGCGGGGCGGCGAGCCAGCCGAGTTGAGTCTGCCGCGGAGCCATTAGAGGGGAAATGTCTCTGATTGCATTGTTACCGCCGCGCCACGCCCTGATGTACGTGTACAGTACGTACTCGACGTGATGCGCCCCGCCCCGCCCGGCCCGGCCCGGCCCGGCCGGTGACGGCATGACAGCGCTCGGCTCTGCCGCTCTGCCCGACCGCGACGAAAGGAGAAAGAGAGCGAGTCTCAGAGCGGCGCAGGAGAGGCGAGGCGCGGTGAGGCGCCCCTGATCTTGTATGACACGGCCTGGAACCTTTTGGGCCTGAACACCGGGGTCGAGGGGGCATGCACTTAAAAAATCAGTGACCCGACTATTACGTCTATTACGTTGTATTATGCTCCGAAAGTTTACAGATATTTGGCCAAAATTAGGCAAAACCAGCCTAAAAGGACCTAAATATGAGTAAAATGTGGAGAATTTTGGCCATTACGCTTCTATTACACACACTATTACGCCTATATTATACGTAGAGTGACCCGACTATTACGCCAGTGCATGCCCCCTCCCCCTCGACCGGGGTAGTGAGTGCCGCGGGCCTGTCGGGGCCGGGATCACCAGAGGAAGAGATTTGAACTTTCAGACATATAACAACAAACAGCGAGTCATTTAGCATCTTAGCATGCACCATAAAACGTAAATAAAAAGCACGTCTCGTGGATCCATTCATCTACAGGTTGCTGAAGATTATTGTAGATTTCCACGCGCCAGAGGATAGATTGTCTGAGTCGAGGCCTACTCGCTGATGACCGTGGCCGCGCGTCCGGACTGCGAGACGCGCTCTGGACACCTCCTGTCTGCCTGCGACGGGCGGGCCGTGGGACCGAACCTGGAAGAGGAGGAGGAGGCCCAGCCCAAACTGCCCAAACATGCGTCTGCTCGGCGGCGGCCTCCTCGCCGTTCAAGAGGCGCTGGTCCTGGGGGCAACGGGACTGAACCTGGAGGAGGAGGAGAAGGCCCATCCCAAACATGCGTCTGCTCGGCGGCGGCCTCCTCGCCGTTCAAGAGGCGCTGGTCCTGGGGGCAACGGGACTGAACCTGGAGGAGGAGGAGAAGGCCCATCCCAAACATGCGTCTGCTCGGCGGCGGCCTCCTCGCCGTTCAAGAGGCGCTGGTCCTGGGGGCCCGGGCTCTAAGCCCCGGGCTTAGGGCTCTAGACCTCAGGACGCGCCTGCCCCGCCCCGTCAGGCACGCAAGGCCATTTGCTACCCTCTCATTACGTCATTTGGCGACGCGAGGCTAGACTACACACACACACACACGACGGCCTGGCCTAATGAAATGAGCAATTTTCGTCGTTATCCCTCCTGTAAGTGGAGCGAGGCGGGGTGAGGCGTCTCCGTGTGTAGAGTGAGCCTGGCGCACTGGGGATGCCATGCCTAACGCAGGTAGCCGTGGGGGCGGGGCCCGGCCCGGGGCCCAGGGCGGGGCGTGTGTCACCGTCAACGATATAAGTGAACGTTTTGTGCGAAATCACGTCTGAGAAAAAGAAGAGCGAAGACCCTTTCGGGCGTACATATGCGAAAATGTGACAGCAATTATTAATTACTGTCTGTCCTGCTGCAGGTGCGTACCCGCCCTCCCCCGCCCCACCGGCAACATACCAAACCCCGCCCCGCCCTCCCCTCAGCCGTCCCTTCTGCTGGCGCCACAAGTTGCACTGCAGAAGAATCCACCACTGTTAAAGGCTTCTTTTCCTGACGCTGCAAAATGCTTTGAATAGTTTAGAATGATTGCCCTGACAGAGGTAGAGAGACTGAAACTTACAGACTCTCTAGACAGAGGCATGTGTGTCATGCTCAATCGTCCCCCTTTTGAAATTATGGACCTCAGCGATGTGCTTGCGTCGTCAACGAACGTGACACAGTATAGGACGAACAAGGCTGCTGTAAGCGTCGTTTGAGAGAAACGCCCACATCAAAGTTTACAGCTATACATATTTTGAAGACGCCACGTCTCAGGTATGAAATACTGAAAGATTTAACGCTGAGATATTTTGAGTTTTAAAGAGCTGTTGCTGCGTTGCATTTCGATTTTATTGACGGAGATAAGTCATCGTTTCTCACTCCACGGGGATCAAGCTGGAGCGGGATTGAAGAAAGTGGAAAGGAGTGGGGGGGGAGGGAGGAGGGCAGAGAGTGATGGGAAAGGAGGGGGATAACAAAACCTGAGAAATGGGGGAAGAAACAAGAATTTAACGAGGATGCCCGAAGGCTACACTCGGGGCTGGGCCGGGCCCCGGCAGGGTGAGGCGGGCGGGCGCGTCGCTGCCTGATTACAGACGTAGGTAGGCGCGGCGTGGCGTGGCGTGGCGCGGCGCGGTCGTGTACGAGTACGTGCATTGCGCCGTGATGCCCGGGGCGGGGGAGGTGGTGTGAAGTACCTGTCGAGTGAGTGCCGTACTGTAACCACGCTCCTGATCGCGTGGTACAAACAGGCTCACCTCCGCCTTACCCCGTCCCGCCCCGCCCGTCACTCAGGAGAGGAGTTGAGTCTCTCTAGTACTGACGGCAAGGCGTGACGAGGCGTCGCGTCGGTGGAGAGACTCTGTGCTCGGGGCGACATCATGCAGGGCCTGGCAGCACCAGACACGCGCGGGCGCTCGAGGCGTCGCAGGATCCTCGAGAGCCTTGGAGTCTTAGAGAGTCCGCGCCGGGAGTCCGGCACTCCTCGGACTCTAATCGAGAGATGACAGGGGAGGGGAAAGGGGGCGGGGGACGAGTCGCGTCGCGGTCGGCTGCACTGCACGGGGCCCTCGGGGACCCCCGCCCCCGCCCGCACCGCTGACCTCACTGGTCCTGACCGAGCCCTGTTTGTACATAGCGTACGTACTGACAAGCTAATCATTCAGCGGAATAAAGCTTTTAGCATGCCACGGGCAAGGGAACAACCAACGAAGTACGACGACCTGTGCTGACAGGTGTGTCTCGGGTGCGGTGGCCGGAGTACGACCGCTTGAATGGAAAATCGCGACAATATCATACAGCGGATACAGCGGAGAGCCAGAGCCAGGAGAGCTCACGCGGAGACGGAGACGCCTTTCTGCAAACGCGCGGAGGTGCGGGTGCGGGCGCGGCGCAGGGGGGGGGGGGGGGGAGGCGGCCGGGGCGGCGAGCAGGGCGGCAACAGGCGTGGCGGCGCGGCGGTTCGGCTGCTACCGGTCCGGATTTTCTTTTCCTTTGAGTGAACAGAAATGAACTCCTCGCGTGCGGCCAGAGCAAACACTGCAGGGTCCTACCCAGCCCGACTGTCCTGTTCTCCTGCACTCGGGTTGAGCCGGGGCCGGGCGGGGCCGGGCGGGGCCGGGCGGGGCCGGGTGAGGCCGGGCGGGGCCGGGCGGGGCCCCCCGGCGCCCCACCGCGTCCGCGACACGCACGGCCCGCGTGCTCAGCGGAGCGCGCCGTACTGGCGTGCGAGCCGCGCTGCGCCCTGACCAGTAGACTGATACCACGCTAGACTTTTGTGCCTCCGTCCTTGTCGCACTCATGAGGCACTGCCATTAGATGTGAGAGAAAGGACCGCGTGCGGAATCAGCCTACAGGTGCGCATGTCTCATAGAGCACCGGCCAGGCCACCGGGTCCCAGAGGAGCACGACCGAGGGGTCCATCACTCGGTTCAGTAGCGTACACACGATTACCGCCGATTACCAGAGATTACTTACAGATTTCGGTATGTTAAAAAAAAACACGTTGAAATTTATGTAAAGTTTTGCACATTTCAATGAGGGAAAACCCAAAACAGTACGAGAAACGATGAAAAGAGGAGTTTTGAGAAGAAGATTACCAGGGGTCGCCTCTAGTACCTCTACTGGAAACACCTCTAATTTTGATTAGAGGTAAATTTACCTAAAAGCACGAGTTGGACAAAGGTTCTAATACCACCCTGTTTTTTCTTCTTTTAATTTCTTTTTATCAGTACGTAGTTTTGCCTATTTGCAGTTGCCCAAAGCATTAAAAAAGATTTTTTTTAAAAGAGAAAAATTTACCGCGTAGCAAAGCTACCAACTTAAAAAAGAAGACAAAATAAAAGAAAAAGAAGTTACAGATAGGGGTGGCATTAGAACCTCTGTCCAACTCGTGCTTTCACCGGCGACGACATTAATTTCGAGTGCGGATTTGTTTTGATTTATTTTTTATCTACTCAATCCTTTTTATCCACTGTCCTTGTGCCTCAGACAACTGAATTAGACAAAGCAATTTCGAAAAAAAAAAAATGTGATCGGTATTCGAACCTGTGCCCACCCAGGACTCCTAACGGTACCGATGTGGATACCAAAGTCGCCACGCGGCTGGGCTGTCCCAGCAAGGAGAGCAGGCGTACTGATGACGCCACCGGTACAGGTTCGACGGCGACTACGGCTCTTCGCAGCGTCACCCCAAGTGGAAAGCCAACTTGAACCATGGCGTCGTAGCCGTGCCGGCATAGTGATGTTCCAGGGGACGCAGAACCCGAGTTCAAATCTTGCTATAAAATATAAATTTTTCCGAGGACAGCAGCTTGGAGTGGAATTCAAACCCCCCATTTCAACGAAGCTCCCTCGTGGAATCGCCGACGGTCTAGTGGTCTTAGTACCACGAAAGCCGCGGGGTGTCATGAGACTCGGCACTTGGGGCCTGGGTTCAATTCCCAGGTAGGTGCTTCACTGGCAGCGAAAGCGAGTTGTCAGGAAGTTCCGTCCCATGCCACGGGGGGTGGTCCCTCGTGGGGAAGTAAGGCCTATGAATCTGGCTCCTTAGTAAACAGCTTTTCCATGACCTGTGCGGGAGCGGGTCAGTACAGGTCTAACCAACCGTACGCTTACTCTTCCGCAAAAATTTCTCTTTCTGCTTTTCTCCCCCTCTATCGTCCTGCCTTGCCTCTACCTCCCACTGACCGGTCATGCGGTCCGGTGGTGCCCAGTCGTTGGTCTGAAATGCTACCTACGGCTTCAAGGCGCTGTTTAAATAGGGTAGTACGGCGGGCCTGACAGGCCGCCAGCCTTAAGCGGGGACTCTCCCCGAAGCGGAGAGGACTTCTCGTGCCCGCGGGGTGGCGGTCACCTGGAACACACCGGATCCCATCAGAACTCCGAAGTTAAGCAGGCGGGGCTCGCAGGTTGCGAGTTAGGTAGGGGCCTACCAATTTTTCAATTTTTTAAGAAATAGCTCTTTTTAAAAAAGAATTAAAAATGAATTTGAGCTGTGCTCCGACCATGATACCCATTCCTTCTCCACTTCACCCGATTAAACAAGGTCAGAAAAAAGCAATGCACTTTTTTTTGGATTTTGAGGAAATCATCAGGTCGGACAATCGAGCTGCCATCGCGGAGGATAGCAGGCGACTCTACGGTTCGTTGGGGTCGAAAAAAAAAAAAAAATACTATCACACCCTGAGTGCCAGGTCGGACAAAAAGAAACGTCCTAAAACTTTTTAGAGGTAATTCCCAACTCTGTGTTTTACTCCTAACCGTAGAGGTAAATCTTGTAGAGGTATTTTCGCAGCAATATTATTAGAGGTATATTGCAGTAGAGGTAAATTTACCTCTAATCAAAATTAGAGGTGTTTCCAGTAGAGGGATCGGGCCACCCCCGGACCAAGAAGAGACAACCTCGTCCACCAATATTGTGGACCGAGACCATCCCCCTGAGCGAGCAGCAGCCTCTTGCAACACACCCGCCCCGCCCCGCCCCACCCCAGCCGTCTGATTCCGAAGATCGCTCTAGCGTCCCCGTCCTTGTCGCACTCATGGGGCACTGTCATCCTCCACATACAGGGCACCGCTATAGGTGCGAGAGGGACGGAGGTGACGAGAGCGATCTTCGGAATCATCCTGCTGGCACACCTCCACCTCGTCATAATAATCGTAACGATTATTATTTCAGGGAATCGACGAGGGGAAGGCCGGCCCTCCGCCTCTCATCGCCGAGCCCCGTGGACCCGCTTTGTTACTATCGCATATTTTACTGCACGGTGCAGGTTACATTGTGTGCCATTCTTCCCACGCCTCGCCCCACCCCCACTCCCTTCTCACTCTGCTGCCCGCGCTCGTAAGATCCCCACACTAGCCACTCTCTCTCACACACACACAGACAAACACACTCTTTCTCTCGCTCACTCACACGGACACCCCTGTCCTCCCCTAGGATCGCCCCGCCCCGCCCATCCCCGCTTCGCCCCGAGTGCCAATTCAAGCGAAAAGAGGGGCTGCTGGCTGTGCCTTTGTGTCTGGTCCAGCTCGGCGCTGCGCGGGGGCGGCGCGGGGGCGGCGCGGGGGCGGCGCGGGGGCAGGGCCAGCCGGGGCTCGGGATCTATTAGCGCCACTCCCTTCCAGGAGTCCATCAATCGCACGACTGAGCCCGGCCCGGCGCGGCACAGAGGTGAGTCTCCTCTCCTCCCTGTCCCGTCCACAGGCATTCACTTGTTTCCCTTTCTTCGTCCCTTTCAGAGCAAACGCGTGGGTCGGAGCGGGAGCGCTGCGCAGCGCGGAGGGGGGCCGAGGGGAGGGGGGGGGGCTACTTGTGCAGGGAATGTTCAATGTTCGACAGTCATATAAAACCAAATGATTTTATTGTAGTTTTTATTTTTATTTTATTTTTATAGTAGTAAGGTCGGTCAACAACCTCTGGTCATCTGTGGCCTGGTTCTCTCCAGGCAAGTAAGTACCCCCATTCGAACATCCCCATAGTAACAAAAACTATTAAAAAAAAAATAATCAAAAAGTATCGGGAAAATTGCAAAAAAAAAATCAAAGAAAGCAATAGAACGAAATCGTGAAATCGTCAAATTCTTCGAGATAAATATCCAAAAATCATAGGGCGTAAAGGAGAAAGCGAGGCAAGGGGGAGTCATTGTATCTCCCTGAAGGGGTGCCTTACTGCGCCTTGCTCGGACCCTACCCGGGCCCGACCCGGGCCCCGTCGAGTCACCTGGCTGGCTCTCACAATACAGTATATACCTTTACGCATATATCTGCGGGGCAGTCACAGGATAATGTATACCACGGGAGACATGGAGCCGCAGGCAACACAGTAAAAATAGTTTCTTGTATTTCAAGATCTTTCTTGGATCTTATGGAGAATTATAATGGACATCCAAGACAGACCTTGAAATTAAAGAAACTATTTTAACCGTGAACACTGTCCTACAGGTCGACCCTGACGCACTGCCCCGCCAAAACCCATTTGACTTCCCCCTCGGAGATATCAAATGGATTGGTTGGCGCTATGAGAAGGACCGCCTGAAGGACTATGAAGCCTTCTGACGACGGTGGGTGGTGGGTGCGGCCTGAGGGGGAAACAACTCTAAAATTGTTGTACATCTCGTATTTCAGACAATTCAGAAAAAAACAGAAAAAATAGAAAAAATATAAAAAATTAAAAAAATAATAAAAATACAAATTCAATTTAACAACAAATAGAAAAAATCACAAAACTTCAGGAGGAATTAGGAAATTTCTGAAAAGTGTTGGTGTGACCACTCACATCGCACTCTCCCGCTCACCCTTGAGGAGAGAAGTCTCGGAGCCGGGAGCGCCCCTCGCCGGCCGAGGACGCGGCCCGCCGCCGTCGCGTCGGGACGGGAGGTCTTATCTACGGTTGTCAGGAGGACGCCCGGCCCGAGCCGAGCGCAGCGCCCCTCGGACAACGTCACGGTAGCATGCCCACCGGCGCGTGCGAGTGCGAGAGAGAGAGAAATAAATGTATTTGGGACGTAGCACAAGGGGTGATGGTGGGCACGCCAATGGTTTATAAGGCCGGGTTCGGCCGGCCTGTTGTTGGCCCTAATCTCGAGACTCCAGAGCATTCCCGGCCCGGACTGGCGTCTGGGTGTCACCGTGGAGCGTAGGGTTCACGGGGCGGGGGGAGGCCCCGGCCCCAGATAAATAACACATCACGTACACGATGGAGCGCGCCGCGGAGCACTAACCTACCGCAACGACGTCACAAGGCCGCGCCGAGAGCGCTGCGGGCGAGCGCGAGTGCGGGGAAAGAGGGAGAGAGAGATGAGAAAACGATATTATACCAGAAAACCGCCGCCGCTCACGGAAAAGAGAGAGAGAGAGAGAGAGAGAGAGAGAGAGAGAGAGAGAGAGAGAGAGGGAGAGAGAGAGAGAGAGAGAGAGAGGGAGGGAGAGAGAGAGAGAGAAAGAGAGAGAGAGGGAGCCATGGGAGGCTGGGAGGCGCTGCTCTCTGTGCTGGCCGCGAGTTAGAGCGGCGTTAGTCCGGGCCCAAGTCTCCGCCACATCGCCACACCACCACACCGTCAGATTGCTTGCGGTGTTTGATCCTGTGATACCCCCGCCGCACCACACCGCTCGGCCCGGGGCTTTAGCCGCTGGTCTGGCCTGGCGAGCCCAGCTCCACCGACAAAAAAAAAAACATCGGCACTCCGACAATAATCTTCATGAGAAATTCCAAACCAAAGCGCTAGAGACCCGGGGAATGACCAAGTCCAAGAGGAAGGACTATATTCCGGACGGGGACGACTGGCACCGGTCTAGTGGAGGTCCTCAAGAGCTGACATAGTACACGCCGGACCGGAGCGGACCGCGCCAGGTCCCGGGTCCGCCCTCCAGCCGCACACAAAGAGTACAAAGGTGGCACTAAATATCGCATTGTACCTCGGACTGAATGCCCAACCCAGCCCGGCCCCGCGCCGCCCCGCCCTCTCCTCTCCCCAATCAGGATGACGATCGAAATCAGAGCGGCACCAGGACCAGGCCAGGCGTTCGCAAAGTGCACCGTGCCGCTGACGTGACGCATCATCGTGCTAGGTAAGACCCCCCCCCCTCCCCCCCCCCCCAAGCACCTCATCCACCTTCTCCCTACGGGAGCACGGCGGCCCGCCCCGCCCCGGGGCAGGGCAGGGCAGAGGAAGACCGCCGCAAAAACATGCGTGTAATTCTGAGGGCCAGCCGTCTGATTCAGAAGATCGCTCTCGTACCTCCGTCCTTGTCGCACCTATGGCGGTGCCCTATGTTGCGGGGTGGTAGTGCCCCATGGGTGCGACAAGGACAGAGGCGCGAGAGCGATCTTCGGAATCAGCCTGCTGGGTCAGTCAGTTGACGCCTGGACAGCCGCCTGATTCAAAAAGACCGCGCCCTCTTACACCCGTTCCTTGTCACACCTATGGTGGTGCCCCGTGTTGGGGACTGCACGGCCCAATCAGTGCGACAAGGACGGAGGCGCGAGAGCGCTCTTCGGAATCAGAAGGCGGGGCAGAGGTGAGGGGAGCGGGGTGAGGTGGAGGCGGTCTGCTACCACAACCGTCGTGACGTTGCCGTGTTTGGGACTGACTGTACGCCACGTCCACAATAGCCAGAGAGACCCCAGAGGTGTTTTTCAATGGAGTCGAAGGACGCCCTGCAGGTTGATGGACTCCCCGGGCCCCGGGGCGAGGGTGAGTGTGTAAAGGCGTGGTGTGGGGAGTCCATGCCGAAGCCCCGCCCGGCGCGCCCGGCTCCGACATCAATAGCAGCATTCACAATCACGGCCCACACGCAACCGGCCGCAGAGGACAGCACAGGACAGGGGAGGCAAATTTTGATGGAGCAGTGTCTGTCTCCACTTGAGTGCCAACGTGGCCCGGGCCCGGGCACCCTCACCGCCGTGAGCTGCTCTGAGCGGAGCAGCCTCGCCCGACTACGGCGACGTCAAGATAAGACTTACGACGTCTTCTAACTCGTTTTTTCCCCATCATCATTGTCATCATCTGGAGGTTTATAAGCTCATCCATCCCCCCGCAGCCGCTCTTTTGTGCTAGTTTTTTAGAGGGGCGCAGCGCAGCATGTCTCCTGCTCGTGGTTTTTGCGGGTTTTTGTCGTTAGTGCACGGACTCGTCCAGCCCATTTGGCACTTCTGGCCTCGGCAGGAGCGGCACACCTTTGAGCCCCCCCACCCACCCCCCTCCTCTTCAACCCTTCCGCCTGACTGGCCTGGCCGCCGCACCGCCGCCAACGCGACGTGCTGCCGCCAGCGCTCTCCTCGCTCTTCCTCTCTCCCACCTATACGACGAAGCCCTTCAGTGCGAGAGAGACATGACGAGGAAAGTGCTCTCCGGAATAAATCGGCAGCTGGGGTGGTCCGCCCCGCCGGCGGCCGCCAGTGTCACCGCACCCGTGAGTGCTTTTCGGCCGGTTACCTCCTGGCGCGGCAAATCGACAGTGAGAAGCGCAGCCGAGTGCAGTCAGGCCAGGTCATGTCGCACTTTGTTGGGGCAGCGACACCTTACCCGACCCAAGACAAAAGCGGGTGGGAGAGCCAGCGACCCGCCGGACCCGGACCCCTTGGGCACAGGGGATTTGTACCCATGGGTACACTCACAGCGTTCTCGCGATGACCGATTATTGGTAATATCAATCCCCGGGGAGGCTACCCAAGGCTTTTTACTCGGGGGGAGTTACTACACCCTAACAGACTAGCATTCAAATTTCTTAATATTTTCTTTAAAAAAAATGGAAAAAACTCAAAAGAAACTGTCACTTGTATTATTCCACGACAGTCCCTGTAATTTCTACGACTTTCCTTGCTTTTCTGCGACTAATTGCCTTCTTTATGACTTTACACACCCAGAAAAATTAAAACTTGTGGCAACCACCACATGGGTCCTTCAGGGATCACCATACAATATGGTTTAGACAACGATCGGGCCGTGGTGAGACAGGATTTTCTGTTCATACACCTGTCCTATTGTTGCCTCAACCATCATTTATGGTTGTCCCTGAAGCAACCATACGATAGTTGCTAACAGCTTTTCATTTCTCTAGGTGCAGGTTTCTAGATTTTTGTGGGAACTCTGATAAGATAAAATCTCGTCAATTTTATTTACTGACATTCAGCGTTGCTTTTCCCTGTCGGTGTGCATTGCCGGAGCAGGGGGCCCGCCTCCCACCGCAAGTAGAGGGGCTGGGCTGGGCCGAGCCCCGCTGCGGGAGCGCCGCCACTTTCCAGCCGAGCAATTCCGAAGATCGCCTTCATACCTCTGTCCTCGTCGCACTCATGGAGCACTACCATGGCCAGCATAGGGCACCGCTGTAGGTGCAACAAGGACGGAGAGATGAGAGCGATCTTCTGAATCAGTCGGCAGCACCAATTTCAATCCGCCTGTCCCGTCCAGCTGCAGCAGCGCAAGCCAAACGGTCCCCGCTGCAGCCGAGCCGAGAGATGATGGTCCCGGGACAGGTTTTTATGCAAACAAACGATTATCGTGAAATTACGCGAGCAGCCGCAAATACGGTGGCCGGTCCTGTCCCGTCCCCAAGGCGACGGGGCGGCATGCGGTATCGCAGGTATCGGCAGCAGTCTGAAGCGGGACCTGCCGTACAGTGTAAAGGCACTGATACAAGCTGACGGGTGTTGCGCAGTTGACGACTAGTTGTGGAAAATCGTCAAAGGACTTACCTGCTGCTCGCTCTCAGAATCACAACTCTCTCCTCTCCTCCCGGTCCGGTCCGGTCCGGTCCGGACCCGAGGACGGGGGCGCCATGCCGGGCAGCTCTCCGGTCAGCTCCGGGCTAGAGTCCTACATGGAGACGTGCGCTGACCAAACGATAGAAACACAATCATAAGGTGAGAACCTAAACAGCTTAGCACTACTAGCTGAAGCAAACGAGCAGTTACAAAATGACTCACGAATTACACGAAGGGCTAGGCGACATTACAACGCAAAAAGTAACTCATAGCATTATGTGACTCACTTATTCGTTAAAACTTCTGTGTTGAAATCGGGCTGTCAGACGTTCCACAACATCCACACAAAGAAGCGAACCGTACAAACAGCTTTGCTGTTCAGAGGGTAAACGTCGTGTACACTTCTTAACATGCCTCAGATCTTAAAGAAAACGTGAACACGTGTTGCAGCGGCCGTAAATAATTAATTTTTAATTAATCATAAAGTCACTTCATGATGGAGCCTAATCAGTCCCGTCCTCTCGCTCGCTCTCGGAGGCCGGCCGCCGCCTTCCCTCGACCAAGCTCGACCGGAAACGCTAAGTATGAAAAATCAAACGCTGCGTTTGGACCATTCGCTGTTCTCTCCAAGTAGGACTCTACTCCGGGCAGCTCAGCTCCGGCAGGCTCCAGCAGGGGGCGCCTTGCCTCGCCACGCCGCGCCCAGCAGATGCTGTTCATTAGCATTCTTCTACACGCCACGGGCATGCCATTGGCCTGGCATCCGCTCCCGGTCTTACTCCTGCCGAAGCCGGAGGAGCGCCTGCTCAATGCGAGGTCCTGGCGGGTCCTGGCGGGTCCTGGCAGACGGGGCAGACGCCTCTCGCCTCTCCTCCTCCTCCTCCTCCCATTCTCCAGGCCATGGGGCACGAGGTGAGCGTGTCCGTGTCGGCTGAGGGGCGGGCGGCGGACGGGGGTACTATTCGCCGAGGCAAAGTCCAAGAATAAGAGCATTCCATTCGAGAGACAGATAATCCGAGAGTCCGCTGGTGGGGCGCTGCAGGACCGGGCGCGGAGGGGCGGGGAGGGGGGCGGGTCTGGACAAGGCCGTCCCCAGGCCAGCAGCCAGCAGCCAGCAGCGAGCCAGAGGTCTCAGCCGAGGGGTTAATCCGGTCTCTCGCTGCTCCGTCCCGCTCCGTCCCGCCCCACGCCCTCGCTGAGCCTCGGAGCAGAGCGAGCGCGGAGCAGCCCGGAGTGCGATGCCCGGGTGATGAAATGAATCCGGGCTGGCGGCGTAAACAAGCCCCCCTGCCCCGCACCCGCACCCGTACCCCGCGGCCCGGCCAGCCAGCCCTGCGCTTATCCGTCGACCAATCGGTACGCGAGAGGTACTACAGGAACGGGCCGGGGCGTCGGCATGACTCACACGGGCTGCCTCCGGGAGGCGGGAGGCGGGCGGCGGGTCGAAGGGAACGGGAGAGCTTGTTAGGGCCTAAGTACAGCGCGAGGTGCGAGGGGCCGGCGCGGACGCGGCCCGGACCCGGCCCGGAGGATAGGAGGAGGCAGTGGACTGATTCAGAAGATGGCTCTCGCGTATCTCTTTCCTTGTCGCACCTATGGCGGAGCCCTATGGTGAGGGCGGCAGGGCCCCATGAGGGCGACAAGGACGATGAGCGAGAATGATGTTCGGAATCAGTCGGCAGGCGCTGACCTCTGCACGCCAATGCGATGCACCGCGAGGCGGCGCGCGCGCTCCCAGGATCGCCATGAGCTGACGACAAAAGGCGCTCGTCTCAACCTCACCGACACGGTGCTCGCCTACAAAAAGAACAGGCATCTGATGATGAGGGTGGATTTTCAAATTCGCGGAGGCAGAAGCCGCGTCGCGCGTCGCATGGAAGCGTGGACGGAGACTTCAACGCTGGTGTCGGACCGTCCGTACCAGGTGTTCCGGAACAGTATTCGAGATACTAACTGACGCGCTCCAGCCGCGTGAGGCAAGGTGGCCCTTGGGGTAGGCGGACTACCCGATGTTCGCTGAAACACCCAGTACACACTCGTGCGACTTCCATTTCACCCCCGCCCCGCACGTGTTGGCAGCGTGTTCGCTGCAGCCCGAGCCGAGCGCGCCCTGAGGCGAAGGCACTTACTTGGCTCGCCTCGCCTCACCTCTCCAAAGCCCATCATTGACGGGCCTGGGCCCCGGTCGGGGCCTGAGCCTGGCCCGGGCCCGTTCTCCGCCCCGATAAGCTTTTATTGCGCGGGGCCATCCGGGCTGCGGGCCACTTAGCACTCTGCTCCGACCCGCCCCGCGATCACGAGGTGGCGTCGTGCGTGCGTCGTGCGGCGTGAGTGCGAGGTAGGCAAATTGGCGCCATTATCGCGGTCCTGTCCCGTCTGGCGCGCGGCCTGGTGCGTCGCGACTCGCGACGAGTCGACCCCCAAGGGGGCTGGGCTGGATCATTTTCGGCGTCACCATCAGAGTGCAGCGTAGCGGGTGCGCGACGCGTACCGGGTGTTTCGGGGGAACACATTACAGTATTGCGGGTCTGCCCGCTGGAGCGGATAGGATAGACAGACTCCCGCGTTATCTGAAGCAGCCGGTACTGCACTGAGAGTGCGACAAGCCAACAGGCGTGTGAGACCACGGCGCACCGCCAGCAGCCCCTCGCCGTCCCGTCCGCCTGCCTCCGGCGAGAGGAAACAACTCTGAATTTTCATGAACTCCTTTTGTGAATTTTTGTGATTTTCCTGATTAAAAAAAAAATGTGAATTTTTACTTGAATTTTACCTCAACTTTTGTGAATTTTCGTGATTTTTATTTTTTTTTGGTGAAGTTTTGCTTGAATTTTACCTAAGCCCTTGTGAATTTTCCTGAATTTTCCAATTTTTTTTTCTGAAGTATTCTGAATTTTTCTGAAAACCAAGGCGTACAAAAATTTCAGAGTTGTTTCCCCTCGGCCTCCGGCCCGCGGTGCCGGTGGGTGCCGGTCGGAACGAGGTGGCCGCCGTCGCCCTGACCTGCCAGGTGACATCACCGGGACGGCCTTGGACAGCACGACTACTGCCAGCAGTGCCACAGCCGTCATAAAGTGAGCCAATGCAGCGTGCGAGTCGCGAGTCACTCCTGCGGGTGGCGGCGGTAGCCACCCCGCATGCCAGAATCAGGCTATTGCACTCCAGAAAGTAAAGTGCACTCCCGCTGGCCGCGCCGTTGTGGTTTCTCCCTCCGGGTCCTAACGTCTGCACGTATGTGCGTTCTCTGTATCCTGTGGGGTGGGGGTACCTACCTCGCTCTGCTCGCTCCCGGTGCTTTTCTCACTCACAGGCGCGCGCGCGCGCGCGCACACACACACACACACACACACACACACACACATCCACGCGGCCTCGCCGGCCTTCACGGGAACAGTCTGCAAAACCGGCCGAAATAAACGTTACAGCGGCCGTAATAGGCTTACACGGCGGGGCGGAGCAAGGGAGCGAAGCGGGAGCGGGGAGAGGCGGGGGATGGGCGAGGCGAAGCAAAGGCGAGGAGCAAACCGGCCGAAGCTCATAACTTTGGCGATTGAAAGCCGCACCGACCGCCGCGCAGGGCCGGGGCCGGGGCCGGGGCCGGGGCCGGGGCCGGGGCCGGGGCCGGGTAGGGACCGCGTCGCGTCCCGTGGCATACCGCTGCAGCAGTACACGGGTACGTGCCGCCCCCGGACGCCCCCCCGGCCGCACCCAGCGCCGCGCCGCCTCCCGGCCAGGCCCCGGCCGTGATGTAATAATGAAGGAATGTCAGGTGAATAGCTCAATAGCAATCAGGCCTCACACGGCTGGCCGAGGAGGGGTGCAGAGCATACAAGGAAGCGGGCGGAGCGGCCAGTGACTAACCAACTTTCTGGCCCCCATCCCATTCCAGCCCACCTCCTCCGGCAGTGGCGGCACCGGGCCCGGCCCGGCCCGGCCCGGGCGCGCCAGGGGCAGCAGGACGTTTAGGCGCCCAAATAAAACACGGTAATTAGGGCTGAGGCGTTCCTCGGGGCGGGGCAGGCCAGGCGCAAGGCCTGAATCACCAGCAGCAGCCGCTGCCGCCGTGCCCTTGCATGTCTCCCATTCGGATTCTTGAAATAGCAGGGCCACCCTGCTCCGCGCTGCTGCTGCTGCTGAACGGCACTGCCGCCCCGCCCCGCCGGCCACGCCCAGCAACGCCCCGGGCGGAGGGTGTCCAGGGCGGTCTGCTCGAGGAAGTTGTGGCGTGTGCAGCCCTGGGCAGTGTACTGCAAGGCCACTGTGCGTCGCAGGGCCGGGCAGATATCGTCTCCGTGCGTGCGCGGGTAGGGTCGCCTGGCCGGCAGGCAACACCCCACACAGGTGCAGGGAGGTGAACAACAACACTCGTCATGGCGCAGCCCCGGCACAGCGGCAGGACCAGGACAGGCGTTGTTTTAGCCCGCCTGCAGGGAGGTCACCGAAATTCGACCATAAAAATCAGAGACGGGACCATCCCGGCCGCCTGCCTGTCTGGGCGTGGATGGCGCGAGGTGTGGCGGGGCGTGGCGGGGCGTGGCGGGAGACCAGCAGCGCAGCGGAGAGAGCCTCAGGCCCAGGCCCCGGTGGACCATGGGGCAGTAAAACGCCGAGGAGCCCGGGCGAGGTGAGACGAGACGGCCCTCTGCCGATCGGGCTCGTCCCGGGATCATCATCAGTTAGGCCCGGACCAGGCCAGGCCAGGCCAGGCCAGACCAGACCTCCCCTCGGGTGTGAACAAGACGAACAAGGAGGACTTCTGCCGTGGCGCGGCGGGGCGCGGCGGGGCGGGGCGGGGCGGGGCGGGGCGGGGCGGGGCGGGGCGGGGCGGGGCGGGGCGCGGTGGGGCAGTACGAGGACTGGGGCCGGGGCCCCACTCCCCCTTCCCGACTCACTACGAGACGGTGCCCGTAAGGTGGTGGCCGGCGAGCTGATGCGCCGGGGGGGCGGGGCGGGGCGGACACCACACCTCACCACGCCGCGCGAGTAAACAAGGCGGGGGCAAAGGCTTTCATTAACGCACTCGAGCCCGGGAATTAATTATATTTATCGATCACGTTAACGAGGTGCGGCGGCGCGGGGGCGGGGCGGGGCGGGGGCGGTGGAGAAAAAGTGTTGTGGGATAAGCACGGGGAACGATGGGAGATAGAAGAAAAGACGCGAGGTCACCCGCGGCTCACAGCGCACCATTGGCCGACTGTCAAACGTGGAGAGTAACACGGAGCCCCTTCTCTCCCTCTTCTCTCTTTATCCTCTCTCTCTCTCTCTCTCTCTCTCTCTCTCTCTCTCTCTCTCTCTCTCTCTCTCTCTCCCTCTCTCTCTCCCTCCCTCTCTCACACACACACTCATACTCGTTGGCGCAGCTCTACTTTCCGTCGTCAGGCACCTTCGTGTTGTTGTGTCCACATTCTTAAGTGATTGCCAGTCGCCAGGACGTTTATTTGTAGAGGTATTATGTATTTTGATCCTAGACAATGGCGCGCGGCGGGACGGGGGCTGCTGGCCGGCGAGCTATTTGGCACCGGGCCACCCCACCTCACCTCACCCCGCCCGCCCCGCCCCCGCGCGGCCCCGCGCAAGGACCGCGCTGAATGGGACGGGGCCGACCCTTGAGCCGACCCGCCGCGACGCCTTGATGCTCCTACCCGCCCCCGCCCCCACCCAGACCCAGACCCACCCCCACTCCTCCACTATCTCACTCAGACCCGCCCCCCCCCTCTCTCTCAGACCCACCCCCTCCCCTTTACCCCCCCCCCTCTCTCTCTCTCAGACTCACCCTTACCCTTCTTTGATCTTTCACTCAGACCCGCCTTGGTGCACCAAAATAATGCGGCGCCAGCAAAAAATAAAAAAAAGAATAAATAAATAATTATTTTTTTTTTAAAAAATGAGGATAATCTTGCGAAACAAACGCGCAATGTAAAAACACAAATGCGCGGATTCATGAGGCTTGGGGCCGCGGCTGCAGGCCTGCTGCAGCTCCTGCTGGGCCGCAGGCCGCAGGCCGCAGGGCTGCAGCATCATCTCGTCGATCTCGTGGCCGTTATTGTGCTGCTCCTCATCTCATCGCCGTGCGTGGCGCGTAGCGCGGGGCCCGGGCGCGCGGGCACCGCACCCGCCCAGTAGTAGATGAGAGAGGAACAGAAAGGGATAGACGAGTAGAGAGGGGACGGGGGGGGAGGGGGGGGAGGAGGCCTGAGCTACAGGAGCACGGCAGCTACGCGCGGTAGTGGTGCCGCGGGGCGGGGCGGGGCGGGGCGAGGAGAGGCTCTTGAACGTGTCTCCTCCCCCCTTCCTTCCCCCTTTTTCCAATTCCTCTCCCCGGACCGGCCGCTATACGCACTCTCACACAATTACGACCCATCTCCTTACCCCCGCCCGCCCGCCCGGGCCGCGGGCCGGCCAGAGACCCTCTCTCTCCAGAGTACTACTATTACGCGCGGAGCGTAAGACCGCGCCGAGACGAGCGGCAAAAAGAACCAAGAGGAGGAGGAGGAGGGTGAGGAGGAGGAGGATGAGGAGGGGCCGTGAAGGAGTGGGGCGGGAATGCACTCCGGCAAGGACCGCGCCGGCGAGCGGAGCGGCGGGCCAGCGGCGGGCCAGCGTTTGGCCCTCCGGGCTCCAGGAGTACCATCCCCACACGACGTATCTCTTTTCTCCAGCCTGTAAATTTTGCGCGCCGCTTTCCACGTGTGAGAGGTGGGGGTGGGGGTGGGGGTGTCGGTGGGGGTCATAGGGGTTGGTGCGGCGGGGCTGACAGCTTGGAGTGTGGTTCTCGTCCTCCTCGCTGCGGGGGCACTGGCCCTCTGTCTCCTCCCACAGCTTCTTCTGCCCCCCCCCCCCCCATTTCCCCCTGCCCGGTCCTAACTCATTTTACAACAGACGTGATCCATCTTCACTTGTCTGCATCCCTTCCATTATTATGGCTCTTGTGACCGGTGCTGCGCTGCTCACAGGTGCGCCGTACTATTACTGGCGTCGCCCCCTCTCCCCTCTCCCTCCTCTCCCTCCACCCCTCCTCCTCCCCTCCCCCTCCCCCTCCCCGCGCGTCCTCACGATCATGCCCTTCGCCGGGGCCCCTCCATCCAACGCCCTCCTCCCTCTCCCCCTCCCTGCCCCCCTCTCAGTTCCATTTTATTTAATTTGTCAGAGATTCTTCATTACAACACGTGTTCGTCCATCGCAGTGAAAACACGGGCTTCTACAAGGTCGGAGCATTGTACTGGCCGTGTGCGCTGCAGCGTGCGTACTACAAAAGGAACGAGAAGTGAAGTGAAGGGAAGAGCGGGCCGGGCCCCACACACCAGACACCCGTGCCCACATCAAGGAGGCCCAATGCCCTTTGAGAAAACTCATCTTCATTACGAACGGGTCCAAATACGTAGACCTAATATAATAAAAAAAATATTAAGAGGAAAAACACGTATAAAAGCGTCCTTTTTCAAGGTAGTACGCCGGCAGATACGTGTGCGGTGAACGACGTCGTCGACCCGACCCACAGGCGGATATGAGTCAAACGTCCAGTGGCACCTTGGGGGAACAAACTGACCGCATCAACCACTCTGCCCCACCGCACGGGAGGAGGGGGGCGATGAGATATCGATCTGAATGATGCTCAGCGCGGCGAGCCGTCGCCTTGGGGTGGTTTACCTCCAACCCCCGCGCCTCCCCCAGCTGCGTCCACACCCCCTCTAGCAAACACTGAATGGTGCTGGGGGACTGACCGGCCCGGCCCCGGCGCGCCCTCCCGCCCCCGCGGCCCCGGCTCGGCTCGGCTCAGCTCGAACGCGCGACAGGGGGGGGGGGGGGCGGGGTGCGGGGCGGCAGGGCGGGGCTGCACGTTGGACGGCGGCCCGTTTGGGCCGTAAGCGTCAGAAATAGGCACACGGCACACGCACACACAAAAGCGTAACCTGCCGCGCCACGCCACGCCGCGCCGGGTCTGGGCGCCCACCCCTCTCCCCCCTCCTGACGGGGCGCGGGGCGCCACAATAACCGGGCGTCGCGGCGCTCTCCGCCCCGCCCCGCCCCACCCCGCCCACCGTTCTACTAACACGTCTGGGCGTCGCGACGCGCCGCGCCGGCTCAGGGCTGCCAACTCCTCTTCCGTAACGCCAACCACCTTTAGCTTTTCAGCGCTCGTAGTTCTCCGCGCCACGCCCCGTTTTAACCGGCGCGCGCAGGATCCGGCTCGACCTGGTGGTGAGATGGACACGGGCAGGGGACGCTCGGAAAACAACGAGGGGAAAAACCTCTCAACGTTGATGTACAAATTTCGGAAGTTTTTGTGAATTCCCGGGAATTTTTGTGAATTCTTTTGTTGAATTTTTGTTTGAATTTTCTAGGGTATTTGCTTGAATTTTTCTGATTTTTTTCTCTGAATTGTCATGAATTTTTCTGAATTACGAGGTGTACCTACAAAACTTTGTGAGTTGTTTCCCCCTCGGAAAAGTAGCATGAGTGGTGAGTTCATCCGCGACAAAACAGCGACAGTTTGGTGTGGCTGCGGGCGAGATGCGCCCTGCCCCGCCTCGCCCCGCGCCGTTCTGAAAAAAGTCTGTTGATGAGCACGCTGCATGCTGCAGGCCAGGGGCGGCCCCAAGCCCAGGGGGCTGCTAGCGCCGCGCCGGGCCGAGCTGCCGGGCCGGGCTGGGCTCAGCTGGGCTGGGCCCAGAGCGGCGGTCTGGCCCGGCGCGGCTGGAGACGCGGTGGAATTCCACCTGTACAAGAACAAGAAGAACAAAAACAACAGTACGACCGCACGGCTGCTGTTGCTGCTGCTGCAGCCCCGGGCCGCCGGCCCGGCCGCCCCGCAGAGGTATCCACGCCACATACCACAATCACCTCCACCATCAAATCAGTGCTCCCTCTTCTCAGAACCATTTTTGTCTTTTATTTTCTCTTGTTTGATTTCCCCACCTCCACCCTCCCTCCTCCCCGCGCTCGGCCCCGCCGCCGTCGTCCACCTCTTTCTCCGCCATCCACACCACTCTTCTCGCCCTTCCCTCCCCTTACGCTCCTCTCGCTATCTTTGTCTCTCCCCGTCTTATTTTATCTCTCTTTCTCTCGCTCGCTCTCCTACACACATTCTGTCTTTATATTCTCTCTCGTCCTTCTCTCCTCGTCTCTTTGTGCCCCATCTCCTCCCTCCCCCCTCAATCCCTTTCTCTCCTTCTGTCCTTCTCTCGCTCCTATACGCCTTAGTTCTCCTCCTCACGAACCGTACTACACTGCCCACGAACAAAATAAATGGCTAGGGCCACCTCCTTCTCTCTCTCTCTCTCTCTCTCTCTCTCTCTCTCTCTCTCTCTCTCTCTCTCTCTCTCTCTCTCTTTCTCTTTCTCTTTCTCTTTCTCTCTCTCTCCCCCCCAGTGGTCTGCGCAGGCAACCTCGGCAGGCGTCTCTCTCGCACCCACTGCCTCGACGGGCCCGCTCGAGTACCACCTCGCATGCTACCAAGGAATAAAAGGAAAACATAATGGATGATGCTCGCACCTGCGGGCCGGGCCGGGCCGGGCCGGGCACTCCGGGCAGGTCCACTGCGGGGCCGGGATGGCCCGATAGGGAGGAGGGAGAGCGAGATAGAGCGAGATAGAGCGAGATAGAGCGAGTGAGGCGAGAGAAAGAGAAAAGAAGAGCGGGAGGAGGAGGAGGAGGAGGGGGCTACGCTACTCACGCCACGGGCTACGTTTGTAGTATCGTAGCCATAGTAGAGTAGTGGTGGAATCCCCTTCCTCTCCCCTCCCCTCCCCCCCCCCCCCACCCTAGGGCCCCCGAGCATGGGGCCGTCGCTGGCTCCACTCGCCTGGTCCGCCCCAACCCGCCCCGCCCCGCGCCTCTGGACGTGTCCGCCAGAGGAGATGAGTCCTTCGTATAAAAGTTTTTCATTCCTTTCCTTTTAACTTTCAGAGATGAACCCGTTAGGCGAAGGACTCTTGGCGTCGAGATTCTTTGGCGAGAGAGACACCCGAGTGGGAGCGCGGTGCGGCGCGGCGGCGGCGGGGCCGGCGGGGCCCTCTAGGAGGCGAGATGTGGCTGCGCTAACGGGAACCGGTCGGGATTTGGCCGGGATATCGCGGAGCGAGCAGCCGAGGCCGGCAGGGCCAGCCCGGCGGGGCCAGCAGGCCTCATGAGGCCTCATGGACGCCGCCATAGAGGCCATGAACCAGCCAGGCTGCAGCGACGGCCGTCTGATTCCGAAGATCGCTCCTCTCGCGATATCCGTCCTGCTTGTCGCATTCATGTGAAGTGAAACTGCCGCATCCCCAACATAGGTTTATCACCGTAGGTGTGACAAGGACGGTGGTACGAGAGCGACCTCCTGAATCAGACGGCAGGACATGCCCTGCTTGTAGGACCGCCTCGGCACGGCATCGCACGGCTAGGGCACGACGTACCACAGGTCGTCAGTCAGTCAGTCGGCCGGCCGGGCACAGGTACCCCGGTACCCCCCGCCGAGCGCCGGGGCTGTAACGGGAACCCGGGGCCGTAGGGGACTCTGCCCAGCCCTGTCCTGCGGGGCTGCACAGCCCGGCACAGCGCGGCCCGATTGAAAGTAGAGAACAAACACTACACCTATAGCCAAGCTTCCTGAACTCGCCCGCGCGCGCGCGCCCGCCCGTAACTTGCCGAGAGTTATCCGCGGTGATATTCCATTTTGGCCGAGACCCGCGCAGCCTTTACAGCCGCACGTTTTATATCTAGTCATTATTTCTCATCTCGAGTCTCCGGGCCGACGCGCCAGGTTGCATTCCTGGCGGCAGCGCGGGAGCGGAGCGGAGGGGAGGGGGAAGAAGGTGTGCGCATTAAGACAGAATCCCCCGCCGGACCCGGCCCGGCCCGGTCGTGGGCTCGATAATTAATGCTCATCACCCGAATCAAAGGGCATCAAAAGGTCTCTGGACCAGAGTCAGGGGCCCTGGGGGCGTGGTGTGGCGTGGACGGGTCATCCCCATTATGAATGTATGTGCCATAAATATGAACCACACCCCCGGCCCTGGCGGGCCTGGCCCAGGCGGGCCTGGCCCAGGCCGATTCAGACCGCCAGCCGTGACGCGACCTGCCCCAAACATCGCCTTGCATGGCCCCGGTAGGGCCCCCCGGTCCGGCCCCCCGAGGGGACGGCAGGCCACGCCACACCAGAACCCCGGGCCCCTGCATCACTTGACGCATTCTTTCATATTCTCCCCGGCTCGGAGGTGGACCACATTATTTTTTATGCGGAGGGCAAAAGGGCGACCATCACCTACCTGTCGCACTCCAGACCTGCGTACCAGCGCCGCCGCCGGGTCCGCCGGGTCCGCCGGGCCCCGGCGAACACGGAGGGGAGGGGGAGAGCCAATGAAAAATGCGCATGTTTGCCGTAAAAGTACCCGCTGCCTGTTCCCAACGCGTCGCATAATTCATCGCCCCTCGCGCCGTACGAATGTTTTGGGAGGCAGACACCCGTAAGGCCCTACCTGCCTGTCTGTATGTCTGCCTGTCACGCGCGACACACGAGGAGAGCAGCGCGCGAGCGGTTGCGGGTACCTAGCGGGACAGAATACACGCGAGTGCTGCAGGTCTGCCTGCCCGGCAGGGGTTAATACGAGCGGGTGGGCAAAACCTCGTACCGCCACGTGTGTCACACGGTAGCCCTCGTCGACCTGGCGCAGTTTTCACCTTGCATATTTAAAATTGAGGGTGGCCAATTTTCTATGCGTAACAAGCAAGTTTTTCCTTCCTTTTTTTCCCTTCCATGATTTATATGGTGGTTAGTGGTTTTTGTCGAGGACACCCTGAAGCTCCTGGGAGGTCCGTCCCATGGACCCATGGGTCCCCTGGTGGCCGATAGTGGCCCCCTCGCCCCACCCCGGGCCCCGGGCGGGGGATCCCCTGGGGTGCGCCGCGCCCCGGGGGCCGCGGGGGCCCGGGGCCGCGGGGGCCCGGGGCCACTTAGGCCCCCGCGGCCCGCCCTGTCATGGGGGCCCCCGCCCCGGGCCCGGGCGGCGCGGGGCGGGGCGGGGCGGGGCGTCCCATAAACTAACTTGGGGACTGTCAGGCGGGGCGGGGCGAGGAGGGACTCGAGGCACCACGCCCTGGCTTTTACCTTCCAAAAGTATGACAACGACAAGTGGTGCGTGGTACAATCCACCGACATGCAATGCAACCCCCGTTTTTGTTACACTGCAAAACCTTGTCCCGGTTACCGAGCAGCCACAGGATATTTTTCTAAGAAAAAATCATGGCAGCGTCTTGGTTTTTCCTCTGCTTGGAAACCTGATGGTAGCTTTTACCGAGTGGATCATTGCAGTCCGCTCAGAAACGTGCTATTTTCAGTTCAATAATAAGCGTAACTTTAAGCTCGACATTACCAACACATGTAAAGAGAAATTCCCACGGGCACATACAGTAAAACCCCCACGCGGTGCAGTATCCCAAGTGCACATATATCTCAAGGGCACATATTCTCACGCGGGGTGCGCCCTACCTACCTACCTAGGGCCAAACATAGGTGAGGTGGTCACACCTTCGTTTTTCCAGTGTTTGACACGACTCGACATAGCCTCGCGCGATGCCCGGAGCAGCGGCTCAGGTATCGTCGTATCATCCTGTCCGAAGCGGCGACCGGGCGGCCCAGCACACCTCCCATCCCCACAGCCGCCCCGCACCCGCAGCCACCCCGCCCCGCCGACTCCGACTCTAGGAGCTCTGACCCGTCACCTGATGCCGTCGCGAGGACAAGGAGCAGACAGGGCCGGGCAGGGCAGCCGCGGCCCTGGGGCCGGGCTGATGTAAGGCTGAATGACAAATTCTTCATTCACGCCGCTGCTGCGCTGCTCCCACTGTGCTCGCCGCCCTGCCCCGCCCCGCCCCATCCCTATCCCCGACCCCGCTGCCCGCCCCCGCCGCTGCTCTCGCTCTCACAGCCCTGACAAAACGTACGAGTTCTGCTGCTCCTACTGCAGGAAGGGGGCTTTGTAGCCTCGAGGACGCAGCGCGGCGGCGGGCGAGGAAGAGAACCGCAGACGACAGCCCCCCTGGTCCTGGGCTCC
Organism: Frankliniella fusca; assembly: GCA_029379305.1. Taxonomy (NCBI): domain Eukaryota; kingdom Metazoa; phylum Arthropoda; class Insecta; order Thysanoptera; family Thripidae; genus Frankliniella; species Frankliniella fusca. Next base: position 375,269 of record JAHWGI010001409.1, read on the forward strand.
ACTACCCTCCCCGCCAGCGCATCCATCAACACCGTCCTATGCCCTGCCCTGCCGGCCCTGCCCCGCCACTGGGTACCCAAAAGCGCCGCGCCTACCTGGGTTAGGGGTCGGGGGCGGATTAGCGACGGGGGCCGGTGAATAAATGCGGAGGTCGGTCGCCCGGCGCAGCCCCGGGCCCCGAGCCGAAATGTCCGAAAAGCGCCGCGCGCCCCCCGGGCCCAGGGCCAAACCGTCCGAAAAGCGCCGCGCCTCCCGTGCTCCGGCCCGCCTGGCCCCGGTCCACCCAGTGCTCTGATACGGGACTTGGAAGGAAAATAAAAACATATGACTAGAAACAAATTTATTGTTACACTGTGAGATATTCTTGTATCTCGTAAGGGAAAATTTTCCAAGGGAGGTCTTGTACAATTACGACAGGTACAACGCGGCGATATTTAAAGTTGTGCCGTATGAGGCAGTCAGTTCCTTGTTGGTCTTGGTCAGTAAAAACATTTTGGACACACGAACACACAACACACTCACTGTTAAAACGTTGCGAAGAAAAAGTTCGTATTACAAACAAAATAGTTTGTAAGCTGCGAAGTATTTGGCTGCTTTGCAATTGCGAAGAATGTACAAACAAAAATAGTCTGCCGCAAATTTACAACATTTCTCGATAGCGTTGCGAACTATTTGGAAAATTTTCCCTTACGAGATACAAGAATTTCTCAGTGTCATAATTAATTTATTTCTAGTCATATGGTTTTTTTTAAATATGCCTCCCACGTCCCGTATCTGAGCACTGGGTGGACCGGGGCCAGGCGGGCCGGAGCACGGGAGGCGCGGCGCTTTTCGGACAGTTTGGCCCTGGGCCCGGAGGGCGCGCGGCGCTTTTCGGACATCTCGGCTCGGGGCCCGGGGCTGCGCCGGGCGACCGACCTCCGCATTTATTCACCGGCCCCCGTCGCTAATCCGCCCCCGACCCCTAACCCAGGTAGGCGCGGCGCTTTCGTGCTCCCCCCACACCGTCCTATGCCCTGCCCTGCCGGCCCTGCCCCGCCACTGGGTGCGAGAGGGAGGGGCGCAGAGCGGAGCGCGCCGCAGACCAGATCTTTCAAGATTTCGGCTCTCCTCATTTCAGCACGACATTCCCGCCCGGGCCGGGGCGGACTGATGTTTCAGGACTGCGTTATTGCCCCGCTGATAACATGTCAGATCTAACGATGTTTTCAAAATCCGCACGTAAAATATAGACGAGCGCACCCAGGGGGAAGGGTGGGGTGGGGGGTGGGGTGGGGGGTGGGGTGGGGGGTGGGGTGGGGGGTGGGGTGGGCGTTTTAAGAGTGACATGTTTTTTTAAAGGTCGTCAGAAGATGACACGCGACCGAGCAGTCGTTCTCGTCAAGGAAATGATGAGGTGGGAGGGGTGGCGGTGGGGCCCGGCCCGGGCCGCGGGCGCTCTCTCACTGAGTGATGCTGACAGCGGCGCTGTTAGGGCGTTAGGTCCTAAATTATATCGAGCATACACGCGGGAGGGGTGACCATACACAATATCCGCCACGACCCGTCCCGTTCCGTTGCACCGCCTGTAGACAGCACCTGTGTTCCAGGTCCGGGGCGAGGGAATGGCTGAACCAGGCCGTGCATGCTCGCTTTATGCCTGTCGCTCTGCGGGGATCTGCCATCAGTGAGGCAGAGGGGGAGGGGACTCGGACTGGATATGTGGGTAAGTGTTTCTGTAAACGTTTAAGCAGAGTTAAACCAGGTTCGTTTTACAGCAAATTTGGGCGCAAAGAAAGCTCGACTTCACACAATTGTATGCACATAGCCTAGGACACATTTGTGCGAAAAATTTTATTGTGTGTGCACATTTGCATCAGATTAAAGAGACAAATCCAGTTGGTTAGTTGCGTATACAGTGTAGGCGAGGGAGGGAGGGACAAATTGGGAGCAGGCGGCCGAGCCGGGGGGCCGGGGCGACGCTGAGTTGTGGAGTTTTCCTTATTGTCGGCCGATGCCTAGCAGGAGAGGCCTCGGCCCCTTCGGCCGCCCCGCCGGCAGGGCGCGGCCGCGGCAGCCGCGGGAATAAATCCACTCGGGAGTGGCGAGGCGGGCCTACGCCGCTGCCAATACTTTTGTAGTCGGGGCGGCGCGGAGCTCCATCCGGCCCGGCTGCACCCCGCCCCGCCCTGCCCCGACTCGACACGGTGACAGAGGGGCGGCAGGTGGCGCTAAAGTGGCCGTCCGGGCGAACAATGGGCGGGAGCTCTGCCCGCGGCCCCGCCCCGCCCCGCCGCCGCGCGCCGCCCCGGGCCCCGGGCTCTGCCCCGTCGTTATTTGGCTTGGCACCTCCACCACCGACCGAAGCCCCGCGGCAGCACGGGGTGGAGCACGAGGTCGCCGCGCCAACGCAGCAGCAGGGCGGAGTACGGCACAGCGGGGCAGGCGGGGCGGGGCGGGGCAGGGCGAGGCAGGGCGAGGGGCCGAGGTTGGGCAACCCCAAACAACAGGCCCGCTGAGCAGGAGGGCAACCCGCACACACGCGTGATCTGCGGTACAGCACAGCTGCACGGCGTGGCTCGGTTCCCGCCGCCCCGCCCCGCCCCGCCCCGCCCCGCCCCGCCCCGCCCCACCCCGCCCGTCACGTGGCTCAGCCTATAGAGAACGAGACGAGGGGATTATCGCCATCACCATCATGACAACAGCGGAAAACACGCAACACACAAAAAGAAGAACAAAAAAAAAAGTCACACTGCTGAAATTTGATGTGAAAAATTAGCACTACGGCTAAACACTTAACACAGCGGAAAAGTAAGTAGCAGGGCAGCTAAAAAATAAGCACTATAAATTAAAAATAAAAATCACAACCGGCGATATGAAACTACTAGGCTACTTTGTGACTGCTAATTAGCAGCGCCTATACAGCTGAAAAATTAGTACACCTGCGACATTTTTTTTTATCGGACGCGTGCTGCCTGTGCCACCGTGTGCCACAAAACCTACTGTTCAGTTAAAATTTCCTCTGTTTCGTTTTCCCCCTTCTCTTTTATTAATATATCTTATTTCAGTGCAGCCACCGTAAAACATGTCCATAAGTAAAGGTTTGAGGCGGTCGAGACGAGCGGCACCGTGCACGCCGCGTGCCGCGTGCCGCGTCCGTCATACGTCACACATTGGTCCCGCTTACATGTGTGCCGCTCCGCCGCTGAGGCGGCCGCGGCTGTTCGAACGCGTTTGAACGCGGATGAATGCGGTAATGGAGCTTCGCGGGCGCCAGTCGCGGCGGGGCGGGGCAGGGTGGGGCAGGGCGGCCGTTCGGTATTTTCGTCGTGGGAGGCCGCGGCTCAGCTCACCTCAGCTCGGCAGCAGAGACAATGCCCCGAGTGTGCTGCTAGCCCCGCCCCTGAAATATGAAGCTACGCGCTATACGCCACTGAGCGGACGAGACGCGGCGCGCCACCGTGTCGACTGTGCTCGCCCAGCCCCGGAGAGCGCTCTCTTCTGTCTTTCTTTCTTTCTTTCGCTCTCTCTCTCTCTCTCTCTCTCTCTCTCTCTCTCTCTCTCTCTCTCTCTCTCTCTCTCTCTCTCTCTCTCTCGCACTCAAGGTGTGTGCCGTACAGGTGCGTGTGAAACAGTTCGAGGAGAGCGCTTTTCGGAATATGTCGCGGCTGGAGGGGCTGGAGGGAGGGCGTGTGTGTGAGGGCAGGGGGTGGGGGTGGGGGGGTCATGGCGCCCGAGACGCTTGCTTGGGTCCTGTCCTGAGCCGGGGAGCTCCTCTGCGCTCCGGTGTCACCACGGCTGCCGCACCTCCCCCGCCCAGCCCGGCTCCGGAGTGCTCGAAGTGGAGGGTGCCGGTGGCACTACAGGGGCGCGGGGCGCGCGGCGCCGGGGCCACACGCTGGTGCCAACTGCCCCCTGACTGACTGGGCAGGTGCAGAGCAGGGCAGGGAGTGGGCGGCGCCAGCGGGCCAGCGGCGCGGAGAACAATAGCGGGATAGGACTGTCGCGTCGAGTCAGCCCGCGGCGGGGCGGGGCGGGGGACGAGGCACCGCGCTGCAAAGTTATGCAAAGGATGCAAAGCAGGCCCTCACCTATTCTCATGGGGAGGGGTGAGGGGGAGGGGGAGGGGGAGCTGTGGCGCTGAGCTGGCACCGCAGCAATGGGGTGCAGCGGGGCGGGCGGGGTGCGCACGCTGCTACCGGAGGGGCGGGGCGGGCCGGAGCCAGACAACGCTCCTACACTGTGAAAAATACTCGTAAGGGTTACGGGAAAATTTTCCATGATAAAAGTCGTAAAATTACAATTTGAAATGGTAACTTTTACAAGCACCCCCTATCGACTTGGAATTGACCGATGAACAAGAATTGGCTGTCGTAAATTTACGACAAATTTTGTAAATCAAATTTACGAAGAATGTCGTAAATTTACGAGAATATTTTTCACAGTGCATCCCCCATCGCGCACCGGCATCTCGGCGCGAGAGGCGAGAGGGCGCTCTCTGTGTCGTCCCCGGCGCCAGCACAGGGCGCGGCACGGCCATAGAGCCATATCGCTGAAACTTATGGGTCCGATTCATCTAAAGAAAATGCTTCTAAAAGAATTCACATCGTTTATTTCCATCCAAGTATTTTCAATCTAACATAATAATAGGGCGAAATTTCCATCTAAGAGAAATGCTTCTAGTTTTTAGAGGCAAATTACTGGAATACAGCAAGAAGTGAAAATGCTTCTAAGACCAACAAGAGTTTTGCTTCTAAGAAAAAAACAGTGGAAATATGCATCTAACGAATACACCTCTTCAAAAATAACCGTAATTTGACCTCTAACGGATTTGCATCAACAAAAGAGAGTGTTTTACCTCTAACATATTTGCATCTAATGAAATAACAAGAATACTAGGTATCTGAAAAACCCCGAGAATGTTTTCTCCAGCCCTTTGCTGGCCCCTGCCCTTCGGAGCACATGGGTTGTCCGACCTTCTTTTTTGTCCAGCTTCGGGAGTTTTGCGCCCGCCACCATCACACGTTTCTTTTTGCCCGACCTGGCACTCGGGGTGTGATAGTAATTTTTTTGTCCGACCTCGTTTTGTCCGACCCCAACGAACCGTAAGAGTCGCCCGCTATCCTCTGCGATTGCAGCTCGATTGTCCGACCTGATGATTTCCTCAAAATCCAAAAAAATACCTTGATTTTTTTCTGACCTTGTTTACACGGGTAAAGTGGAGAAGGAATAGGTATCATGGTCGGAGCATGCACCGAAACAATTGTATAACACCTCAAATTCATTTTAATTTTTAATTTTTAAAGAGCTATTTAAAAAAAAAAAAATTGAAAAATTGGTAGGCCCCTACCTAACTCGCAACCTGCGAGCCCCGCCTGCTTAACTTCGGAGTTCTGATGGGATCCGGTGTGTTCCAGGCGACCGCCACCCCGCGGGCACGAGAAGTCCTCTCCACTTCGGGGAGAGTCCCCGCTTAAGGCTGGCGGCCTGTCAGGCCCGCCGTACTACCCTATTTAAACAGCGCCTTGAAGCCGTAGGTAGCATTTCGGACCAACGACTGGGCACCACCGGACCGCATGACCGGTCAGTGGGAGGTAGAGGCAAGGCAGGACGATAGAGGGGGAGAAAAGCAGAAAGAGAAGTTTTTGCGGAAGAGTAAGCGTACGGTTGGTTAGACCTGTACTGACCCGCTCCCGCACAGGTCATGGAAAAGCTGTTTACTAAGGAGCCAGATTCATAGGCCTTATTTCCCCACGAGGGACCACCCCCCGTGGCATGGGACGGAACTTCCTGACAACTCGCTTTCGCTGCCAGTGAAGAACCTACCTGGGAATTGAACCCAGGCCCCAAGTGCCGAGTCTCATGACACCCCGCGGCTTTCGTGGTACTAAGACCACTAGACCGTCGGCGATTCCACGAGGGAGCTCCATTGAAATGGGGGGTTTGAATTCCACGCCAAGCTGCTGTCCTCGGAAAAATTAATATTTTATAGCAAGATTTGAACCCGGGTTCTGCGGCGCCCGGAACTTCACTATGCCGGCACGGCTACGACGCCATGGTACAAGGCGGCTTTCCACTAGGGGTGACGCTGCGATGAGCCGTAGTCGCCGACGAACCTGTACCGGTGGCGTCATCAGTATGCCTGCTCTCCTTGCTGGAACAGCCCAGCCGCTTGGCGACTTTGGTATCCACATCGGCACCGTTAGGAGCACTGGGTGGGCACAGGTTCGAATACCGATCACAATATTTTTTTTTCGATGTAGCTTTTTCTCTTTCAGTTGCCCGAGGCCATGAGAGATATCTGTAACTTCTTTTTCTTTTCTTTTTTTCTTCTTTTTTAAGTTGGTAGCTTTGCTACTCGGTGATTTTCTTAGGAAAAAAAAACAACATCTTTTTTTGGGGGCGGGGCGGGGCAGCTGTGGTGAACACCCCAGAAGAGGCACGCGGTGCGCTAGCGGCGCCCCAGACGGGGCGGGGCGGGGTGGGGCGGGGTGGCGTGGCGGGTGGCAGGCGCCCAAGTGCCGGCCCCGCCCCGCCCCGCCCCGCTGCTGACAGTTGCGGCGCACTGCGGCGTGCTCCATCATATTCCTAATAAACCAGCGGCAGGCAGAGGCACCCTGGCTCGTCTTCCCTCCTTTCCCCTCTCCACCCCAACCCGCCATGTCCCTGTCATTCACGGCCGGTCGCGGCCAGCGCCCGCCCCGCCCTCCCCCACAACATTATTAACGGCGCTCCGAAGCCCCCGCTATGCAGGACCACAATACGTCTCGCGGGTGAGCGTGAGGGTGCCATGCCGCGGGGTCGAGAACACGAGGCTGCGGCCGCGCTGAAAAGAGCGCGGGAAAACCGGAGAACAGAAAACCCACCGGCAGCGATGAATAAGCGACGAAAACAGGAGGTACGAGGACCATCATGGCAATATCCTGTAATACCTGATTAGGGGAAAGGAGAGGGCGGGGGTGTTAATTAAGTTGCTAAATTTTGAAAATAACATGATGAGAACGGAAAGTGAATAAAGATAAGTGTCTTTCCTTCAACGGTATCGAAGAGGAAAAGCCGTAGAGGCAAGGGAGGCGTTGTGCAGACAAAACATGCGAGGTGGGGCGGCGTGGCGCGGCACCCTCGTCTGGGGAGGTGCATGATGGAGGGTAACGACGAGGCGCGCCGCTCGCAGCGACAAGCTCCGCTCAGATACGTCACCTCGCCGATATTTTTCACATTGAGATGACAGCGGACCGACACAGAAAAATTCTGGGGGCGGTCCCTGCTCTGCTATGCTCCGCCATGCTCTGCTCTGCTCTACTCTGCTCTGCCGACGACCCGAACGAGACCGCGCGGTCTCCCTATGTACATGTAAGCGGAATGCAGTCTGCGCGGCAGCAGGCCTTGCAACCGAGGGGTACCTCACCTTCTCCAATCAGTGTACACCCTGAGCTCCAATCATTTTCCAATCACTATCCAGTCACGAAATTTTGCGACACAAATCTTCTTTAAGCACATTAAAATTGCAAAATATCGTATTGGTATAAAAAATTTATGGCTTTCATCAAAGTTTGGTCAAATTTCCCTTCCAATCACGATACAACCCTCCAATCAGTGTACACCCATTTCGAGAGTGAGGTACCCCTCGCTTGCAACTCACTCGTTTTCTAGCGGGGAAACAGAGGCAGGCCGTTCCACACGAGGTGGAACAACTCTTAAATTTTTGTACACCTCGTAACTCAGAAAAATTCATGAAATTTTTGTTTAAAAAATTATTTAGAAACATTCAGAAATATTCGGAAAAAACTCAGAAACAAATCAGGAAAATTCACAAAATTCTAGGGAGGGGAAAAACAAGCAAAAGTTTACAAAAAATCACAAAAAATCACCAAAAAAGTTCAAAAAAAAAGGCACAACAATTCACAAGATTCGTAAACCAAAATTCAGAGTTGTTTCCCCCTCGGTTCCACCTTAGCCTGACCAGTCGAGAGGGTCGTGCGTGAGGGAAGCTGGGCTGTTATGATGAGCGTTTGGGCGAGAGGCCCCGCCCCATACCCCGCCACGCGCCCGCTCCTGCGATATTTGTGTATCTAGGCGGCTTGTTTTGCGCCTCGTTTGTGATCCCCCTCTTCGAGCCCCGCCCCGCCCTGGCCCTACCCCAATTAACTCCCGCACCGCCACGACCAGGGCGCCCCAACCCGCCACACCCCGCCACACCCGCCGCCCTACCCCGCCCCACCCCAACCCGCCCAGTCCTGCCCTCCTCATAGTCTGACCCCGCGCGGCTCATCTCGGCGAGTGCAACTGATTAACACAGATCTGAATTCGCGAGGCAACAGCGCAATGCCTTCTTGACAGGCGACTTGATTCGTGAGTGCCGCTCTGAAACCCCTGCCCCACCTCCTGCCCTGCTCCTCACTCACACGCTCACAAGCCCCTTCCAACGGCCGCCACTGTTGTTCCGTTTCTGTCGCGACGTTGTCTCTGTGCCGCGCGCCCGCCCCTCCCCGCCACGGCTACTACTTTATTTTTACACTCACACACCCACGTTACAGCTTCCCCCACGGCTCTCTGATCACTTGCAGCCCTTGACTGAGAGGCTGACCGCTGACCGCACCCTGCACTTAGCGCACACGATCTCACTGAATAATCTCAGTTCCCGCTTTATCCCAGCGCAATCACAGTGCCCGCTCCACCCACAGTGTGTCGCGATCGAGGGAGAGAGAACTCACAATTTTGGTGTACACATTTTGAGAATTTCTGTGAATTATTGCGAAATTTTGTGATTTTGCGCTGAATTTTCTCTAGAATTTTTCCTAAATTTTCTTGAATTCCTTTTGAATTTTTCTGAATTTTGCTGATTTTTTTTCTGAATTTTTAGGAATTACGAGGTGTGCAAAATTTTCATAGTTGTTTTTCCCTCGGTCGGGAAGGAGGCGGCCTGCGGTAGAGAGACGACCTCACACGACTTCACACAGCAGAATCGTCGTCCAGGGACAAGAAGGACAGCCTCTTTTGCAGGGCTGAGCGTCTCTACAGGACGCAGGTGGCAGCCAGTCTCCCGATAAGTCACGCAGCGCCCATTAATTAAGGGAAATTAGATGCCGCACACAAAGGAATCCCCACATCCGCCTGTGACTCCACACATTACGGGGGGCCCTACATGGAGAGGGGGAGGGGGGACAGGGTGGCGGGGGCACACGCATGCCCCCGCCCGCGCCACGATCCGGAACGCCCCGCGCCATGCCCGCGCCCCTCAGCGTAGCGTGGCGGATGCGGGAGATTTTGGCGGCATTGTGGGGCGCCGCGGGGACCCTGGCCGGACCGGACACCCACCTGCGCACCTGCAGATGAGCACCTGCAGCTGCCCACCGCGGCGCGTCGCACCGCGAGACAGCAGCAGCAGCAGCAGCAGCAGCAGCAGGTGACTCACGCAACGCCACGCCTCGGCGCCCCCCGCGGTCACCGGCAGCACGCAAGCGTGACCCCCCCCCCCTTTTTCTCCCCCGCCGCCGTCACATCCCGGCGACGCGACGGCTGTAGCCGAAACCAATTTAAATAAGAAACACTCGCCGAGTACATCAACCTGGGAGAGTTTGAGTATTGCCGCCGCCGGTGCTGAGCTGAGCTGCTGCTGCTGGGGGGAGCGGGGACGGGGAGCGCCCGCGGGCGCCGGCAGGCCGGCAGGCACAGCAGCCGTGCGCAGCGGGCAGCCTAGCCTCTGATGGCAGGCGCCTTCCAGCGGCGCGGCGGGAGGCCGGTCGGCCGGCCGGCCGGCCAGTCAGAGTCAGGCCCGGGGCCCGGCCCCGGCCCCGGCCCTCCTGCACGGCCAGCCGTCAGTCAGAAGAGCGCTTTGCGAGGGGGAAACAACTCTGAATTTTGGTGTATACTGTTTGTAAATTTTCGTAATTTTTGTGAATTTTTACTTAAATTTTTACCCAAATGTTCCTGAATTTTTCCTGAATTCCCCAGATTTTTTGTGACTTTTCCTAAATTCTCCTGATTACGAGGTGTTAATTACGAGTTGTTTCCCCCTCCGCGCTTTCGTATCTCCGTCCTTGTCACACGCATGGGTCTCTCGGCCAGGAGTGAGTGAAAGGGCGGTGCACTGGGGGCTCAGAACCTGTCATAGGGGAGGAGGGGCACAGCAAGTATTAATATTGCTGTTGCTCAAGTAGCCGAGGATGTGTCTTTCAAAAGACGCGCTGTTATCATTGATTGAGAGTCAAGTTGGTGTCAAAAGGGTCATTTCAGACTCTAAATTGTAATTCATTGCATTTGATTGATGTCAAAGTTCTGTCGATAACAAATAAAGATGGAATTCCAATGGAACACAACCCATCACCCCATCACCTCAGATTTTGCATTCACAGAGGAATTTAAAAGGCACTACCATCTTCATAATTTGTAAAAATATATTTATTAAGCTGCTGAACCCCGAATTATATATTGGCGAACCTAGGCTGTGCACAAAACTGCAAAATTTGAAATGATGGGGTGTTGGGTTTATGGGTTGTGTTCCATTTCGGTTCCATTGGAGTTCCACCTTAACTTTTCACAATATTGCCTTCTTTTTTTTTACGAGGGGATCACCTCTCCCGCTCCTGTAATCCAGAGTACAAAGTTGCCTGTAATCGCTTCATAAGCGAAGAAACAGCCACTACATTTTTCGAAAATATCAAGGAAATATTAAACTGTAAATATATAAAATAAATAATTTAAAATATAATAAACAAGTTACTAGTTTTCAATCAGCAAGGTTCTATAACATTATCTGCTAATTTTTTGGAAGCGCGTAATCCTGTGCATGTCCATAACAGTAATGACGCCCCCTCGCTGTTGTGTGTATGTTTTATCTTTCTATATGTTAAGGCCAAACTTAATGATTTTCCAATGTTAGATGCAAACTCTGCTTGATCAAACTGCTCTGCTCAACTGCCACTGATATCTGATATATCTGATAGTCGCTTTCGCCTTCCTTGGCATTCCCTAAATTTAGTTCTGGAGTGCACCACGAGAGGGCGCCACCGACTGAACCTTCACGCCCAGCAGCATAGTCCTTCGGCTGCCTCTGGACTGGCCGGCCGTGGCTACTGCCACGTTAAGTATGTACACCTACTAAGCCATTTGGAAAGTTTTCTTTAAATCCGATTTTTTCCAATTTGAGGGACGTCTCTGCCACGTTACTAAATTTACTTGGAAGATACATAAGATACCACACTGACCACACTACGCACATTACAGGCCGCCCTCCTCATGAACTTGGATGCATTGAATTTCGTTGAAGCCAACCGCTAATTAATGTCCTCTTTCTCAAAATTTTTGAAATATTGTCTTGAACTTTGAGTCTGAGGGGAGTTGTAAGTCGACTTTGCGGCCGGATAACGTTCAATTTTCAAATTTTTTAGACTGGCCGCGGTTTTTTTCTGTGTTGACTCTTCCTTCGCCTATGAGAAATTTCTGAGAACGTGTGTGTAGTTTCCTCAGAAAATTGATACACCGGGACAACGGCAGCGGATTAACTTATCGGTTAAGGAAAAGGTGCCTGTTTTTGTTGATTCTTGTCCCTTAAATGCAGTTGTGTCCGTAAATTGTTTGCACGCAAGCCGTCTCTCTTCGCCTGTAAAGTCGCTTTATTTACTTGCGACTTCCGAAGACGTAAAGTACAACACAAACCATCCTGAAACAATCAGTTTTGCCACTGCCCAGTATTTACGTCTTCGATAAGCTCTACTGTTACTTTTATTTTTGGATGATAGTCTACCTTTTCCTGATCAGTGCTTATTTTCGCTAATTGAGTGTACGCAATATCAATTTCACAGGTGTTGTACTGATTTCTGGGCCAACTTAACCTCGGGACTCTCGTGGATTTTAGCTTTGTTCTCTCTTTGTTGCCGTCCAAGACTTTCAAATTTTCTTTCTTGTTATTCTTCATTAAATTTCCCTGCAAATGCGCCCCCCTTTTCGTGTGGTCATTGAAGACATTTTGCTGACAAACCCTAGAAATCTAAAGGTGGATCAGTTTCCATTCATTCTGAATATTGTGTAATATTGTTTCAGGCATTTACACTGACCAGTCTAAACGATGGAGGATGTAGATAAAGAATCAATTTCCACGCTCTTGGAGGAGGCATTGGAATCAGCTACGCCAGGAGAGGCAGCTAACTCTAATGAAAATGAATCTTCATTACCTGATATTGATACAGTTGGTGAATCATCAGCAACGCAACAAGGTTTAGAAGGCATAGAAGAACATTTAATGGAAAGTGAGCAAGAAAATAGTATGCTAGTTGGGCAAGATGAAGGAGTGGTCGCTGGAAATGAGGATGGCTTCACTGTTCCAGCGTTGGATGGGTCTGCTGAACCACACCAAAATGTGGAAATGATGGATGTTGCATTCGAAAACAGGGATGATCAAGTTTCATCCATGGATTCTACAGCTGTAGATCAAGCTAATGAACCTATGGAAACATTAGATGGAACTGTTCCAGCATCTGAAGGCTTTTCTGAGGATCAATTTATGTCAGGGACCGATGCACTTATTGTTCAAAATGAACCTCCTCAGCAGCTTATGGAAGAAGCGGACACTCCTGGAGACGCTCCTTCTAGTGATATGGCCACTGATAGTGGAGGAGTTGATCAAGTAGAGGGACATGCTGATTCTGTAAAAGATGATGAGTTTTTCTCTTACTTTGAAGAAAAGACAAATGAAACACCTAAAGCTGCTGTGGGAGGGTGAGTCACTGTCTCATGAAGACAATTCGTTAAGGGATGATGCACTTCACTCTTTAGTTGCTCTACAAGATTCAGAAGTTATCAAAGAAGAAACCAACACCATGGATCAGCAAGGAGGAGAACTTCCAATTGACCATACTGATGAATTACCAGAAAATTCTGCCAACATGTTGACTGATGAAGATCTTGTTGAAAATGCTGCTGCTAGTTCTGAGGATACAGAGACCATGGAAAGTACAGTGAATGTTGAAGGTGAAAAGCTTGCTGGAAATGATACATCCACTGAAGGTGAATTGCCTGCTGAAGGTAAATCTCTTGCTGAAGGTGAATCACCGGCTGAAGGTGAATTACCCGCTGAAGGTGAATTACCCGCTGAAGGTGAATCGCCTGCTGAAGGTGAAATGACTGCTGAAAGTGAAATGCCAGCAGAAGGTGAAATGCCAGCTGAGGATGCAATGCCTGCTGAGGATGCAATGCCTGCTGAAGGTGAACTGTCTGCTGAAGGTGGCTTACCTACTGATGGTGTGTTGCCTGCGACAGATGAAATGCCTGCTGAAAGTGATACGCCTACTGAAGACACATCACCTATTAATAGTGCAATCCCAGCTGAAGGTAGCTCGGAGGCTGCAGAGCAATCAGAGGGCTTCACTCTTATGGCAGGCGGTGATAATATGGAGGAATCATTAGGTGGTCTTGAAGGCAAGCTAGTTGTTGGTGCTGATGGCACAGTTCATCTTCTAAGCCAGGAGAGCTTGCAGGGCATTCAACTGATGGAAGGTGACGAAACATCAGAGGAACAAGCCAATGGCGAGCAAGCTGCTGCACAATTGCAGCAGGTTATTCAAGCTCAACTAAAGGAAGCCTTAATGAAACAAGAAGAAATAAAAAGAGAAGAAGAAGAAAATAGACCAGAACCAGACCCCTCCCCTGGAGATCAAACTAGTGCTGAGTCTGATGCGCTGGCCACACTTGCTTCTGCGGCTCTTGACCGTCAAGCACCCCCTAATGGAGTTAAAGATGAGGTAATGGTTTACAAATTATTTTTTTGAAATGAAAAGTTGGTAGTTAAATTATTGAACTTTGACATCTGTTTCAGCCTGAAGCTCCTGAAATGAAAACAGAGACAGATAGTAACGAACCACAGTGGATGGATGTGGGTATTTGTAAAGGAACAAATTGTGTTGTTCGAAGCTTTTACATTCCTAGCGAAGGACAGACTTGGGACAGAAATTGGGAGAACATAAATACAAGCACCTTACCTGATCATAGAGCTCTTGCAAAGCTGGAGCTAGAAGCAGGTAAAGCATATAAGTTCCGTGTAGCAGCAATCAATTCATGTGGGCGTGGACCTTGGAGTGAGGTATGATCATTCTATTTCATTTTTATTTTTGTAAATTTATAGGAAAAAACATGCATTATGTTTCTAGTTTTATTTAACTTTTAATAAAATATTAAATTAGATTACAGCATTTAGAACTTCAATGCCTGGAGTGCCTGGTGCTCCATCAGCCATCAAGATCTCAAAAACTGTTGAAGGAGCTCATCTTTCGTGGGATCCGCCAGCAGCTACTTCTGGAACAATTGAAGATTACACTGTATACATGGCTGTGCGTAGTGCAACTACAGATTCCCAGGCAAGAGTTAAATTTTGCATTTCTATTATCAATAACTCTTGTCTCTTATTTTTCTAATTCTATTATTGTGTTGACCTTAGGTTGTCTCAAGTGGTGCTACTCAGTTAGCATTTGTAAGGATATATCAAGGGGCAGAAAACCAGTGTTCTGTTGGCTTTGAAACCTTATCTGAAGCACACATTGACACCACTACAAAACCTGCAATTCTCTTTCGAATTGCAGCCCGAAATGAAAAGGGTTTGGGACCAGCAATCCAAGTTAGGTGGCTGCAAGGTAGGATTCACTGTCTTCAGCTTTGCGCACTCAGGCAATTTAAGGAAGTCTGAACAGTTATTTTTTCAATGTTCTAAGTACTATTTTTGTTCTATTTTATTTTAGATGGCGCAGCTCCCAATAGTGCTAAACCAGCCAATGCACCTTTGCGGAGGGTAGGAGGTGAAATCAAGCCTCATACAAGCATCAAAAGAAAGAAGAGTGAATGCGAATGAGGCTTTGATTTTTAACATGCCAAAGTTTTATGGATTGTTCTATCATTTTTTGTAGAGTACTTTATGCACACAGCAGCATTTTCACTATCATTCTGTTTATTTTAGCATAGACATTAGCTTGCTACTCCTCAGGGATACAGTTCCCATTGCTGTCAATGTTTTGACTTATTGTTTACACAATTTTGTATGACCAAAATTATTTTTGTTAGGCGTTTAATGACATTTTTTGTAAATGTTGGGTACTTTTTCGTTCATCCATTATTCCATTACTTCGAAATATAGTAAAAATTTTATCAAATTTAAACCATGCCATTCTTGTTTTTAACAGGCAAACCCGTGCGACCCGCGCAGACCACAACCAGGGCGCTCCAGGCACGCACGCAGTGTGTAGGCAACATGCCACTCAGTATCTCTGAGTCGTGATCTGGCCGCCCTGCTGTCATTAATCCTCCCGACGTAGCATTCCGGTAGCGTCCCGTCCCGTCCCGTCCCGCGGCGTGACAGCGCCGAGCCGTGACAGGACCTCTCCAATATCGCCTTGCCCCACGTGGACCTCGCTTGCGCCGCTAAAATCAGGCTAAGCCCCGAACGGACCTCGGAAACATTATCCGACTCCAGCGGGCGGCAGGGCCAAGCCGGCCAAGCCTGTCACCGTCCCCTCTCCGCACATATCGCCGGGTTTCCCGATTAAGGTGAAAGAGGAAGAGAGAGAGAGAGAGAGAGAGAGAGAGAGGCAGCGACCCGACACACGCGCGCATGCGGCGCGTGAGTGAGTGATAACCGGGGCCGCCGGGCCGGGCGGGGAACTCCCTCGTCGCGTCGCACTCCGCCGGCCCGCCCCCCGCCCCGCCCCGCCCCGCCCTGACCGTTACCCGACACCGCACCGTAGCGGTTTGGCGATTTTAGTAATCTGGATCAGGAGGGCCCGTGCCATGTCACTTCCACGGGCTCTCCTCCAGTCAGTCGCTCGCCTTACAGTTGTTTATGGGAAATTTATTTTATGGAGAAACTAAAAGAAGAGCGCGAAAAGATACGGGTGCCTCGCTCGGCGCGTGGGTTTGATAAATTAAAGTGTTCAGCCGCACAATGAAACAGGGTCGATAATAGATGAAAGAGGTGAAGCTTTTGAAAAGAGTTCAGACTACAATTGTACAAATGTTGGAACTCAGACATGCTGTGGCTAACCCCATGACAACCGGACGCGTGTCGTTAGGCCAGCAACTTCTGTCGCTGAAACATTCCAACAACAAAATGTTTATACAAGGATATTTTTCTTTGGGGCGTGCGATCCTGTTGACAGAGCTGTCATTGCAATGACCGTTCCTGGGGGCAATAAGTCTCTCGCATCGCCACTCGACACCCGTATATCCTGGTCGGTGGATCCCGTTCGCTTCCCTGCCTCCTGCCTCCCCTTCCCCGAGCAGCTGGACGGGTGCGTGACAACCCCGGCGGCGCCCGGCCCTGGCCCTGGACCCAGTCCTGGAGCACAGCAGCGGGGCGCCAGACCCGTCGCGACGCGAGCCAGTCGAATACTGAGCGAAGTGGAGGAAGGTCGCATTTCTCTCTCCCCGCCCGGCCCGGCCCGCGCCGCGCCATTGACACCCCGCGCGCACCCCGCCCGGTCATGGTGCAGATCGTGCCGCTGGTCGTGTTCGCCGTCCTGCTCGCGGTGGAGGCCCGCGCGGCCCTGGAGGCGGAGGTGTCCACCACCACGGCCACGTCCACGGCCTCGACGACGACGACGAGGCGCACACCGCCCCTCCGTCGCCAACCGCACGCGGCTGAGGGAGTCCGCGACGACGGCGACGGGGCGTTCGAGCGGCGAGCCGGCCAAGCCAAAGCTGATGGTGGTGTTCGCCAGGAGGGCGAGCGAGGGCGAGGAGAGCAGGACGGAGATGGAGGCCCAGCCGCAGCCGGCCCGCACCATGCTGCTGTTTGATGACGTGCAGGCAAGGGAAAAGAAAGATAGACTGAGGCTGAAACGTTGAAGCTGAATCTCGTCGAAATTTTTCAGCCTCGAATTTCATCGGCGTCAGTTTAAGTTCATGGAAGTTAGTCGAGGTTCACTTAAGTTCAAGCCTGTTTCCCCTGGTGCGCAGGTGGACCGCAAATCGGACGTGCTCGACGAGCCGAGCGCAGAGCTGCTGCCTCCGCTTGAGCGAGGCCTCGGTGCGGACGAGCACGAGGACTTCAGCTATACGCGCCGCCCCCGCCCCGCCACTGTACAAGAATTTCTCAAACCGCAACAGGACGATCCGAAGGCCTCGGCAGGATACGACTACTCCCAAACCTCAACTAGATGACCCCCGACCCTCGGCCGGATACCACTACCCCAAACCACAGCAAAACGACCCGAAACCTTCGGCCGAATACAAGTATCCGGACCCTCAACAAGACGACATGAAACCCTGGACAGGATACCACTACCCCAAACCCCAACAAGATGACCCAAAATCCTCGACAGGGATACCAATATCCCAAGCCCCAACAAGATGTTCCTAAACCCTCCAAGCCCCAACTAGACGATCTGAAACCCTCAACTGGATACTACTACCCCAAACCCCAACAAGATGACCCCAAACCCTCGTCGGGATACCACTACCCCAAGCCCCAACAAGACGATCTGAAACCCTCAACTGGGTACTATTACCCCAAACCCCAACAAGATGTACCTAAACCCTCGTCGGGATACAACGACCCCAAGCCCCAACAAGATGACCCTAAACCCTCTACGGGTTACCACTACCCCAAGCCCCAACAAGACGATCTGAAACCCTCAACTGGGTACTATTACCCCAAGCCCCAACAAGATGACTCCAAACCGTCGTCGGGATACAACTACCCCAAGCCCCAACAAGATGACCCTAAACCCTCAACTGGTTACTACTACCCTAAACCGCAACAAGACGACTTGACGACAAGCATAGGATACAGCTACCCCATCCCCCAAAAGGATCCACAGCGGCCAGCAAAGCTCCCATCCTCGGGGTACTTACACCCCATAGTCCAGGGAGCGGGCCTGGTCACCAGCACGTGGCGGCCGATAGCCCAAACCCCCGACCAGGACTACCTGCCGCCCGCAGGGCAGCTCCCCCTGGAAGATCCCTCGCCCCCGAGGCCTGTGTACGGGGCCCCCGCCTGGAGTGACCGCCCGACCACAAAGCTCCCCCTGGAGGATCCCTCGCCTCCGGGGCCTGTGTACGGGGCCCCCGCCTGGAGTGACCGCCCGACCACAAATCTCCCCCTGGAGGATCCCTCGCCCCCGAGGCCGGAGTATGGGAGCCCCCGCCTGGAGTGACCAGGACAGTAAACTCACCGAGCGTCCGACCCTGCAGGATGAACTGCCCTTTAGTCAGGGACAGGCGATATGGCCGCTCGCCAACGCCTACCTGCCACCGAACCCCCAATACGGTAGTCCAGTTAAAAATCCGCCACGTGACGACTATACCCAACGACCTCTCCGCGACGAGGCAACTACCAGCAGCTACCTACCTCCAAAACAACCTCTACGCGACGAGGCACCTGCCAGCAGCTACCTACCTCCAAAACAACCTCTACGCGACGAGGCACCTGCCAGCAGCTACCTACCTCCAAAACAACCCCTACGCGACGAGGCACCTGCCAGCAGCTACCTACCCCCAAAACAACCCCTACGCGACGAGGCACCTGCCAGCAGCTACCTACCTCCGAAACAACCCCTACGCGACGAGGCACCTGCCAGCAGCTACCTACCTCCGAAAACAACCCCTACGCGACGAGGCACCAGCCAGCAGCTACCTACCTTCAGAACAACCCCTACGCGATGACCCTCTAGCAAGCAACTATTTGCCCCCAAAACAACCCAATGACCCGCTTACTGACAGCTACCACCCACCGAAACAACCCCTCAGCGACGATAGCTACTTACCCCCTAAGCGCCCCCTTGCTGAACACGAGCCTTTGGACATGTATGGCCCACCAAAGACCACTGGACAAGTATTTGACAAGGAAGATGACTTCTTCAAATCCGTCCAAGCTCAGCCTCGGCACCTCACTGCTGCTCTCAGAGCGGGGTCGGTTGACGAGCACGGCATCCGCGTCACTGGTGAGTTGGACCGTCAGCCTGTGAGGTAGGCCACTCCCACCGCACGGGAGACGGGTGGTTGCCTACCCCCATACCGTCAGGCGCTCCCATCAGAGACTCCCCCGCCCTGCCCTAGACATGAGCTGCCTGCGCACGGCCCACCGCGCCCGCTTCACCGCCACCATCACGTCACCGCGCTTCGTGGCGTGGCCGCCCGTGCTGGAGGCGGTGCCGGGGGGCGGCGCCGCCCCCACGGACTGCAGGATCATCGCCGACCCCGCCGACCCGCACCACCGCTTCCTCGTGGACCTCAGCAACCCCGACCTGACCCGGTGCGGGGTCAAGGGGTGCTCTGCTGACGGAGAGGTGCGTTTTGACACATGCCAGCGAAGTTTAACACACCGTCCGTCTTTTGTCCACCGAGGACGAGGTTGGACTCAGACAAAATGTATAACGCTGCGCTCCCCCTGCTGCCCTGCTCCAGCCGCGGCTGTGCACCCGCGTGCTGATGCCCAGCCTGGCCGGCCTCCGCCTCGCGTCCGACCCCGTGCTGCTGCTGCAGTGCGCGCTGCAGCCCGCCTCCGTGTCCCTCCTGCAGCAGGCGCGGCTGGCGGCGGTGCAGCCCGCCTCGGCCCGCTCCGCCGGGGTGGTGCACGCGGGCGGCGAGCGCGCGCCCCTGCACGTGCAGCTGCAGCTGTACCGCCGCGGCGCCGCCGGCGACTTCTCGAGGGCCATGCAGCCGGGCGGCGCCGTGCACCTCGGCGACGAGCTGCAGCTCCGGGCCACCGTCAGACGCGGTGACGGTGAGTCACTTTCCCCTCAAGTCGCAACACTGGATTGCCAGCCGAATTATTCCGAAGAGCACTTTTTCCTCGCCGTGTTTCTCTCACACTCACAGGCATCGCCGTGTAGGTGAGGGAGAGAGACAGAGCGAGGAGAGCGCTCTTCGGAATGAGTCGGCAGAGTCCCTTTAATGTTCGAACTGCCCGCTGGCCTGTCCACGGCAGGGAGTCGTCCTTGAGTGGGGCTGCACTCCCCCTACCTCCCTCCCTCCCCCGCACGGCTCCGTGCGGCGCCGCTCTCACCGCCTGCCTTGCCTTCTACACGCCCTCCATCTCCTCCTCCAGGATGGCAGTCCTCCCGCCTGTCCGACGTGGTGGTCCGCCGCGGCTCGGACGCCGTGCACCTGGTGGGCGCCGACGGCTGCTCCAACCCGGAGATGCGCGCCGTGTGCCCGCGCGACCAGGCCTGGCTGGCGGGGGAGCCACTCTCGTCGCTGCTCACCATGAGGGTCTTCATGTTCAGGGGCATGCAGGACGGCGACCAGCTCGTGCTCACGGCCAGGGTGGTCGCCTGCCTCGACAGAGCCGACTGCAAGTTGAGCGCGGTCAGTACACAGAGGCCTCTACCCGAGCCCCGAACTAGTTGAGCCCATGCCCGATCTGATATTGTCACTTATGCTGCAGGGGACTTGTGAAGCTGCGGCGCGTCACGTACGGACCAGGAGGAGCAGTGGCGGAGGTGGAGGTCTGAACGCGACCTCCATCTCGCTCGAGGAGAGCGTGACCTTCGTGGTTCGCCGCGGGTCAGAGGAGGAGGATTCCACCGAGCTCATCAAGAGGGAGGCCGACGCATCTCTCCAACGAAACATCCTCACTGCAGCAGTTTTGCTCTCAGCAGCTGTGCTTCCCTCAACTGTGCTGCTCCTTTACTGGTGCAAACATAAAAAAGTTATTTTGAGATGAACGGTCTGTAAACAGTTAGCCTTTCTTTTGAAATAACACTTTAATTAATTTTTAGAAGTTGCGGAGCTCCACAAGCAGAGGTCGTTAGGAAACAAAAACAATAAATTTCACATAAATTAAGAATTTTATACTTTGAAACTCAATATTTATTCATAAACCCCCCCCCCCCACCACAAAAAACACACACACACATTTTATTATAGAGTTCTTTTTTTAGATTATTTCCTTTGTAACATTCCTAAAATATTTAATACAGGTGAAAAGCTCATCATAGTTGCAGCCGTACACTGCCAGTAGGAACTTGTATAAAACATGCTGAGGTGACATCTCACACGAAAAAATCTTATGGGAGATGATTGCACTTTTACACCTGGCTAAGTGTCTAACTGAATCAGGGACCATCATCCATATTTTTTGGAGAAATGAAGTACTTTGGTGAGTGTTAAGTATTACCAAAAAGCTTTTCATCTGATTGAAAAAAAGAAAAAAAAAGGGGGAAAAAAGGGTTTAATGCTTTATTAGAACAGCTCCTTCGCCTCTTTCATATTGCTTGTAGTATCGCAAAAATTGAAAACAAAGCCACTATCACAATTCTCCATTGGCTTATAAAAAAAGAAAAGGGGGAAAAAAAAAGCTACTTTACCATGCTACCTCTTAATCACAAACTCTCAAACATACAGATACCTTTAAATACATCTACATCCTCCACACAAGCACACAAAATAATGCTGGAAAAATATACTTATTGGATGAAAATGAATATTGAAATATGAGATCAATACATTCAATGACAATGGACAACACTTTTTAAAATTTAAATATTTGAAGCTAGGTAGGCCAAAAGAGCGAAATTACATAGGATGACTGAATTACTCCACAGACACAGCAAGATACTAGAAACTAAAATACAAGAAAAAAATATAACAGTGAATAAAATAAAAGAGAAAAGGGGATATCACACATGTGAAAACATTTAAGACTGAAATACAATTTGCCTTCATGGACAAATGTAGCTAAATCCGTCATATTATACCAAATAAAAATTAGTTTTAATAAATACAGGAGAGAATAATGTTAGATACATAATAAATAATGAAAAGTAAAAGAAAGAAAAAGAAAAAAAAGGAGAAAAAACAGCCAAATTTCATAGCAACATGTGCCTCAAACAATATCTATCCCATCAGCATCATGACGCTTCACTTCCATTCGTCAAAGGCAGGAAGAGAAAATGACACACCATTTTGCAAAGAGAAAATATTGTTGCAAATACACAAAAATTAATAGATGGATCATAATCCATTAAATTATTCTAGTTATAGTGACTTTGAGCTAACTATAAATACAAATACTGATAATAACAAGTCAACTCTAGCTTATCCTGACCCTGTCTGTATTTAGGATAGATACTCAGTTCTTTTATGCTTTGTAGAAGACATTTTGTCTTCAGATAGCTTTCAGAATTATTACCTTTATCTTATTATTGCCTATCAAGGAATGTCAGCTTTAACAAAACATTTCAACATCAGATGATAAAATAGACAAATGTCTATTAACAAGAAAAGAGGTGTTTTTATAGATTAGAATCTATTTCTCTAAAATAAATTATCTCAATACACAGTATTGAAAATCATCTCTTTATGACTCGTGAAAGTGAATGTTTTCAGCATATTGACTTTAAAATTATCAGTCTACAGGTTTGAAAATGAAGAAGTAGTAGACTATCACATATATTTTTAAAGAAAGAAAAGAAAGATAATATTCTTTCATAAATCAAAGAATATTTCATAAAGATGCTCAGAAGACTATTCAAGAGCTGTAACTCTTAAATGTTATCTTAAAGCCAAACCATATCTTTGAGTGACTTCTGGTGTATGAGTTGATGCAACAGCTAAAAGAAGAGGGACATCATTTGGTTCTAGAGAAAGAGAGGATGTAAGATTATCCATATCACAGAATTGTGTAGAGAGGAGAAGTTCTGATAAGGCTTGACTGCGCACTAGTATTTCCTGTAGTCTGCTTTCCAAAAATGACAAGCACTGTAATAAATAAGACACAAATTATAATTTCATTAGTCAGACCCAAGATAAAGATTGTTACAAAAACCATATAATTTTTACTAACAAAGTCAGGAGCAGTGCGTAGCTTCCACATGTGATAGACAGATTCAAGCATGTTGGCAACTAATTGAGATAATCCTACTCGAATGCCAAACATGCCCGGTCGGTCAACGACGTACGTGTGACTGGAGATCAGCTGTACCTCACTACAATAACAAAACAACACATGAATGAAAAATAAAAATAACTGTAAGAAACCATAAAATTACATATAAAAAAAAGACAACGAGTGAATTTACGCACCAGGAGTCAATGTTGGCAACAATAGCAACAGCCTCTGAGAGAGCTGAGTCTAATGTTGGATGCTGTGCATCAAGTGCTAAGTCCCGCTTTAAGGTGATTTCCCATCCTGGTGTAAGAGGAGCACAGCCCTGCAAAACCCTCTCTGGTATGTAGCGTGAAGAAACACCTCCAAACAATGTCTTAGCAATCCCCCACTCAGAAACCCCACCAGACACTTGGTCACAGTTTGGTAGAGGTAGCTCAAATACATTAGATAATATTGGGGTTTTTAAATTGTGTGATGACTGATCCATCCTTTTACTATCATGGCGCAGAGGATTGCTTTCCAAAGCGAATGGTTTATCTTTGAGAACATTGCAATTTTGACATGTTATGATACTTTTCAGAGTCTTTTTACTCTGGCTTTGCACACAGAAAGAACTATGAGCTCTTCTCAGCTTTTTGGCTGCTTTCTTATTATTTACAATTTGCCTTTCTTTAGAGGGATGAAAATTTTCTTTACTATCTGCATCAACAATGGATTTTCCACAGACTACACATAAATCAAGAGCACATGATTCATGTTTGATTGACTTGAGACACACAGGTAAATTCACACTTAAGGATCTAGCAAGAGATCGTAGATTTGCTGGGTTTACAGATAAATTTTCGTCCTTGAGATCACTTTTAATAAAGGTGGGCTGAAGGGTTGTTAAATTTCCAGCATTTTTCTCATTTCTTGAACATAATTTTCTCACCACAGAAGGACTAAATGTCGTGGAGGATGTTTCCATGGCAGTGCCATTTAGATTTATTAAGTTTCCACACGCAGTACGTACTGGAGAAAGTTCAAATGATTCACACTCAGAAAAACCACTTTCAACTTCACTGCCAGAAAAGCTTAGAGGCTGCTCCTGATGCTTGATTTTCCCCTGAGTTAAATTTTTGAAATCAGTATCTTCAATACTCTTTTTTCTTCCTTTCAAGCCAACTAAGTCTTCATTTTCTCCAAGCACAAATATTACTTTACCTAAAGGAGTGGGAGGGTCAGGGGAAGAATTCTGGTTTGGACAACTACTTCCAAATGAACTTGCAGGCACAGCAATGCTGTCAGGTAAGGAGGTAATATCTTTTCTAATTCTATTACTTAATGCAAAGTGACTAGCCTTCTCTTTACAGTTCAGAGTTTCTCCAACAGCACATGAGGTCATTTTGGAGGAGTAACTCATGGTTCTCCTTAGCCCTGTGCTGGATGGCTGTTTAAATAATGATTCAGACTTAATATGCTTAGCTTCCAGACAGGTTTCACTCTTAGAAAAAATACTATCAGTACCATTAAATAACTTGTCTGTCTGAGCATGTCCATTAGAGGCTTCACTTGCATTTGCCGGAGTACAAATTTGACCAACATTCAGAAGCGGGGAGCATTTCCCACTAAGTGGTCTGAGAGTAGAGGACGAAGACGTGCGGTCATCAACTGAGAGGGTAACCATATGCTCAAAAGTAGAGTTTGACGAATACTGACTCAGGCAAGACTTAAAATCTGCTTCCTCAAGTTTAGGTTCAGTACGTTCGATTGCTGCACATCGTATGAAATATGAGATAGTGCGCAGCAGTCTTTCAATAGTTTCAATCCGACCTTTATTTGATGTCATCGACATGATTATAGTTCGAACAGTTTTGAGAGGGTGGCCAAGACCTCCATACAAGTCCATTGCTTGTGCCCATAATGGATTGTATGGGTGCAGTTTAGTAAGGTCAGACAACTGGAAAAATAGAGAGATTTAATATCGTGCCCTTGCAAAATTTTGAGAAAACCTAGTTGTTGCTCAATTGAAACAATCTACTCACACTACAAGATGATGGAGAGCCATCCAAGTTGGATTGCCTCAGACAAAGTTGAAGCCCTGGGGTAACAGTAGGAACCCAACCCAAATGGTGGGTCAAGACTGCAGTCACTAAAGTACTGATAAAACTAAGAAAAGGGGAAGAAAAAAGGTCAGTAATCCACAGTTTTAGGTCAACTCATGAGATTTTCATGCAGATGAGTAGCTTACAAGTGAGAGTCTTTAGTTTCAAACATATCCAGCATTTGGCTCAGTTCTTGCATGAAACTTGTTGCCAGGGATGTATACTGGCTATTTGCTGAGAGCAAACCCAACCACATAGGCATGGAAAGCCGGGGACCAACCAATAGATCCTCAATGTTTTGCTCTATATCACTACTCGCATCATACATTAATGTAACAAACAGCTCTTTTCGAGAATAAGCTCTTTCCACAGCAGCACAAAGGCGAGCCATCATACTTTCCAGGGGGGCTGCATGTTCAAGAAAGAATTCTTGCATTTGCCTGGGAGGGAAAGAGAAATAAAGCAAATATATATTTGAGGATGGGGCTCATTAATGTTCAAAAGTAATTTTAAGATTAGATTTTAATGTCATACTGTCTTTGATGTTGTGTAAGATTAATTATCACAGCAATGCCAAGCTTTGTTCTTCTAAGAGGTTTTTCATCATTGCAATTAGGAAGAGAACCACACGAGGCCACTGAATCTGATTGATTTAGACTTTGATTTGAATCAAGGTCAAGAGAGGTGCTTGCTGTGCGAAGCCATCTTCTTCTTAAACTTGACAAACTTCCACCAGAACCTAAACAAAATATGATTTTCACACATCACATGATTAGGCTACATTTCAATAATCCGAAGAATTTTACCTTTCCGAGAATCTGGACTAGATAAGGTGGCATTAAATGAGCTGTTGGGTAGCATTCCAGGTACACTTGAATCACTATTTGTATAACAACCACTATCAGCCTCTAGACTTCCTAGATGACCCGATCGGTCATTCCTTGCAAATGTAGCTCCAATTTTCAAGCTACTTGGAAGGGGGACATCCAGGGGACATGAACCAGCTTGTGTAGCTAAAATTTAAAAAAGGAATTAATTATTAAAATAACAATAACACCTTAAGTGGGAAAAAAAGAACATGTGAAAAGCAGATAAAACACACATATTTTAGAGTCAGAGCTGCTACCCCCGCCACAGATATATTCACTCATGGAATTAATGGAACTGCCATACGAGTCTTCCAGACCTCGGTCACTATAAAAACAGATTACAACACTAGTTTTAAGACTTCACCAGATAATTAGAATGTACATTTCAAAGTCTAAACCTGTACCTCTTTGAAGGTGAGTTTGCAACTTTAGTGAGCATAACTACAGGAGGAGTACCACCAGTATGAACCTTAAATGTAGGTCCTCGCAGAACCATGGCAACAGAACCAAAGATCATTTCACCTAGTGATTTTACATCTGATGATGGACGGGTGTACTGTAAATGAATTTTTCATGTAGATATCAATACTGAATTCATAAGAATAATAAAGAGAAAAAAACAAAAGAAAACATTTTGTACCTGGTAGCCATATCCATTTGAAATCTCCACAAAACCATCTGCCCTCTTTAAGTCCTCGGCCTTTAAACCTTTTCTTAGCCTGCTGCATTGTAGCAGAGTAGGTAAAGGTATTTTCTTAACCGCCTTCGAATCAAAAAGCAGCTTCCTCCCTCTACGTTCACATTCTCGGAACAGCAGAACTCTTACTTGATCCTTATTGAAATCAAATATTTTACAGCTGAAAAATAAGAAGGAAAGAAAGGATAAAAGACAGCGTTAAAAGCAAAATTACACATGAAGATGACATTTCTAAGGGGTTGACAGAGTAGTCAGCAACCATATGAAAGTCGATCTGCGACTCAGCAATATATTTCAAGAGTCTTAACTGATGTTAGACTTTATAATAGAAAGGTATTGCTTTGATACAGTTACGATAGAATAGTAAACAACGTTGATACTTACTCAGATGAAGAAGAAACTGGATTACCATAACCTTTTTCAGGTTGTTGTTTCCTTCTAGATGAGAAAAGGCGGTTAAGCAGAGCCATACTTTACTTGGAAGGCAACCGTTTCGATGACATTTTTAACACGTTGTTGTCAGATGCACAAATGTAATAAATGATTTAAAAATTACAATATCACGTGCAACCAGCGGCTCGTCAGCAACCCCAGTCATATGATTTCATGTCACCCGCCTTATCTGGCAAAATGCCAAAGCCCTTCAACGATCTACGATACAGTAGAGAGACTACAGTAGTGACAGACCGAGATCTCCGACGACATTAAACTGAAAGTCCTAGTCCCAGTCCTAGTCGAATAACTTGACGTATGTTATCTACTCATTTGTATACAAACACAGCAGCACAGACTCAAGGCAGGAATCATGCAGCCAACTTATCGCAAAAGTGGCAAAAGCTCCGGAGGGTTCATGCTGTTTTATTTTGCTCTATTGTGATTCAATTTCCTGTATTGTAGAGGTTTAACAAATTTTTAGAATAAATTACATTTGAAAATGGGCACATGCTGTTAGACAATTCTTTTTCAAGAAGCGTAAGAGGAACGTGTTGATCACTCCTAACCCTCTCTGCTGTCATTTCAAAGTTCTTAAGAAATGTCAGACGCGTCAGATGATGAGGATTTTGCTTACTATGGCACCCCCTTGGATCCTATTGAGGAAGGGTAACTGGCACCAATAAGTATCATGTTTTATTCAACCAAAATTTCCTTATTCTAATGATCTGTCATCCTACGCTTCAGATGCTGTTCCAAGCAAGAAGCCAACTCCTATTGAAGACCAAGTTGTGAAAGACAAGTATGGGCGAAGGAGATTCCATGGAGCCTTTACAGGTGGCTTTTCTGCAGGATACTGCAACACTGTTGGGTCTGAAGAGGGATGGACACCCTCCTCATTCAAATCATCTCGTGCTGAGAAAGCATCCCAACAGTTCCAAAAGCCGGAAGATTTTATGGATGAAGAAGTGAGTTGCTAAGACCTCAGCCACATCAATTCTTTTTATCTTCTGAAAGTTTACTATGATGTTTTCAATATCCAGGACCAAGGTGAATTCGGCATTGCTCCCAAAGTATTGAGAGCAACATCAGATTACAACCAGAGCTCATCTCGTAAACGGTCACACACCAACTATACTACAGGACCAATTCCTGGACAACCAGTCCTAAAAGACATATTACTTCCAGTTAAGTAAGTCAGGCTTTGAATTCAAATAAAAACTACTCTGCTTCACTTTGGCTTTGGCCGTAATATAATAATTATTTTCTCAGAGATACAGTTGGTGTGCGATTACTGAGAAACATGGGTTGGCGCCCTGGTCAAGGTGTTGGTCCACGTTTGAGCAGAAAGCAAAAGAAGGTTCAACGGAAGGAAATCAAACAAGCCTCCAAAAGAATTTATGGATGCCAGTTACCTGGGAGCTCCACAAACAGTGGAGGTAGTGGAGAAGAATCTTCTGATGAGTCGGATAACGAAATGCAGTCAGTTACTTTTGCTCCTGACGACTATGAAGCATTTGTTGTCAAGACGAAAGATGATGTATTTGGAATTGGTTACAAAGGTCTTGACAAGAGACCAGTTCTCTCTGGGCATGTGCAGCTATTTGAACCCTCTTTTCTTGGAATGCAAGAAAAAAAAAAGAAAGTTGCTATCTGGGGACAGGTAATACAATTATCCATCCTGGATCAAGGAGGTTATATGTGTTTCATATTTCAATGTTAATATTTGTAATTTTTTTTTCACGAGGCCTTCGGTGTTGGTGCATTAGAAGAAGATGATGCGGATATTTATGCTAGGGATGACATGTCCCAGTATGACTTTGCTCTTGATACAAGTACTGAAATTGCCCAGAGGAAAAAAGATGAGCGAGCAACAGAGCGTCAAAACCGTCTCGCTCTTGGGGCTCCTAGAGCAGCAGGGGCACCAATTGAAGGGTTTGTCTTGGGGAAGCAACAACCAAGTTCCCAAAGAAAATTTTTCAGACCACCTGACCTGCCACCTGGATTTAAGGCTGTACATGAAACAAAACAATCAAGATGGGATGTTAATAGTAAAGGGGAAAATGTAGCAAAAAAACAGGGTCTAGGAAGGCATGATCTTGATTCAAGAGTCAGGTAGGACTTGCTTCAACATTTTTCTCTGTTGCTTGTGGATTTAACTTATTCTCACTGCAATCTTTAAAAATCATTTCTTAGGGCCAGTATTTTGGATGAGCCAATACCCAAGCCTCCTGTTCCACCACCTGTATGTGCCACAGCTTCACCTATACCCCAAGTTGCCTTCCCATCGCTCTCAGTTGCATCTGCAGATGTACTGCCTTTAGACGTTGGAGGAGGCACATTTCGTCCCTTTGCCTCTCAACCTGATAAACAAGCACGCTATGAGAAATTTTTGGAATTCTCTCGATCTAGCCAGAAAGGTATGTTGAATGTGTATATTATGACGGTAATATGAAGTTTCATACTAAGGTTTTGGTCTCTGATTGGGTTTTGGATTTTTTCCCCAGACTTGCTGTTTTCTATTCAGCCCCTATCAATGACAGAGTGGGACAAAGAACATGAAAGAAGTGAATTTGAGCAAGCTGCTAGACTGTATAAACCGTTGAGTGGTATAATGGGTGATAGGTGAGATTTTCAATACCGATTATAGCTTTTAAAGACAATCAAATGTGTTTGAAGTACGCATGTTTCATTGTGCTTTGCCCTTTTCAGATTTGTGTCTGCATCTCAGCCTGATGATTCTTTAAATCCTCTTGCCCCTGTTGAGAAAATGAGGCATGGAAATGAAGAAATGCGCAATGCTGCCAAAATGAAACTCTTTGGAAAATTAACAAGGACAAGAAGCTGTTGGCAACCATGTGCATTACTTTGCAAAAGATTTAATGTCCCTCAACCAACTGGGTATAAAAATTAAATAAATAAATACAAATTAGACATGAATTAAGTACGCATCGAAGGACATAACTTTTTGAATGAACAAAACTTATTTTTCTTGTTTCTATTACAGCATTCCAGATGTGCCAGAATCAAACAAAAGATCATCCAATTATTCTGTGTTTGACTTCTTGGAAGCTAGCTCTCAAAACACAATTTCAACACCTCCAAAACTCGAGGCAGAAGAGAAAATTCCAGACAAAGTTCCTAGGGTAGAAATTGCAACTGAACAAAAGGCTCTAGTGAGAGAAGAAGTCTTTCAAGATTCCCCCCTCTCAGTCTTCAGGAGAGAAACAAGAGAATGAGCCAGGCATTCCGAAAAAACTTCCTAGTATATCAGACACATTAGCACGATTACTTGCTGATGATACTGTAAGATTTGAAACCTTCAATTTTAATATACAATTATGTGTATATGTATCTAGCTTCTAATTCCATATTTTCATTTTCTGATTCAGGGTCAGGTCCAGCCAGAACCAGAGGAAAAGCCAGATTTGTTTAAAGCAATTTTTCTCTCTAGTAGTGAAGACTCTGCATCAGATTCTGAAGACGAACAATCGCCTTCAAAAATTGAGAGCGCTACAGGAAGAGAGGTTGAGGAAGCAGTTGCTCCACGTAATCTGTCTCCACCTAGAGGAATATTTGCAAATCTAGATCTGGATGCTTTGAACACACGCCCCATCCAGAAACCAGAATCACCAAAAGATGATGCTGGTGACGGGAATCACCCCAATCATAATACAGAAGAACAAGAAGACAATTTGATGTATGGCCCAAGGCTACCATCAGCTGCACCCAAGATAAATATCCCAAGCTCTTCTTCTATACCCCATCAAAATGAGAAAGGGCCTGAAGCATCTGCTGTTTGGGTAGAGCGTGCTGGGAAAATGGACAGAAGCAGTGTCAACTATAGTAGTGACTCTGATGCATCATCATCTTCATCTTCCAGTAATGAAAGGAAAAGAAACGCAAAGAAGAAGAAGCACAAAAAAGAAAAAAAACACAAGAAAGAGAAAAAGCATAAAAAACATAAGTCAAAATCAAAGCATAAAAAAAAGTCATAAATTGTCTCTACTATTAATATAAGTTAGTTTGTATTAAATAGAGAACCAAAGACTGCTGTGTTGTGTTGATTGGATAGGTAATGAGTTTAAGACATTGAAAGGTAAATTACAGGAGAGAATCCTTGATTTTTTTTCTCACTTTTCTCTTTATTTTGAAAACATAAAAATTTTTAAAATGCAATTACACTTAATACCAGTAGCCGCAGTTAACAAGAAAACCAAACTTACATTAATTTGCCTGCTGAGGTTGTGTCAGGTAAGGTAGTTGCACAACAAATCCATGACAAATCAATTAAATGTATGACTGGTAAGAAAGAGTGAATTATAACTCCTCTTGTGAGATTTAATCATAGAATTGAACTATGCTTTAACATATTCAATGAATGCTATTGATTTTAATTTTCTGCTAAATTTCCATTTTCTAAACATTAGACAGTTGCACTTTTTCACCAGGTTTAAATGCTGGCATACCCAAGTAAGGACAACTTGCACATCTGAATGCATCACCTAGATAACACTGCAAACAAACAAAAATTATTAATTTTTCAAAGACTTTGAAAACTTATGTGACATTTAAGTCATCCTTGTACTTACGTTACCACAAGAAGAGGTCTTGGTCGTAGTCTCTTCCTTCTTTCCACCTTCAGCGGCTAGCTCCTCAGCCAAGCCACAGCTGCAGTTTTTGCAGGCTTTCCTAACGCCAGTTGTTCCGCACACTGAAATGAAAATGAGTAAGTAAGGTAGAGGAGCTGGAAGTTACTTAAAGTTTTAAAATAATTTGAATCCAAGTGCTCAGTGCCTTTTAAGGATGCTGCATCAGGTTTTTTAAGGTCCTCCTCATTCAAAAGTTGATCAGAGTCAATCAAGTCGTCATCTACATCATCTAATTTCCAGACAGCCGCAATATTATCAGAGACCTTGGGCAGTGAAAGAGCAGCTGATGACCCTACCTAGGAAAAGAAGTTTCAAATTATTTCATTCCTTTTTCATTGAAGGCTCTTGCAGTAGGTTTCATACTCACTTCAAAGTTTGGCTTTTGACACTTGATTTGAATTACTTTAACTTCATCCAAAATCTCCTTTGGTTCTGATAGAGAAGTGAAACCTCCTATTTTGAGGCTAGAAGATAGTTTTTCAGGGCTTGAAGCTGCCTCTCTCACAATCAGAACACCATTTGGTTTTAAGATGCGTAATACTTCAGACAATATGTCATCTGAAAGTTCCAAACCTGTAGGCTGGGCAAAGCCTGACAATGCAACATCAAAGTGGGATTGCGGATGAGAACCTGTAATAAAACTTCCGTTAAATATTACATACGGAAATTTTCCAGTTTGCAAGAGAGTGATTTCTCTTTGATTCCGGAACAGGTTCCGACTCATCACAAGTAAGCCAGCACACAAACAGATTAATTTTGAATTTTTAAAAGGAAAACTAGTCTACCTTGCTCCAGTCTCTCGACATTTTCGACAGACACAAGGCCAGAATCCCCAACGATCTTTTTGGCATCATCTACAAGAGTCTGTAACCTCTCAATGGAAGCAGACGGGCCCCACAAAACGAGAACTTTCTGAGCAGTGCTGACAAACTCCATTTCAGAAATCGGTTGATATGCAGAACACAATAAACTCTTCCACTGGTGAAGGAAAACTGTGGTTAGCAACAAATTGAGTGTTGCACAATGAGTCAGTCAATGAGTCTTCTGTCTCAAGAGAACTTCACAACATTGGATGACACCGGACGATAACAAGAAGTGGGGTAGAAGCGGAAGGGAGGGGGGAGGGGGGAAGGGCATTCTCTGCCCGAAGTCGAGAGAATGAGAAAAGTATGAAGAAGAACACAAAGATACTGACCGTTTTTTGCATCCTTTGAGAGAAGGCAGTGAGATTTTGACAAGTGCAGACACCAATGTGGGGTAGTTGAAGAGTAACCACTGACTGTCGCTGTCCCGTCGGAGGCGTGCGTTCGGTGGACGCAGAGTTTCGGGATTTGGGAGGTTTGCTGAGTGGAACGCACAGTTTTCGCTACACCATGGAGGACGTGAACGGGTGCGGCGGCAATGGGTTCGTGCTTCAGGAGACGTTCTACATCCTGTCGAAGAAGAATACAGTGTATCGCGTCAAGCTGTCAGAGAAGGGCCTCAGCCTGGCCAAGGAGACGAATGGCAACACCAAGTCTGAGACGATCGGTCTCGACGACATCATCGGCTGCCGCTGCATGAGAAGCAAGTGCAAGCCAGGGCCATCCTGTGTGTGTCGCCCCAGTGGCAGGAGGGCTGCTGCGGAGCCAGACAGGGAGGAGAAGCTGAGCAACCAGGATCCGAGTGACATCAGTGCTTACCTCTACATCTATGCGTATGTTCTCAAGAAATACAAGGTGACATCCGGGGTCAAAAGAGAAAGGATGACCATCACACTTCGCTTCCGCTCCTTTGACAAGTTTGAGGAGAACATGAGGGAAGCTCAAAAGTGGCGTCTAGCTATCAAGTGTCTAATGAAGGGCATGCCAATTCCTCAATCTGTGTTAAATTCGGATGAAAATTCAATCACTACATCACCAGGTGAGTTCAATGCAATTTTTGCGCTTTGGAATCCTGTAATAAACTTCATCAAATTTAATATCTATAAAAGAGTATTTCTGAATTTAAATAGTAAAACTATTGCTAACTGTAAATTATGTCTGTGGTGCTGTCTCTTGAGGAGTTGATCGGGAAGCGAAATAGTATGCGTAAGAGGAGGGAGATTGGTCGGAAAGACTGGGGAGGGAGAGATTACCACAGCAATCTGCCATGAATGACATCACCACATAGGTAATTTGTCTGCCCACTTAGCTGGCTTCCAGACAATGGAAGATGTTTGTACTTATTTGGTCATGTTTTGCCTCTGAGGAAGTCACCTTCTCCTTGAAGCAGGGACCTGCTGTGATTAACCCCCCACCCCCACCCCCTCTCCCTCCCCCCCACCCCACTCCTCCTGTATCAATCCTCTCATTTTGAGATGGGCATTGGATCACTTGCCTCCACATCTAGGGTGCAGCGGATGGGATGCATGCTGTAACCCCCCCCCCCCTCCCTCCCTCCCCGTCATGCGCGACGGATGACGGATCATACCCCTCACCGCGGGGGCGGGTGACGCTCATCTGTCCCCCCCCGCCCGACAGGTGCGCTGTTTGAAGTAGATCGCAGGGCAGGGCGGGCAGGGCAGGGCACAGGGCGTGTACTGTACTGCGCCCCCTGTCCCCGCCCCTTGCGCCCCCTGCGGTCCTGCGGTCACTTTGTCGCTGTCTGCTGTCTGGTTCGGTCACCGAGCCGCCGAGCCGTTATCGCCAAGCGCCTCGTCAGATTTGGTGTTAGCCGTCCTAGCCCTAGCCACAGGTGTCCGGCAGGTTGTTTTAGCGCCAAGGCCGATAAGATTGCCCCCCCCCCCTCCCTCCCCCCTTCCATCCTGATTGACGCGGTCCCTCGGAACGTGCGTGTGTGGTCACGCTGCCGAGCGTGCGAACAGAAGACGTACGCGTGCCGCGTAGAAACGAAGACACCAATAAAGAATAGTAATGAGATCGCTCTCTTCGAAAGGAATATGATAAATATATTATGTTGATAGGCCTACGCCGTGCCGACTATATCTCGACTCTTTTTCACGCCTGCCAGCCAGTTCCGTCCCCTTCCTGGGCCGACGACGGCTGACTCCACCCTGTCCTATGTGCACCTTCATGTGGGTCATCGGGTTCTTTTGCGACGGCTGCTCCGCGCCTCGGTGCTCCGGGTCGCGCATCGACCCGCCGCGCCGCACCTGGGCGGCCCGCACCTCGCCTGCAGGGCGCCCCGCGCGCGGGGTAGAGGGCAGGGCAGGGCGGGGCAGGGCAGGGCAGGGCAGGGCGGGGCGGGGCGGGGCGGGGCGGGGCGGGGCGGGGCGGGGCAGGGCAGGGCGGGGCGGGGGGCGCTTCCTTCCTTCCTTTCGCACTCGGTTCAACCGATCTGGCCTGATCTGGCGATACGGGAGCGGGTGCACACTCGAGCCCCGCCCCCGCATCGCCTTCCCTGCGCCTGCGGTCTCCCCCCCCCCCCCGCCCCTGCGCATAGCGCGGCGGTAACCCAAAGAAAAGCCTTTTTTTTTTTCTTTTTTCAATATCCACCGCGTGGAATTCCTCTTATCTATGTGTCGGCCCGGCTCCGCTATAGGCTCGTACGTTTCGTGTTGCCGCCGCGCCGCGCCTCGCCGGCCGCAGAGATCGATGTTGTATATATCGTCCTTGTCGGCCCCACCGCTGCTACCGCGCCCGCGCGGCGCGGGCCCGTCAAGTGTCCAACTGACAAACAGGCTCAGCTTTGCGCTGCAGGTGCCGCGGTGCCGTGGCGCTGCGCTGTCGCAGCAGGGGACAGCATCTCGAGGCGAGAGAGACCGGCCGGCACAGTGGTTTCGTCTCTTGGTCCTTCTTGCTCTCATGGGGTACGTGTATGAGGAGCAAGAGACAGGTCTCTACTTAACGCTGTGCGGAATCAGCCTGCTGCTCTGCTGGGGGATTCCGCGCGCCGACTTCGTCTCTCCGTCCTTGTTGCACTCACGAGGCTGGCCCATAAGGAGTGAGAGAGAAGACACTACTGAACGATACCCTGAATCCGCCTGCTGCCCGGCCGCTGCGCGGGGTCTCTACTAAAGCTGCACCCGCGGCAGGGTGATTCCGAACAGCCCGTTTAGCAGTGTCCTCTCTCTTGCTCCTGATGGCCGTACTGCATGAGTGCGACAAGGACAGAGAGACGACACCCAGTGCCCGCGGGCGTCATATAGGCGTGGGCGGAAGCCCTTGCCCTCCTGCCTTGCGAGTTGCTGGAGCTGCAGCGGGGCCGGTCTGGGTCCGGGTCCGGGCGGTAATGAATGCTAATCACGCCAAGGTCGCTCCCAGGGACTGGAACGGGACGGGACGGGACGGCACAGGGCGCCGGGCTGGTTGCTGCTGGTTACAGCATCCTGATCCTATGCGCGCTCCGGCCGCTCCGGTATACGGCCGGTCCGGTCGCTATTGAGTCATGGCGTTAACGGCGGGGGGAATTCCCGCCCCGCCCCGGCCCCGGCCCGGCCCCATCACCCCGTGACTCGCGTGTGGGCTGGGCGCGCTGTTGTGGTTCGCGGTTACCCAGGGACTGACCTGGCATGTGATCGGGTAAACAAAAGCGATCCTACGCGGTACGCGGCGAGTCGGAGGTGGCGCCGCTGTACACCGCGCCCGCGCATTGTCTTTTCACCGCGTGATTTTTACCCCCCCCCCTCATATATTTACTTGTTTCCCCTTTCTCCCCCTTTTTTTTCTCCGCTACATCACGGTTCTCCGCACAAGTGCGCCAGCTGGACAGCGCATGGTTGGGGAGTACCCGGTGGCCCCAGTCCAGCCCCAGTGCCCAGTCGTGCATGTGCAATTAACTCACAAGCGTGGCGGGCCCGAGCCCCTGCCACAGGGAAGTACCCGCACCCGTACCCGGCCCGGCCCCGCAGGTGTGCATGGCGAGCTCGGCGAGCTGCTGCTTGTATTACCGAAGTGCTTCCCGACGCGGAGCCAGTTTCTGCGGGACCCAAAGTTGCATAAGCGACACTTAACACGTTCTAATTTTACGATGCGGCGAGAACGGTGCGCCATCCATCGGCGAACAAAATACAGCACTCTGGGAAAGTACAGTACACCACGGGACCGGGTCGGGCGGGCCTCTCACTCTCTGGAGAGCGCTCACAGAGTTGTCGGCACGTTTGGGACGACACCGTCGCTCCCACTGAATCCTTTCGGCGATGTAAGAGGGACGTCGAGAAATGTGTCAGCGCTGCGCGGACACGGGCCCGGGGCGCACAGTGCAGGTGAAATCGGGCCCTGCTCCTTCCCCGCCCCGCCCCACCCCACCCCGCCCCTCGGCGTCCACAGGACCGCACTGCGCACCGCGCGGCCAGACGACTCGACGGCTGACGTGATGCCTGCCTAGGGCCGGGGAGTACAGTATGTATATTAATGAATTGATTTTATATGACGTTTCGCTCTTCTTGCTTCGCGTGATTTTTTTTTCTTTTTTCAATATTGAGATGGCTGTATTATCCGCTCGGCTCTCAATATCCGGCCGCTTTTATCAGCGAGCCCGTGTGATACACAAACACGGCGGCGGGGCGGGCGCCCGCGCCAGCAGCGCTAGCGCCCTGCAGTGTGATTCCGTAGCGATGAAACCAGCGTGCGGAATCTCCCTACTGCCCTCCCCCGCCCCCCGCCCCCGGCCCTCACGCCCCCCTTAGTGCGCTCCGTTTGTTTAAATGTGATTCCTGCGCGTTGGCTCCAGTCCAGTCCCAGTTCAGTCCAGCATCGTAGCGTGGCGTGGCGTGGCGTGGCTTGACGCAGCGGCCGGCCTTGGCGGGGAGGCTGTGCCGCGCCGAGTTGTTGTTGTGCACTGTGACGCACGGCCAGGCCACGCCGCGTCGTGCGTATTGGGTCAGGTCAGTGTAACGGGGGCGGGGCGGGGCGGCAGGGGCAGCAGCAGCCTCTCCAGCTCCAGCGAGAGCTCCAGGGCCTCCAGGGCTGCGCCTGCACCGTGGCGTCATGCACGCCGCGCCGGAGCTCTTGTGCGTATATGCGTATGCTTTGTGTGCCGAGAGGTGCGAGCCAAGTGTGTGCAAGCAGATCCACATGGAGGCGTTGAGCCCCGCCCCGCACGCCGCGCCCAGGCGAAGAGAGGCTCCGGGCTCTGGTCTCCGAGTGCGGGAGGATCACTTCGTAAAATCATTGTACGGCACCCCCAAAAATCATTAAGAAAAGAAAGAATCATTTAAAAAATCAAAATAAAATCAGGAAAAAAGATTCAGAAAAATTCCGAAAGTCGATAAAAAAAAGTAACAAAAAACCGAAATAAAATTATGCGAAAAATTCAGAAAGGGGTGGGGGCATAAAAGATCAAAATTTATCTAAAAGGGACAGAAATTCTTCTTAAAAGTTTAAAGGAATAATAATCATAAAAAAAGGCAAATTATCATTGTACGCATTTTGTATGAGTGATGCCCCC
The DNA here is from genome assembly GCA_029379305.1 of Frankliniella fusca. Taxonomy (NCBI): domain Eukaryota; kingdom Metazoa; phylum Arthropoda; class Insecta; order Thysanoptera; family Thripidae; genus Frankliniella; species Frankliniella fusca. The sequence continues at coordinate 413,164 of JAHWGI010001409.1, forward strand.
TCGACTCTGGGCGAGCTGCCGAGGCGCCGAGCTGGAGGTGGTGCACTTCTCCGGGCCGGGCTCCCTGCTACCCCTCACCTCACCAGGGCCGCCCGCCAGACAGCTCAGCTCAGGCCCATTTACGACCTTGGCCCTGTGGCCCGGGCCCGGGCCCGGGCCCTGGGGCTCTTTGGGACCCGGGCCCGGGCCGGTAGAGCTGCTTGCCTGCCGCTTCTCTCACTCCGGCCGGGTCCGCCTCGCACGGTCTCCCGGTACACGAGCACTCGAGGAGGCACCCGGCCGGCCGGCCGATACCCGGTCATCTTTGTTTACGCCGTACCTGGAACACGCGGGTACTTGATGGCGTCTCGGCGGCTCGTTATCGCGTGAGTGTGCGTGCACGGCGGCCGCGGGCCGCACCGAGGAGAGCGACATGCGCGGTGCAGAGGCACTGGACTTTGTGTCGCCCCCTCCTCCTCCTCTCATGAGGTTCGCTCCTCTCTCTCTCTCCGGACGTCACAGACACATCAATCACATGCTGTAAAAAGGAGGAGCACGTCCTGCGGCCCCGCGCCCGCGGCGTGTGCCTCACCGGCCTTGTGCACGGCGGCGGCTCTGCGCTTGACTTGCGTCGCGTACTCTCACAGCTCCGGTATTGTCCACCTGAGACGTATACGTCCGCTGCACCTGACCTGCACCGCGCAGCACGCTCGCCTGTTTGCAGGCCGCGCGCGCCGCGCCCGCGCCGTCCTCGTGCTGCTGCCCCGACCCGACAGCTCCGGGCGGGGTACCCCCCCCCCCCCATCCCCCCCGGGGAGGGGGGGCGACGTCACCAAGGCCGCTCTTGTTAGCACGGGGACGCCAAGTACACGGGTCGGGATGGGGGTGTGCCCTCCCCCGGCCCGGCTCCCGACCCCGCGACCCGGCTTTGCCCCAGGCGGTCCCGCGCCGTGCTTCCGCCCGTATGGAACGCTGCGGCTGAAAGTCAGAGTTTTTCTGGTCTCATCGGTGAGCCAGGAACGATACGGTCACGCACCGTTTTGCAGCCAGTGGGGAGACCGCTGAAAGACGGGTAAGAGACGGTTGGTCCAGCTCTCAACGGTCTTCCCCACAGCTGATTTCTGCGCTCACGACCGTCTTTTTTGCGTCTGGAAAAAGTGAATTTTAAAGCCGGTTGGAAGCCCGGTTGGAAGACGGCACGGAAGACGGTTTTCTTGGCCCGGCGATGCAAAAGCGAGCCTCGACCTGTTGTCGAACACAGGTCGCCGATTTAGAAGTCCGAGACGGTTCCCACCTGGCCAGGGCGGTTACCTAGCGGAGCACATGCGAGATGCGAGTCCCACTCGGCCGACCGCTCCCGCTACTTGCGCACGCACTATTTTCCCAGTTTATGTTTCTTCGCCGTCAGGAACGTAGCCACACTATTTGACGGAGTGAAGATGCTGTGCCCTGTGGTTTGTATAAGTGCGTTAGCTAGGTCCACATTGGGAAGTCAAGGAAGACTATATCTTGTGCGCGCGCAAGTAGCGGGAGCGGTCGGCCGAGTGGGACTCGCATCTCGCATGTGCTCCGCTAGGTAACTGCCCTGGCCAGGTGGGAACCGTCTCGGACTTCTAAATCGGCGACCTGTGTTCGACAACAGGTCGAGGCTCGCTTTTGCATCGCCGGGCCAAGAAAACCGTCTTCCGTGCCGTCTTCCAACCGGGCTTCCAACCGGCTTTAAAATTCACTTTTTCCAGACGCAAAAAAGACGGTCGTGAGCGCAGAAATCAGCTGTGGGGAAGACCGTTGAGAGCTGGACCAACCGTCTCTTACCCGTCTTTCAGCGGTCTCCCCACTGGCTGCAAAACGGTGCGTGACCGTATCGTTCCTGGCTCACCGATGAGACCAGAAAAACTCTGACTTTCAGCCGCAGCGTTCCATACGGGCGCGGCCCGGCCCGGCCACGGAACAGAGAGAAGTGGCACCGGCTCAGTCTGGCTGGAGCCGGTGCTGGACGCTGGACGAGAGCTTGGAACAGGAGCGCAGAGCAAAGTTCTCCTCGAGGCTTGAAATAACGTCGCGCCCCAGCCGAAGAGCGCTCTGCTCGCCTTTTCTCTCTCGCACCCATGGGCTTCGCCGTCTACGTGCGAGAGAGATGGAGCGAGGAGAGCGCTCTTCGGAATAAGTCGGCAGCTCCGTGCGGCTGCGGGGGCTGCGGCTGCGGTTCGGCTCAGCGTAGCGCCTGCGAACTCGGAATAGGCAACCCCGCAATGCAGGCGTGCTCGGCGCGAGCGGATGCTGCCTACGTCGCAGGCGCCTAAGGCTGGCCCGGTGGTTTTCTCTCGCGGCACTCACTAGTTCTGAGAGTAGCGGGACCGGGGCCGAGACCTAGCTATCGCGCCTCCTGCCTGGTGCATCGGAGACCAATTGGGCCCCGTGGCGTGGCGCGGCGGGGCCCGGGGCCCCGGCGGTGGCACTTCGAATTGGGGCCAATAGCCCGTGTCACGTTCAACCGCGCGGCCACGTGGCATGTGGCGCGGGGCACAGGAGCCACCGGAGCCGCCGCCGTGTGCCGGTGCACATGCACCCAACACCTTGTCCGCCCCGCCTGCAGGAGCACAGAGCCCGCTGTCTGCTCCTGCTCCCGTCGCCACGCCTCGTTACGGCCTCACGCCCCCCCCTCCTCCCCCTTCCCTCGCCTCCTCCTCTGTCGCGCACGGCCGCGTGTGCGTCCCCAGGATGGCCGGTCAGGCCGCCTGTAGGTAGGACCTGCTTTGGCCATGCCGCCGTAGTCCTTGGGCTTTTGGGCTCCCCTCAACCCTTTGACCTTTGCTGCGCAGTGCGCTGCGCGTGCAGGCAGACAGCTGTCCCGCGCCGCGCCGCACTAACATCATGCCATTTGAAGTCTCCCTCCCTCCCTCCCTATCCCTCGCGTGCCGTGGCGTGCCGTGCCGTGCCACTGCCGGGGCGTTGCGCGGCGCGGACCCCCCCTTTGGACTTCCCCCTCTGCCCCGCCCGCTCGGCTTGCCCACTGAAGAGTTGGCTCGCCGTGCCGAGCCCCGGGACGAGCTGTCATATCGGCCTGGCAGGTCTAAAGTCAAACCAGACCTGTATAGGGGCGTGGCGTGGCGTGGCGGGCCGCGGCCGCGGTGTCCTGTCCCTGTCCCGGGCCCGGGCCCGGCCCTGGCCGCGGCCTCCCCAGCGCACCGCCACGTGCTGCGGTATGATCTCCTCCTCTCCCCATTCCTGCGCGCCCCTTGATCTCGCCGCGCAGCATACGATTCGTGTAGATCTAAATTTTCATGATGCGGCCAGGAGACCAGCAGGGCTATATTCCGCACAGCGGTTTCGGCTCTCCGTCCTTGTCGCTCTCTGGCGGGACGGCCACAAGGAGCGAGAGAGAGAGGACACTACGAAACGCAGTTCGGAATCCCCCTGCAGGAGGACGCACCTGCGAGGGAGCCCCCACAGCTCTCGCCCTCCTCCAGCTGACTGATTCAGAAGAGCGCTCTCTTTACTCTCGGCCTCTCTCGGACTCATGCGAGTGGGGTGCGGTGCGCCGTATAGGTTTCGAGAGAGACGGCAAGGAGAGCGCTCTTCTAAATCAGTCTGCAGCCGTCTGATTTCGGAGATTTCCGCTCTCGCGACTCCGTCCTTGTCGCACTCATGGGCGTGGGGCCCTGCCATTCCCAACTCCGTCACAGGTGCGACAAGGACGGAGGTGCGAGAGCGCTCGTCTGAATCAGTCGGCACGGTCTGCAGGCCTGCCCCCCTGGCCGACCCCCAGGGGAGGGGGAATTTACTCTTAAAATTTGTGACCCTTTTATTACGTCCATTACGCTGTATAGGGTTCCGAAATGCCCCAAAACAGGCAAAAAAGCCCAGAACGCCTAAAATGGAGTGAAATGTGGAGAATTTAGGATATTATGCTCCTATTATACTTCTATTACGCAAACTATTTCGCCTTTATTACGGATAGAATGACGCGACTATTACGCGAGTGCATTCCCCCTCGCCCCCAGGCCCACCCCGTCTCATACGCCCCGCTCTGCTCGATGTTGCAGGAGGCGTGGAGCGCATCCTGGACGAGCGCAAGCTGCTGGTGCTGCTGAACCCCAAGAGCGGCCCGGGCCGCGCCCGCGACGTGTTCCAGCAGAAGGTGGTCCCGCTGCTGCTCGAGGCCGAGGTGGGCTACGACCTGCACATCTCGAAGCACGCCAACTTCGCGCGCGAGTTCGTGCGCACCAAGGACATCTACCAGTACCGCGCCATCATCACCCTGGGGGGCGATGGCATCGTTTTTGAGGTGAGTGGACGCGGTCTTGCAGTTTTTCCGCGCTCGACCGCTCGAGTGACATACCTGATGAATTTCCACCTGTTGGATAGGTTGTGAACGGCCTGTTTGAGAGACCAGATTGGAAGTCGGCGGTGAAAGAAGTTCCGGTGGGCATTATACCTTGCGGGTCCGGGAATGGCTTGGCAAAGTCTGTGGCAGTTGAGTAAGTGCAGTTCTCTGTAATGGCTCTATTACTATGAAAAAGATCAAGATTGTATTTTATAATGTTTGCATTTCAGTGATTCTTACGATCAAAATCCAGTTCTTTTTTCAACACTTAACATATTAAAAGGAAATTCTACACCTTTGGATTTGGTCCGAGTAGAAACAAGATCAAAGGTAAGACTCTGTCTGTGCTATCAATTTAGAAAAGTAGCAACAATGAATAATAAAGAAAAAGAAAAACTGAAGATGACTTTACTAAAATGCAGACTCATTGTTTTCAGATTATGTACTCATTCCTATCAATAGGATGGGGCCTTTTATCAGATATAGACATTGAAAGTGAGAAGCTTCGTGCAATAGGTGGACAACGCTTTACAGTTTGGAGTCTCGCAAGGTTAATTGGTAAATATGTGAAGTATTTATTTTACGTGCTTTATTCTTTAAATGTAGACTGTACTTTACAATGGTCTATTTTTCAGGTCTACGCACTTACAAGGGTCGTATTTCTTACCTTCTTCATCCAAACCATAAAAGCCCTGTGCAAACTAGTGGGACTGGTCGCACTGTGCCACTGACCAGAAGTGCAAGTCAAATGGTTGATATTGACCCCATAAGTGAAAATGGAGTTGGTTTTATGACACCTATGCATACAAGCCAAAGTATGTTTAGTGATATTGTTGATCCTGATAGTCCACTCCGAGACCTAAGTTTGGAAACTGCCTATGCAAAAGTAAGTGGCATAGTGATGTTAAAACAATAGTATTAACTGTTCCATTTTAAAAAAATACATTTATTTTATTTCTTGAAGATTGCTGAGGATATGAGTCCAACTGATCAGCGGCCTCGAATGGATAGTTTCTATTCTGTGAATTCACGGCATAGTACCTTCTATTCAATAGGGGGTTCCAGTTTTCAGTCAGTTTTTGATCCGAGCTGTGATAATCCAAATGGAAGTGTAAATGTACAAATGTTTGGCCCTCCCTCTCAACTACCTTCACTTACACAGCCTGTACCAGAATCCTGGAAGACATTGGAGGGTATGTGTAGAGAGCACTCTGATTCAAAGACTTCATGTACTTCACATGTCAGGAATATCTCATTAACTTACATTCAATTTGTCTTCGTAGGAGAATTTGTTATGATGCATTCAACAAATGTAACTCACTTGGCCAAGGATTGTTTATTTGCCCCAGATGCCAAGCTAAGTGATGGCATCATTTGGTTGGTTCTCATTGAAGCTGGTATTTCAAGACATCAACTTTTGCAGGTAAATAGAAGTACTTGAATTAACTGGAAATTACTCAAGTTTATTTTACTTGTAAACAATAAAGGGAGAGTGACCATATGAAAGTTATTTGCTGATCTCTGGTCTTTTTAACTAAAGCTTTCTTTTGTTTTTCCCTTCCAGTTTTTATTAGGTTTATCACACGGAACACATCTGAACTGTCCTCATGTTAAGATGTTGCCTGTATTAGCATTCCGACTGGAACCAGAGACTGATGGTAGTTACATCACTGTTGATGGAGAAATGGTGGAATATGGGCCTATTCAAGCAGAAGTAATGCCAGGACTGGGACGCATAATTTCACGCTGAGGGCTTGATTGCAAGGTTTTTTTAAGTGCCAAAGTGACACATTTCTTCTATGCTCATGTTTTGTTGGTTGTTTTATCTTACTTGAGAAAAAACCATAAGAGAAAAATTGCTCTTCTGGTGAAGACTTTGTTAAAATTGTTGTCATATTTCATTCCTCCTCAAATGCTCAGTCATCAGGTTTCAGGTCATCTTACAGGCTGTTTTTTTATTTTGGGGAACCTTGCTGCGTTTCCTGTTTGTTTTATCATGGCAGTGACTGCTAATAATGTTTGTTTGTTATAAATGTGACCTGTTGAATATTGTAGAAGTGATTAGATCCTTTGATAGAAACAAAGCCACTTCTGTTGAAAAACTGAAACGAATTTTTTTTTCAGTTTGTCTTCCAAAGATAAAAGAAACAATTTTGTGGAGGCATTAAACGACAATGCATACCTCTACTTATTACTTAGTGTACTTGTAAAAAATTGAGTTTTTGATTGACTCTTTCAATTTTGTTAGAGCTTCAAAGTTGAGTTGCTTTCAACAGCATCCCTTATGTGATATCGCTTTAAAATCACATTGTGTGCCTACTTTATTTATTCCATGACAACTCTTGAAAAAGGTAAGTTGGTCAGAGTTAACCAGAATGGGGTCAACATTTTACTTTTATTCCATGAAACATATCTGTGGACCCACCAAAGAAATGTAAAATTAGTAGGGCAACAATTGGATAATCAAATGACCAGTATAACTCTCTTAAATTAAGCAATAAATAGTGGTGTTTAAAATCTTAAGTCCTTAACTTTAATATATTATTAGTTGTTGAATAGTATGTCCTATGAAATATTTATATTGATTGTTGTGAATAGAAATTTACGCTTTGTTGAAAATATTGAAGTGTTACCTATAGCATTAATTTTCCTCTTTAATTTTTAAGGATTTTCTTCATTCACTTCCTCTGTCTGTTACTGAGAGAAATTTATTTTGACAGCTAAAGAGATTTTTTGTGAGGTTGTGGTTTTATGAATAATAGCAGTTATAAGTTTTAACATGTACATGGGCCAATTAATGCGTTTTATTGTTGTTAATTATTGTTCATGTTATATTGTTTTATTTTTGCACAAGCTAAATTAGGTAGATGTATATTTTCCATAATAAAATTTCTAGTTTTTACTGTAAAGGGTTCTTGTTAATTTGTGATAGCTATGCCGATTGTTGTTTATACTTGTGAAATTTCTTATATTTTTATCAAATATGTGCTCAAGTGATGACCATGCCATCTGTGGGAAATCACATTAAAGTTACCATCTTATTTCATTAATACACAAACAATTTGTTCTGTTCTGTGAGTGAATATAACAGATTTGTCCTAATTGTAACGGGAATATGTGGGGTTGAGTTATTTCTATCTATACAATTTCTTGACATATGGGAAAAGGCTGTACTTTTATTATTGATTTATCTGAAGTATTAAGGTAAATCAGCCAGCATAGCAAGAGCTTTTCAAGCAGTTCATCTGAGTGATTTTGTGATTTACTGAAGTAGATGGTGGGGGAAAAGTCAACTGTTTGTGAATGTGAAGCATTCCAGCCTTGCCCCCAGTATTACAATCAGTGCCAACTTACAATGAGAAGTTATTCCTGAATAAACCAATGTCACCTGTGGATTATAAATCAAATTTGGCATCAGAATGTCCATTTCTTTTGCCTAATGTTCCATCCTGCTACATTTTTTCTTTTTTATTTAAACCTGCCTGTAAAGTCAGAACATTTCAAAAGTAACAGTGTTTCTGATTTTTGTTACAAAGCAAATAAAGAACTTAAGAGTGATGTAAAGAGCCTTCAACTATTATATCATTACTACCCTGACCTCAATCTGAATCCCTCAACCCTGACACAAATAAAACTATTTATGGTATCATGAGTATATGCAAATTTGCAAGAATATTGTCATAATGACAAAAGGCTAGGTCTTGGATGAATTGATAAAATTCAATTGTTCTCAAAAATTTATTCAAATTTTAGACTAAACTTAACAAAACTGAATACTCCTCAAAAATCAGCAGAGCAGAAACCAAGGCTCACCATGGACGAATTCTCCCGTGACTAGCACAAGTGTGTTTCATAAGGGTTTTAGGTTTGGGGATCGCTTGCATTTGTTTGTGGCGAGGGTGCTCATCACACCACACATGCAGCCTTTCCTCAATCATTACGAATTTGCAGTGCTTGCATCGTCTTTTTAGTTTACCTTTTTGCTGCAAGCAAATGTGTGATAGAAAAATCAAGAGGAGGAATCAGTGCCACAGTGAGTATTTAAGAGGGAAAAAAAATTCCTGATAAACAAACCTACCTTCATTCCTGCTGTTGGTATTAAGAGAACTGAAGCTGGTTTTAATAGGGATGGAGAAACTGCTGATAAAATCCCACAGGATTGTATACCACTTGAATTAACAGCATTGGATATGCTAAAAGAGCAAACTTGACTTTTCCACAAGATTGCAGTTAACGATCTAGGCAGACTTCGACATGCAGCGCTGATACAGAACATTTTAACTGAAAGAAAAAAACAGCCAGGTTACACATAACAAACAAATACTTATGCGGTTGAAAATTAAGGGCATGTCACACGAGGCTTACCTTAGGGAATTTTGTTGTTTCAAAATTTGCAGTTCTTTGTTTATGTTCTGGATCACAAACTTCCTCTGTATTTTACAACAAAAATCAATCAGAGAACAGTCAGCAACTGTTAAATTTAAAAAGATTACATCACATAATTTTCTTCTGTCTCAGTGAATATTCTCAAGTTCAGTATATGTTCAACCGTTACCACCAATATAAAGAATAATAATTCAAAAACTCAAAAAGTGTGAGGTTGAGGTTAATGCACACCTGCCTTTTGCTTCTGCTACCGCTAGCTAAAGTTATGATGACCGATCACTGTAGTGCCCGTTTCGCCTTCCCTCCGAAAATATATAGGAATGTTATATAGATGTAATCATAGTTATTTTCGTTCTCACAGTGTGAAAGAACGTAACAATACTGAAAATTTGAGCAATTCTTATCCCCTGGCAAACTGGTACAAGCCGAAATGCATGTTACACGCGAAATAATTTAAGAAAGGCATCGGTGGCCCATACAGTGGTCGGTAAAGTCACAGTGGTGAGTTTGGTTTGGATCATAAATCATTCGGTCATTTATGATAAGTTTTAAGTTTGGTATAGCCTTAAAATTAAAATTTGAATTTTTTGCTAAGATCTCTGTACAGTTTAACACTCCGCTCAGTCATTCCAAAATGCATGGTCACAATCGAAAAGTTGAGATTCTGTTTCCGCTTCCATTTGCTTCTTTCCCTTCCTACCTCCTCGCTCGTTTCGTTGCTTCCGGAAACGGTGTCAGTGCGTTGTGAGAACTCTTGCTAGGAGGACCGCTGTAGGTGAGGTTGTGCTTTGCACGTGTTCCATCATTTTCTGCCTTCAAGTGCCGGCCTGCTTTATCTTCGATTCACAGGGATTATCCGTCGCGTCCGTGGATATGATTTATCTTCATTATGTGATGGAGTCTTTGCTCCCCGTAGTAGTACTGGAAACTGTGTCGCGCGCAGGGCGTGTTTGCTAGGCCTATCTACGCCTCGGCGCGCAAGCGGGGCAGGCCTGGAGCCGACTCGTGTTAGTTTCCTCAGTTTAGGGACGTCAAATACTTTTCCTGACGTTTGCATTTTATCCTCTCTATTAGCATCACTTTGCACTGAAAGAAATGCCGGTTTGTTGCTCATCAATGATCCGTGGGGATTTTGGGAGGAGCCAGCTCCGAACATCTAATCCTTCTAAACGTCCTGTGTTTGTGATGTTTGTACCCATTGCGACCTTTATCTTTCTTCTCTTACGAATTCTTTTTGTACTCAAGTAGGCTTGGGGGCAGCTTTGTACTACTGGTATTGACATTATTATTTTCCCGCCTATTCTCGCCTTGGCAAGACAACTGCATTCTTTATGTATAATGGCGCCAGTACCTCGTGTTCGCGCCAAATCTTGCAGACAGTCTCGCGCAAGTATATTTTCATTGAAGAATAATGTTCATGAGAGCCTTCCACCCGAATGAATTTAGAGCTTTGAAAGTTTTTCTCTGTATGTTTATCTGTGTTGGCTTTTCCTTGACCTTAACCTTCCTTGCAGTCTTCATTTCTCAGGTCTGCTGCTAGTTAGTGATTTCCTTACAGCTGTCATGTTGATGGATTGTTGTGGTGCCAAAGAGACTGTGAAATGTTTTTCTCATTCATATCACAGTCTTCTTTGGTATCATAAAGGTCTGTCCCTGCATCATCTTGGTATTCATCCTCACCAGCTTAGTGTGTTTCATCGATGTATGTGTTGAACTGTGAGTTTTGTTCCGGGGCCAATGTTCTTTTCAGCACATATTTGTGTTGCATATCAGTTCCTGAACCTTCTCTTGATTTAACTGTGATTTTGTGGAATTGACTCGCATCACAGCTGAATCAAGAGCAGTGTCAGGGATGCTTTCTTCTCTTCTACTCCATTCTATGCCGCAGCGAAATTCGATCCATGGGCTTCCCGCAGGTTTCGCTGTGATGTGTTGTATTTGTTCATATCACAGCTGAAATCTGTGAGAGTTTCATGTGGTTTTTTGACATCACCTGAAGATAACTATTTAGAACATCAAATACTGTCCATCTGTGAACTTGTTTACTTTGATCAATAAATCTGTGTTTTAATCTTGTTTTTTATTGGAACAATTTGACAAATTACATCCTATTACTTCGGTTTGAACCATTTAGGAACTTTTTTGTCACTACTCACTATACTTTTTGGTGCATTATCAGTATTAGATCTTGTTGGATGCTGACTTGATCCACTAGCTGATGGTTCTTGCTTCACAATTGGAGCAGATTTTCTTGGAACAACATTCCTAGACAAAAGAAACAATTATTTCCTTGCTGTGCAATTCAAACACACAATTTCTTACCTGCGCATGGATGCGGCAGCAGATGCAGCAGCTGAAGCTGTGGATACTTGGGCCATTACATCTTCTCTAATATATGAACCATTTGTGGGACATGTATTTGAAAGGAAGTACACCAGTGCTCCAGGGACACAGTTGGCATCAAAGAGAGTTTGATCAGCTATCAGTACTTGTTTAGGAGGAGTTGTGACTGAAATCAAGGTTGATTGGTTAGAGGAGGAGGCAAACCATACAAAGCTGAACACACAATCAATACCTACAAATTTCAAAGTCTATGGAAGGCTCTTGTAGGTACTTCCTTACAAAATCTATGACATGTGAAACTTTCTCAAGAGGAGTAAATGTTCCCTGCAATACCAATTGATTCGGAAACTGAACCTTAATAATGCAGCGTTTATACTGATTCAGAGCACTAAGCATCTGTTTGGATTTTTCCAATTCTCTATATTGTGACGTCACTAAAGGTTGTTCCTCAAGAGCTGCTCTACAATAAGCAAAGTGAAAAAAGATAATATAAAAAAACAGTTCAAATTCCTTGACTAGTGAATGAATAACTTAATTGTACATACTGACGACGCTTCATATCTCGCAAAAGTTGTTTAGCATCATCAACTGTTAAATCGAAGAAATCATCTGGAACATCTTCTGCCTTACATGCCCTGGCAGTGGTAACATCAAAGAGAACTGCGTTGCGGTCCCCTAACTGTCAAAGTAAACAGTACTCAAAGCAAGTCAACATATCAGCACAGGTTCCACTAATTGACTAAAAATACTCACAAATATAATTGTTTCTTCAGATTCATCACTGGGTGCATCTTTTTGAGGAAGATTCAGCAATGGCGGACTTTCTGTAGAGGATGATTGTGTGGTGCACTGAGAAGTATCCTCATACTCCATGCTCATTTCTTCGTTCGTTGACCTATCTTCTACAGCGGATTCACGATTGGTATTCTCATTCCCCCTAGGAGAACATGTACTTTGATCCTTCGTTGGATTTAAAGAGACTGGTTCTTCAGGCCTACATTGAACAACTTCAGGTGTGTCAGGATGTTCTACTTCTGGAGATGTGCTAGGACCAACCACATGTAATGAAGGATTCTCTGTGCTTTTCTGGGGGTTGCTTTTGCAGGGTTCAATAGCTGTAGGTTCCTGCACGAGCATTGGTCGTAGCAAAGGTGCAGAAACATTGGCTTGCCGGTTAAGCTCATCACGTGCTTTTTTAAAAAACCTATAAAGAAGCATATAGAGAAAAATAAACAAGATGGCTTTAGAAATAAATGAAGAAACAATCAAAATAGACATGGTACATGTTCCAACCTAAGGATTGCTCCTCCCGAAGTAAGACCCAAGCTACGTAAAGTTGTTTTCTTCAAATTTTCAATTCCACATTCTTCACGTCCTAGATAAAATATGACAGGTAGTATTTCATCAGACTCATTCGTCTCAGTCTCATTGGGGCATAAGGTCTGAACAACATGCCAAAGAGAGTCTATTTAAGGGAGAGAACAACGATTTAGCTATTTGCTTCAGAGGCAGTTGAAATTTGTGGAACAGATTTTTAATTTTACAGTAAGTACCCAATGGTTCAAACTCGCCCATCACACGATCACCACTTTCAAGAGCAAGACCAACTTTTACACGGCTCTCTGCTCTTGTTTTAAGTGCTGCAGCCATTTCCAGCTGTGCATTGTTTGGCAAACCAGTGTAACGAATAATGGAAGTGGCATCCAGAACTTTATTATGGTGCCTAGAAGTAAATTAAATTACATTTACATGGCAATGTTACATAAAGATGACAATGTCATGAACTTACAGTATGTCATACTCTTCAGCTTTGAATCCTTGTTTACGACAGACTTCTTCCAAAACCTGCTGAGAAGAAAAAAAATCTTGGACAAGTATAATTCAGTACGTTCAGTACTAAAACGAGGCTTCACCTATTGTAATTTCTGAAGAAAAATTGAATATTTTCATAAGAATTGTGAGTTTGAGACCATGTGCATGGTACCCGAACGCCCAAACATCATTCGAATGAAATTGGAGTGGACAAAATATCAGAAATAGGCAATTCAGAAGAAAATGGATATTTTGACAGATTATTCTCTTCCTCTATTCCATGAAGAAAATATTGTCATCATAATAAAGTAAAAAGAAGGTCAACACAAAAAAGAATGACAATTCACTTTCTAGATAAATAAATCAGTTCACACCTGTAAAATAGTCGTATTTGGAGTAACTTTGACGTTCTGACGTCTGCCATTAGGAGCCAAAACTACTACACATTTGTTCGACATGATTCATGCAATTCAATGACTCGTACTCAATTTTCTTTTCTAGTTCTGGCTGCCTTCGGCTCTTTCGGCTCTCGGCTGCTGCAAAAATCCTGTTGATGCGATTTCACTTCACTACGACATACCGGCTGTGGGACGGATGTACCGACTGTGACGTCACATAATGTTATCTTTCTTCGCTTCGCCCTAAGTTTTCAGGATGAGAAATCACCCATTCAGCTGCTTTGGGCGCGAAACCAGTAAAATTTTGGTGAATAATTGGCTTTGTTTGTTACCGGTCCAACACGCCCTTGTCAATATTTATGCATTATCGAACGATGGCAACTGAGTTCAACGACAAACTGATATGCGTTGCTAATACTTTGAAAACATTGCAGGAAAATTTACAATGTGTCATATGGTAGGGGCTTACAAATGTATTTCGTTTTTAAGTCTTGTTTAGGTTACTGTCTGTACGTAGTTTTAACAGTAAATTCGTTCAAAAAGTCACTATTGATTTTTCCTTTACTCTTTCGCTCTAAGCCTAGAAACTTTAAAGCAGCCTGCCAGCACTCGCTGTGGTCACACTTTTTGTCATCCCTGCATTAGTCGAGTTGTGAGAGATAAAAATGCTGTGTGTCCATTGTGTAATGCTAGAGTGAATCGTCGAGGAATCGTCGAAAATGAAAAAATCAAAAGTCTTGTTCAGGCTGTACATGCCTTGATTTCTGCTGCACAGCAAGATGCTTTGGATTTGCAATGTGAAGATCGTAAGTGTTTTGCTTATTGCATTCTCTTTACTTGATTATGACATCTGAATTTGCCTCTAATTATTTTACTATTTAATTTCAGTTTTTGCTTTGTCCAAAGATTCGAAAATCATCCTCTAGAGAGGCTTTTTCCCCCCATGGAGAAGCTAAAGGTGCTGCTGCTGCTTCTGCGTGTGGCACTAAAAAAATGTCCCGCAAAACATCAAGAGTTGAAACATGGCTACAAGGTGTTGCTCCGACTTGTCCAACTCAGGAGTGTAGCCCTACCATTGATGCTGAAAACACTCAAAGTGCAGAATCTGACTGTGAAATAGTTTCTGTCTCACAAATCCACCCCAATGAAACTAGTGGGTCTAGCAAGAAGAAGCCATTATCAGCATGCATTGAAGAAGATGGTGAAGTAGATGAGCGAAATACGAAAACTGTAAATGTAAAGCCTAAAGCAATCACGAAAAGGTCGAGCCACGAAAGAGAAATATATCTCTCAAAGGGACAGGACAGCAAGAGTCAATAAAAAACTTTCTTGGCAAAAGAAGTTCCAATAAATCTAAGGCAACAATCAAGTCCAATACCAGCTTTGACTCCAGTGGCAAAAATCCTGAACTGAAAATTCCTGATCCTGTGGTTGTTCTTATTGATAGGGAGAAAGAAAATACATCTAATCCTCTTCCACAACGCTCACCAGGCTGGTCACGGGTGAATAAAATGAAAAAGGATTTCAACCCACCAAAGGTGCTAAGAACAGTAAATGCCAAAGGTAATAATTCTTCAATGCCAACCATAGAAGATGGTGGTAGTGGTGATGATCAGCCCTGTTTCAGTCTATCTTTAGACAGCCCAATGGTAAAGAGACGAGCTAAGATGAGGGAGATTGTGAACAACCTTGAGAGTGAAATCAAAATTTGTGAGGAGTCATTTCTCAGAGCAGAAAATGTGGAAAGGAAACTTAAACCTCAACACAGCTCAAGCACAGCAGCAAATCGTCCAAAGCAAGGCACGTGGCTTAATTTTCTATTGAATGATTTTATGTTGACTTAAATTTTAAATTTTTGTCTCCCCCTTAAATAGGTTCCAGTGTTGTGCCGTCTAATCAATCAAGAGTACGGTTTTACAAATTGGGTTCTTTCATTGCAAGGAAACAAAGAAGAGTTCCAATATATTTGAAGGGTCCTCTTGAACATTCAGATAGTTTCGATGTCTCATCACTGCATTATCGGTTGGTTTAAAAAAATATGTATTCTCATAGAAACATTGTAGAAATGCTATTACAATTATTGATATTTATGCTTTGTTTCAGACTTCATGTAGATGCACAAACTCAAACTACTTCTGAATCAGATAGCATGTTACAAGTAATGATGCCCAAGCATACAGATCAGAAAAGCACTCCTCTAAACACTTTCTTGAGTCCCCCCAAGCTGCCTAAAAGTCAACACCGGCGTAGTTCAGAATTTGATGTTGATATGATGGATGCAGAAACAGTTGTTTTTTCTCAGCCACTTCGACATCCCAACATTGTTATTCCCGAGACCCTATCTTATGATAGAATTTCTGAACCTGGAGAACCTATGGATATGGAAAGTCCCTCAAAGAGAGTCAAACCCCTTTCTCAAATATCAAAGCCAGATTCTTTTCACAAGGAAAAGGATCCAAGCTGGTTGTCTCAAGAGTCTGTATCTGTTGTGTGTTCTCCAACCTCTGGAATGAGTCCTAGAAAAGTTTCAGACTTTGAATCCCTCTCAGTTATAAACCCTACTGTGGATCTTAATGATTCATTTTCCAGTGTGGTAGATGTGAACAAATCTAAAAGATCACGTACACTGGCAGCCTCAAGTGAATCATCAGATTCCGAAGTAGGTGTTTCCAGAAAACAGTTTAAGAAAAAGAAGAAAACTAAGAAGCATGTCCTTTCTGATAATGAAGACAGTTTTAGTAATCAACTAGATATCAGTACTGTGGATACCGAGAAAATAATGGCCAATATTGAGGCTGAGCTTGAAGATTCAGAAAAAACAGAGTTCTGTAATTTAAATAAAAATGGCCCCAACAAAAGCCTAGTACACTTACAACAAACATTCAATGATGCAAAGAGTTTCAATGAAAACCTTGAAGTCTTATCTGACGTATCTATAACTCAGGTATGAGGTCATGGTCAATAGACTGTAACATTGAAGGTGGATTTTATCAAAATTTATTTTTTTTGGTTTTGTTTTCAGAATGACAGTGATGCAGATTCAGAGTTAATAAATCCAACTCCTCAAAAGCAAACCTCATTTTCATCAAGGTACTGATTTTTTTTAAATGTATTCTATAAAAATAAGAAGACATACAGTGTAACAACAAAAAATTACTGATTCTGATACATTATCACTTCATTTAAAACAGGACCATTACTCATTCAGATGACGTAGTCCCCAGCTCTCAGCCATCTGGGGAAAATCTTCCACCTCCTCCAGTATCCTTCCTGCAAGCCTCCAAGGACCTGACTGTAAAAGATTCTTCATGCATTCCTCCTGCAACTCCAAGAGAGCAGGAGCAGAATTATGTTCGCCAAAATGCACACCCTGCAGCAGATAGAGAGAATGTTGTTGTTCACTCAATGAAATCGAACACAGTAGACCCTCCTCCAGTCATACCTTCGGCTCTTAAACCCGTTTTTGTTTGTAGTAGTATTACTGGCAATCTGACCTCACAGGTAATTGGGTTATTTTGCTGGAATACAAGTTGTTTTGAATGTTTTTTGTTCCTTTTATGATAGACAATTGTTTTTCTGTAGGTCGAGAAACTTGCATTGATGGTTGGGGGTGAATTTTCTCCAAAGTTCTCTGGTAGCACAACCCATTTAATTGTCAGAGTTGAAGAAGGTAACAGAGCTGATAAAACTTTGAAGTATTTGTCAGCTGTTGCATGTGGGAAGTGGGTTGTTTCATTTTCTTGGGTTCAAAAATGTTTAGAGGCCAAGAAGTTGATTCCAGAGGTATAGTATTTTCTTCATAGTCTTTAAAAAGCCATCTGCATATTTGGTGAGGGTTTGTTACTGATTTTTCTATTTTTAATGCTAATTTTAGGAGCCATTTGAAGCTTTAGACACTACAGGTGAGCCAGGCCCTCGTAGATCAAGACAAGCTCGCCAATCAGGGCAAAAGCTTTTCAAGGGATTTGAATTTTGTTGCATTGGTGATTTTGTTGATCTCACCAAATCCCAACTGGAGGTTTGTCTCCTCTATTCAATGTCCTTGAACTTACCTAAGTTTGCAGAGTGAAACATCAAGTCTTAATTTTTAGGAACTCCTTATTGAGTGTGGTGGTTCTGTTGTCCCCAAGCCCACTGAGTTTTCATTTCAAGACGGCGTTGTTCCAATTTGCTTAGCTCAGTGGGATGAAGAAAAGGAACAAGAATATTCCTGTAAGGTTTTGTTTTGTGTGTAACATCAAAGTTCTAATAAGATGAAAAACAGTAACAAAGATTCTTTTTGCAGCTTGGTTGGATAACTACTCAAGCCCTCTCATACAACATGAGTGGGTTTTGGATTGCATCGGAAAATTTTTGGTGACCTCTTTTGCACCTATGTTACTTTGTGATGTAACCGATGATGTTTTGTCATCGATGGGAATACCTCCACACCTCTTTGAATACATTGAAACTGATCAATAATATTAGTGTGTAAATGTGTAATTTTGTTATTTTGCCTTTACTAGGCAAACCTGTTGATTGTTCAGTTTTTATATCATGATTGATTTTTGGCTACACTTTTTTTTTTTTTTTTTTTTTTTTTTTTTGTGAATTGCTCAGCATTAGATCTTTGCCATAAAATCTTATTTGGCAACAAGCCAAGATAATAGAAAACCATTTAATGAAGTATTGTTCTCCTTAATATGTGATAATGTGCTGTTTTGACATGGCATAAGGCATGCCAAAACAACACAAGTTTATAAATTATAAAATTTGCATGATTATTTTTGTTTTGCATTTATATATTCAGAAAACTTTATTGGAACTAGTTTTACAGGTTAGTGTGGTGTTGTTTTTGAATGTAATATTGCAATTTAGATTCTGTTGTTCATCTTTAAAGGTCCAATACCTGTCAGTCATGTATTGCCATATCAATGGAGTATAAGGTTTCTGCATATACTCTTCACAAATTTTTGAAGCATTAGTTAAGGAAAGACAGTGTCGGTTGAATAAACAAAGCTTTATTTATTTACTTATAAACGAAACTTCTATCACAAATAAATGTGTACACGTCCTGTTCACATGTGTGCTATTATATATTTCTAATCCAATCAATAAATGTTATGTATAAAATTTGAATTGTAAAAATATATAATCGTAATAATAGTAATATTCTTTCAATCTATTTCTGCTGTTGTTTAATGTTTCACATTCTGAATACAAGAACAGCAGGAATGTGACAGAGCAAACAAAGTGCAGTGAAAATACAAACCATGGCTTCAAAACAAATTCCATTAGACAGTTAGGGACATAAAGTACTAGAGTACTTTTCTTGAATTTCCAATTGCACTACAGAAAATACAAAAGTCTTGTGGTTGCTCATGTCACACAGGAATTAATACTGGCACCTTAAACTTTTCTGTGACTGCAATGCTCTCCATTTCCCTTCTGAGATCAACTATTCACTTAATCCATTGTAAACATTATCAAGTTGACTACTAACCGATAAAATGTAAGAAATAAACTTTTAAAGTATGCATTTCCTTGCCAGGCGTAATTGTTGATTAAAAAATTCTAAAACCAAACAAGAAAACTGAAACATGACAAAAGTTTTAGAAGGCTTTACAAGCCTATTTTCTATGTTGCTCTTTAGAATTGCTGGAAAAAGACAATATCATTATAAAAAATAACGAGTATCAAAACATACAGAAGCGCTGTATAAAATGAAAAAGGCAAAGTGCCTTTTTGGACAAAGCATACAGCAGCAGAGTCTGAAACACAAGCACTTGAATGCTGCACCAGTGTACTACAGGTATTATGCATTATGTCCATTGCAATTGACTCCCGATCCAGCAAGGTCAAATCAAAGAAAACACATAACTCATTCTACATTCAATATATTTGAATGTATGACTGAAGTTGGCAAATCAAAAGAAAAAAAACATGTTTCTTATAATATAAAAGTATCTCATAAAATCACAATTTTTGTTTGACTATGAAAAACTGTTGCCAGTTTTAGACAATTGCACAGATAACCGCTCAGCGGTGAACATAATCAACCGGAGTACCGTCACAAGGACACCAGCTTATTGCCAATATTACTATCAGGACTCGACAAGTCAACTGAATTTTGATTGCGTTGCTGAGACGAACACGAGGGAACTAGGGGACCCGAGACGGGCGTAAGCCCGGTCCCGCCTTCCATCAGGGAGTCAAAGTTCAGGTTCATGCCTGTGGATGGGGTGGAGATGGAGATGCCGGCTATTTCCGATGCCCTGAGGTGAAGCGAGGTCGGTCGTGGCGGTTTACTTTGAGCTGGAGGCGGAGCAGGCATGGAGAGGTGTGGTCTCTTGGCCGGCGGCTGGTCTTCGACACTCGGTTCCTCCTTCACCTCGAACAACATCGGGACGGGCGGTTTGATGTCCGGGGGACTGGAGCAGGGCTCCGGCCGGGAGGGGCGCCGGCACACGTGCGTCTCCAGGATGTACTGCAGCTCATCCACTTGCATCTTTAAGTTAGAGATTTCGACTTGTAGACCCTGTTTCTTCTTCTCCAAACCCTCCGTTTCCTACGGACAAAAGACAGACACAAGCGAAGTTAGCTGAGTGTTGACTTAAAGAGGAACGCGTCAGATCCAGCAGTTTCAAGTCGAAGACTTACGATAATGAGAGCATTGGTGTGGTCCATTCGCTTCTTTCTGCAGCGTGCGGCGGCGGCCTTGTTGCGCTCCCGGCGCACCTGTCGGCGCTCCTCCTCCTCGGGTGAGATCTGCAAGAACAAAAAGGGTGGAGCGTTACAAGAGACCGTGTGCCTGCCGGCCGGGTTGCCGGGCGCTTGGCCGAGGCTGCGCGGAGTGGAGCGGAGTGGAGCCGAGGGGAACACAACTCTGAATTTTGCTGTACAAATGTTATGCTTTTTTGTTTTATTTTTAAATTTTCGTCAACTTTTGCTTTAATTTTTCGGATTTTTTTTTTTTTTTTTTTTTTTTTTTGAAATTATACTCTTGGAATTTTCCTGGATTTCTCTGACTTTTCCTGAATTTTTATGAATTACGAGGTGTACAAAATTTTTTTTAGAGTTGTTTCTCCAGCAGGCTCCAGGGCGGGGATCCTCGACACTTACCCCCTTGGCTTTGTTCGGCCGGCGGCCACCCACGCCTCTCCGGGCGGGACCGGGGCCGGGGTTGACGCTGGGGGTGGGGCTGTTGGAGGACGGGCAGGGCGACACCGCGGGCACGGGGTGGCTGGGCGCCAGGCTCGAGGCCGTGGTCGAGGCCGCGCTCACCATGGCGCCCACGCCGCCGGGGTTGGAGGCGCTCGCGCCCGCGGGCATGGTGGTGACCGAGCCGCCCTGCCACGCCTTGGAGTCCACCATGTAGGTGGCCGACGAGCTGTTGACGATCGGCGGCACGAAGCCGGCCTCGTTGTGGTAGGTGGGCTGCTCGTCCTCCATCATTGACATCATGTCGACCGTGTGGGCGAGCGTGCGCAGCGTGGTGGGCGTGAGCGTGAGCGTGGGCGTGGTGGTGGTCTGCACGCCCGTGGGCAGCCCGTGCATGCCCAGGCTGATGTTGTCCAGCGGCAGATACTGAAACAAACAGACAGACAAGGTTAGCGGTGGTGGTCGTGCGGTGCGGGGCGGGGAGGCGCAGCCCGGGCTCGGGTACGTCCAATGGCGAAAGGCGCCACCGTAGGCGTCTAAAAATAAGCCCGGGGCGAAAGGAAAGTGGGAAACAGCACAGCGCATTGGAAGCCTCGAGCAGCAAAAAGGGTACCTGCTGGCATAGCTCCTGCATCAGCACGCTGGGCAGGTCCACGGCGTAGTCCATGTTGTAGTCAGTGCAAATCGGTTTCGAAGGGGGCGGGGGAGGATAGGAGTAAGGCTGAGGGTGAGAGTACATGGTGAAGCGTCGCGTTACGTCGCACGGTAGAACGTAACCCGACGAGAGAGCAGGAATGCGAGGACGAGGGTAGAGTTGGGGGCGTAGAATCAAATCAACAAAACTTGTGTCGTTCGTTCGAAGTAAAGGTGCGATTATAACATTGATCGTTAGGGGTTCGTTGTAGGCGTCTGGCCGCGGCGCGCGCGCGTCGCCCGGCCCGCCCGTCGGATGGGAGCCAGCGCTGGCGACTGAGCGCCGCGGCGCCGGGCGTCACCGTCCAGGCCGGGCTGGGCCTCTCGCACACCGCCAAGCTCACCGCGGTAAATATAGAGTAAGGGCCGCGCAGAGCAGCGCAAAGCGGCGCGGCGTCCAACCAGACCGACGAGACGCAGCGTCCCGTCCGCCCCGCAGGCCAGAGGGGCCAGAGGCGGGCCGGGCCAATCTGGGGCCACGGGCGGGGCGGGGCAGGGCGGGGCGGGGGCCAGGAGCCATTGGGATGGTCCCGGGGCCCCCCGCCCCGCCTCTGCATCCAAACAGTGACGCCTCGCCCCCGCCCCGTCCCCGCCGAGCCGCGGCACAAGGGCCCCGCCCCGCCTTGCCCCGCCCCGCCCGCCACACGCCGCGCTTTGGCACAACGGCATTTCCGACAAACACGGACCGGAAATTCCCCGCAGTCTGGCTTTGGCCCGGGCCGCGCCGACCGCGCCGCCTCGACTGTTGGCATGTCCGCTCTGATCCGCGAGACGCGCCTTTGCCCCGCCGCGTCCGTCGCCAGGTGAGGCAAGAGGTGCGGGTGCGGGGCGGCAGGTAGGTAGGTGCGAGACGCCCAGACAGTACTCGCCGCCCCACCCCACCCCACCCCGCCCGGGGCAGGTGCTCCAGGTCGACACCACCTGTACTTGGCGCAAAGAGCTGGAAATCTGCGACGCTCCACCGCCTCGGGATCGGGTCGGCCCTGCTGACGGCTGGGCCTCGGCCCCCGGCCCGCCCCCGACCCACCCTCCAGCAGCTGTCTGGCCCGGCCGGGCCGGGCTGGGCCGGAGGAGATTGAACCCTTCGCCCGCGACGTCCTCTCCACTTACGCCCACCTGCAGCTGCGGCTCTGCTCGGCTCGCCTCCGCCGCACCGCGCCGGTCCGGGCCAGGCCATGGGCCGCTCCCGCCCCGCAGCGCCCCGCCCAGACACATGGACGTACGTACACACGCAGACATGTGGCAACGGCGCGCGGGCCGCGTGGCCCCGCCCCGCTCCCCTACGCCCCTGCCCTCCCCCAACCACCGCGCCGTCGTCGTGCGCCAAGCCGGTCAGCCCGTGCAGCCAGCCCGCCCGAGCCCGGCCCGGCCGGCCGCCAGGCAGAGAGCCAGCCAGCCGACCAGCCACAGGCAGACCACACCATCACAGCAGCCTCAACAGCAGCTCCTCCCGGTTAGGGCCCGTCCCTCTACTTGGCCTGAGCCGCCCAAAGTCCTCCACGACACGAGCCGATCGCCGGTCGTTTTGAGACTTGGGTCGCCCACTAAGTTGTCTCAATGGCCCTCGTAGCGGGGCGGGGGCGGGCCGGGGGCAACCCTAGTATCAGGTGCTGGAGCGTGGCCGCGCGCCCCTCACTAGGGCGGGAGGGTGAGGCCGGGTGAGGCGGGGCGGGGCGCGCTGGTAGCTTCAGATCGGCCCCTCTCTCTCTCTCTCCGCCTGCTCCGCCCCCCGAGGGGCCCACCGGACCCAACCCGAGCACGGCCGGGGCCGGCAGGGCAGGGCTGGGCATGGCACGGGCATAGCGGGAGCTAAGCGACCGGCACAGGCCAGCAGGCCAGGCCGGGCTGAGAGCCGAGTCGCGCCGCGCCGCAGAACCGTCGAGAAGGTCGGGGCGCGGCATGGGGCGGGGCGGGGCGGGGCGGGGCGGAGAGGCATCGCGTTGACGAGCCGCCGGCGCGGCGAACCAAAGACGCATGTCCCAGCTCGGGCAGAAGCCGCACGGAAAGCATGACCTCTCTCCGGTCCGGCCGAGCCGAGAGCGAAGACCACTTTCATGCCTCCTTCCTCGTCGCACTCATGAGACTCTACCACTCTACCATGCCCAAGATGGGAGGGCCGCAATCAACGCGACAAGGGCGGAGATACGAGAGGTGTCCTCTAAAATCAGTCGGCTTTGGGCTTTGCCATCCCCTACACCGCCCCGCGCCACGGGGTGGCGTGGTCCTGCCGGATCAAACGCGTGAACGTACGTGATGAGAAAGGCAGGTGCACTTGGCGTTGCGCAACCAGAGCGCAATCGCAGTCGGTATCCGGCTCGGGGCCGGGCCGGTGTGGCGGTGGCAACGGCCTGGAGGAGAATTAAGCGCTCCCCCCTTCTCCTACCCCCCCCCCCCCCGCCCAAACACACACACACACACACACACACACACACTCACACACACACACACGTGGCGCGAGGCGCGCGCGACGGCCGATTCGCGCCGGAAGTGGGACAAATACCTGGCTGGCACGGCGTCAGCAGGCCGAGGGAGGAGGCGCGGTGGGGCGTGAGCCGAGTCGTGTGCCGCTGCGCGCCTCGCCGAGGATGGAAATCGGCAACACGGTGCGTCGCGCGACGTGGCGCCCGTCTCCTCAATCTCACCCACCGAGGCGGACAACTTGTGCAACCGTGCGGTCGGGCGGGGCGGGGCGGGCGCGCAGCGACACTCAGGGCCGCGTCGTACACCCGGACGAGACGGGCCCGGGCCCGGGCTTCAGTGGACCGGACCTTGCACCGCGGGCGTACGGCGCGGGTGGGCAGCGCAAGCACAGCGATACCAGGCAGGCACGTTCTCGAGCACGCCTGCGGCCGCACCCCTCCAAGAGAATTTCGTTCTCGATCCAAGCAAAGTCTCTTAGCTCAATACAACTTCTCAAGACCGGTCAAAAGAGGTTGCATGGGATCAAAGGACTTGGAATAAAACTTGACTGAAATCAAATAGCACGTTTATTTATCTTTTTTTTTCGGCGTGCCCGGTGTCCGTTCTGCTCACCGGGGCGGTTCGGGGCGGCTCAGAGCCTCTGGCCGGGCGGTTGGCACGCAGATAACGGCCGCGCCGTCCCGTCCCGCCCGCGATAAGGGTTGCGGTGAAGCGAGGCGGGGTGGGGCGGGGCGCTGCATGCGTGAGCGGCGTGAGTGACGGGAGAAGGGGAGGGAAGTGAAGTGAAGGGGACGGTTCGGGCCGGGCCTCGCCGAGGGGCTGGCCCTAGGCTGGCCCTTGCCCCATCGCACCGCCTTCGCGTGCACCCACCCAGCCCAGCCCCAGCCCCTGCTCAAAGCCTTACCCGCACCAACCCCCATCCCCCGCCCGGCGGCCAGACACCCCCGGCGAGCAGCGCCATAAATGACCGATACACGAGGGGGAGTGCAGAAATTAAATGTGCCAATGCACCCTCCCTGCCCGGCGCGGCCCGGCCCGGCCCACCCTCCGCACGCGCGAGCGGGAGGGGTGCGCACTTGGGCGTGGCGAGCCGAGCACAGCGCGGCCACCACGGCTCAGGCTCGGGCGCGCGAGGGCGAGGGCAGGGCTCCACCGGGTACGCGCGCCGTGGGCAATACTCGCCGAGGGGCCATGGAGGGCCGCGACCGCCACGGCGACAAGAACATTATTTAGCGAGCTCGCTCGAGCGGCGCCGCAGCCGTGAGGGGTAGGCAACCGGACGACACGCCTGCGCGCGCGTTGCCTACCCCGCAGGCGCTGAATGAGTGCGCGGGCGCGGGCACAGCGGCGGAAGAGGATTAGGCGAACCTGACAGGCAATATTGCGTAGGCATTACCGGGAACACGACCTGGCCGGGGGCCCGGGGCGGCCACGCCTCGAACACTCACTCCCGTGGCCCTGCCCAGCCTCGCCCTGTCCTGCGCACGGTGAAAGTGACCGGACAGACCACCGCGCCGCCACCACCCTCCCCGCCGTGCTGAAAAGTGCCGCCTGACCTGACAGCCAGCCCTGCCTAAGAGGCTCTTTAGCCCAGCCCAGCTCGGGCGCGTGTTTGCCCGCCTGGGTGACCCACATTGTTTGGACGCGATGATTAGGGATTGACAGGGGAGAGGGGAGGCGAGGCGACAAGGCCCTTTAGTTCCGGATTCGGATTAGGCGCGCCCGGCTGCGCCCGCCAGGAAGGCCGGCCTGGCCCGACCCGGCTGGACATCTTGGTGTCGCGCGGGAGCGTGTTGTAGCGAGTGAGGGTCGAGCGCGCGAAACAATGTTTGCGGCGTCAGTGTGCGAGGCGGGGCGAACGGTCTCACCTGGTCGCATCGGAAACAAGCGGCGCCACCATACCAAAAGCGCGGCCAAGAAAAACAAACAGGCGCGGCGAGTTGTAGACGCGCCCGCCCGGGCCGGGCCCGAGCCCCGCCCTGAGACTTCTTAGAACGGACGGCACGGCCCGACGCGCCAAACATGCAAAGCGGGTAATTACATCCCGCCAAACCTAACCCGTCCAATGACGGCGTTCCGCGAATGGACAGGTTGCTTGAGAGGAGGAAAAAAAGAAGGTAGCGCGTAGGAGGTGGCGTGGCGTAGTGCCGTCCCTAAACAAAGCAGACAACTCGTGTTTTGGCTGCCCGACGCAGCATCAAGCGTATTCACCGCTATTTAGCTTCATTTGAAGCAATTCTGTGTTGGTAGGGGCTTTCATTTGGTTATTGGCGGCGCCTATCGCACTCAGCGTGCATTTAGCTTTAATTTTTCGGTGCAATCACTACAAAATCTATTTAACCGGCATCAAAACCGGGCCAGGAGCCGCTCAGGTTAGGTTATTACACTGACTTAGCCCCAAAATGAGATTTTTATGCCATGTTTATTTGATTGAGATTTTAAAAAAAGTTATGTCAACTTATCCCCTTTTGCACAAAAAAATAGCAAGTATATTTCTTTTTATTCTGTAGCGGCACTACAGAACTGAGTTCCAGATTAGAAGTTGACGCAAAGAGTTCTACTATTTCTTTATTTTCTGTGAAGTTCTCGGAGTATCCTTTGTATTTAATTTTGAGTATATACCTGGTTGTTGTCTGTTGTATTGTATACCTTAGTTGAACCAGAAAATTATTTATGAGGATTCACTACTATTGCCTTCATATTTTTTCTTCGATTCACTTAATGATTCAAAAAGAATAAAAAATGGCATATTAGCGTAGAACGACTTAGCTCCTTTTTTCAGAATGGCATAAGGAGGCAAGACGACTTGACTCTTTATGCATCCTGTCATCAACAAAGTTAAATAGACTTAACTCTTTTTGCCAAGTTTTCAATGACATAACTTTAAAGTCTCAACAAGTAAAAAGAGTCAAGTTGACTTGCTTTGTTATGTCATTGATGGTAAAAGGAGTCAAGTCCTGTATCTCAGCGTACAAGCATGACACTGAAAAAATCATAAAGGGAGTAATATCCTACATGAGATTGTATTTTAATATTAATATAACATTTATGGAAAGTTACGTGCAAATAGTTTTTTCAATTTCCTGAGAAGAATGGGTTTTGGACTTAACCCCTTGTTCCGCTTCACAGCAGAATTGGTTATGCCACTTAATGTCAACCAATTTTGGGCAAGAGCTGGATCCTTGGGACACATTTTGAACTTGCACTTGTTTGACGCACGATTGTGTCCACATTTCGTGTACAGACATATCTTGATTTTTCGCATGTTGAAAATTCGGATAAGTGTAATAACCTAACCTGAGCGGCTCCTGGCCCGGTTTAATAGATTTTGTAGTGATTGCACCGAAAAATTAAAGCTAAATGCACGCTGAGTGCGATAGGCGCCGCCAATAACCAAATGAAAGCCCCTGCCAACACAGAATTGCTTCAAATGAAGCTAAATAGCGGTGAATACGCTTGATGCTGCGTCGGGCAGCCAAAACACGAGTTGTCTGCTTTGTTTAGGGACGGCACTACGCCACGCCACCTCCTACGCGCTACCTTCTTTTCTTCCTCCTCTCAAGCAACCTGTCCATCCCTCTGCCTTGGGCCACCCCGGGCCGAGCTGAGTCGTGGAGCGGGGTAGATTTCGGACAGACGGGCGAGCTCCATGCATCGCTGAGCTCGTTTTCGTCGAAACTGATTTAATTGCCTCGTGGCGTGATCGCGTCAGGTCAGGTGCTCTCTGGACTGGGGCAGGGGAAGGGGCAGGGCTGGGAGGCAGGGCACGGAGGGAGCCTCGACCCGGACGGATCCTCATTTCGGTCTGACCCCCATCGCCCCCGGCCCACTCCCCCCCCCCCTTCCGCAAGGTAAAGAAAGGCCTCAGCCTGCCCGGGCCCGACCCGGCCATCCACACCTTGTTCCCTCAAGACAATGCCACCCTGTCCCGTCCCAAAGCCATGCTGCGACGCGCCGCACCGGTGCGTGGGCTGTTCTGCTTTTCCCCCTCAATGAGGCGGAAAAAAAAATCGGGAAATAAAAAAAACCGGCCTACCGGCTGGTAGGAAGGCAGTCGGCTGATTCTGAATATGACTCTGAATGGTAATTGTCACGGGAATGAGATGCGTAGAAACAGAACGGACACTTTGATTCCAGTTTTAACGGCTGATTTTCTGATTTTTCTTCTTACGGGCTTGAATTTTAACTGCGTTATACTGGATTATATTTTAACTGTCTTTTAAATTATCTGAACCGCATTCATTTTATTTGAAATTTAAATCCAGGAAGTAGGAGACCAATTGTAACTTTGTCGCTTATTCTTTAGTGCGACAAACTGTTGGAAATTCTTCCGTAAATTAACGACGGATAAGTCGCTAATTTTTACAGCAACTGCAGTAATTTTGGAACCAGGGGGTGAGGAACTGGAAACAATTATGTGCGCCGGTATAAACAATACGAAACAATATCAAAACAAAACGAGACAATATATACTACAAAGTGACAATTTCGGACAGAATTATAATTTTTTTAAACTGAATCATATCGTATTATATTTTAACTGGCTTTTAAATTATTTGAACCATATTCAATATTCATTTCAAACTTAAATATTGAAACTTCGGGACTAATCCTAACTTTGTCACTTCTTTACTCTCTGATACGAGCGATCGTGGTTCCCGGCCGGTCCCAGCCCGCACACAACACGCTCTTTTTATTTGAACTGGGCTTTATACGAAACTTAAAAGTCAGACAAATCGGCTGCCTAACAAGATTCCAGTTTTACCGTGGCTGATTTCTGATTTTTATTCTTAGGAGCTTGAATTTTAACTGGGTCATACTGGATTATATTTAAACTGGCTCTTAAAATTATCTGCACCGTACTCAATTCATTTCAAACTTAAATATTGGAACTTTGGGACCAATCGTAGCTTTGTCACTTCTTTACTGCGATATGAGCGAACGCTGTCAAGAGGTGTAACGTGATGAGGGTTCAGCAGCGCGCTTGTATACAAAGGGTCCATAGATGGCTGGCGCGCGGGAGCGGGGCGGGGCGAGAGGGGCGGCTGGGAGGGCGGTCGGGCGCGGGCTGGTGAGGCACAGCTGCATGCTGCGCGCCGCGCGGGGAGCGCCGGGCCACCTCCTGCTTCAGCTATGCTCGCCTGGTACAGCGTTGACGCTCTTGCGGCGCCAGCCACCCCGCCCGCCAGCCCGCCACCCCGCCCGCCAGCCCGCCACCCCGCCCGCCGAGCCGCACACACGCTCCTCTCCTATATAGACTGGGAGGGGTGGGGGGCTGGGGGAGTGAGCGCTGCCTGCTGGCTGCTCGCTGTCTTGTATGGCGGACTATTTGAACTGGCTAGCTTTTATTGGATACTGGATCAATACGGGGCTTATATTTTAACTGGCTGGCTTTTACTGGATACTGGATCAATACGGGGTTTATATTTTAACTGGGCTTCATATCAAACGTAAAAGTCAGTCTAATCGACTGCCTAAAAATCCTTTAATTGTTATTTTCCTCGGTGCGCGCTAAAACTACTATTTTTGGGAGGTGGGGGTGGGAGGGTAGGCTGACAACAGCGATTCCCTAAAGCGGACCCAAGCACAAGGAGAAATACGGAGCCAGGTAAGAATACCTGGATGGACTGCGACGCGCGGCTCACAGCCCATAGTGTTGTGATTGCATTGCGCTGGGGTACCCGATCGACCCGATCCCTGCACCTGCACCTCACCTCCACCCCCCGCAACCCTCCCTACATTCCAGACGCCGGGCCGGGCCGGTCTGGGTCTGAAGAGGCACTCCACTCCACCCGCTCTCCACCCTCCACCGCACCACGGCCTGCCTGGCTCAGGTTGCACACTGACCCTCCACAACGGGGACCTGCGCTGCGCCGGGGCCACGCCACGGCCAGGGCATGGTGCCGTGCCGGTGCCGTGCCGCGAGGGCGCGGAGTGTTTAGATAGGCTGAGTTGGACGGGCAGGCCGAGGGGCAGGCACACCTGTACCCTGAGCCCCACCGGGCGTCTCACAAGTCCGTCGGAGGTACAGGCGCGGGGGCTCCCCCCCCCTCCCCTCACTCACGGACGAGGACCTGCTCAGACCTGCTCAGAGCGCCGAGAGGACGGGTGGGGGCAGGGGGGGGGCAGGGGGAAGGGGGCAGGGAGGGGAACAGCTGAGCATAAAGCTGTCGGTGTCAATACATCGACCTGAATGAGCGCGTTCTGTTGTGCGTCGCGACCTGACGGGGCGGGGCAGCAGCAGGGTATTCCGCACAGTGGTTTCGTCTCTCTGTTCTTGGCGCACTGATGGGGCACGTCTGTAAGGAGCGAGAGAGAGAGAGGAATCACCCTGCAGGCAGCGCGGTGATAATCGTCCTTCCCGGAATTGGTGCAAACGAGTTTACACCGCGCGGGGGGAATCCAACCCGCCCCGCCCCCCGCCCCGCCCGACTGGCGTAGGAAACAGTTAGGCCTATCGCAGCACCGCGACGCACCGTGTTGTTCAAACAAGGCGGATCAACAGCGTGGCGGGACGGGGCGACGCAGATAGACACGTGCCCATTGTCTCTGGAGCGGGGCGGGGCGGGGCGCGGCTCTAGAACTAGATCCGAACGATGGTATACGCGGGGCTCAGGGGATAGCCTCAGCCAAGGCCACGTAACACCCGGCCCGGCCCGCTCCGCCTGCTGCAGCCTTTATCGCGGGTATCGGTTCCGCCCCGTCCCCGCGCCCCCCGCCCCCGCGACACCGCGCCGATAACAAGCAGAGGCTCTGCGCGGAAGAGCTGCTCTGAGAAAAGTCTAAACCCCGTCACACCCGGCCTGAACTAACAAAGGAGAGCGCAGGCGAGGCAGCCATGCGCGGGGGAAATTCAAGACATTTCAAAAAAAAAATTCTGTTTGCGTCTATCCAATGAAAAAGTCACATGACGAAAGCAGATTTCTTCAACTAAAACTGCAACTAAAAATCTATAAATATTGAGAACAAAAGAAATTACAACCTGTTTTAGTTTCAAATTTAGACGGGATGAAATGAAATAAAATATTTCTCTGGCCTTCCCTGAGCGCGCGCAACTGACAGGTGCCACTGAACGACAGCCGCTGCATGACGAAAACAGGTCCGGAAATGCGTCAGACAAGTGGTCGGGCAGCCACCTCCAAAAAACAAACGAACGGCGAATAAATGGAAATGATCCCCGAAAAAAAAAGTTAATCAAATTCATGGTGAACAATGCTGCGGCGTCTGCTGGAGGGTGGCTGGACTGCGGGAGGGTGGCGCGACCCGGTGGGGGGGGGGGGGGGCTTTGGTGAGTCATCGCGGTGGTCCCGTGGCGGGGGAACCCTTGAGGGAACCTCCTCTCTCTCACCGACTTACCATTCCTTTTCCTTCTCTACTCCAGTCGTACATGTTGGGTTCGTAATCTTCAAATAGGTCCAAAGACGCAGGTCCCCGGGGCACAAGTTGCGACATCAAGCCGGCACTTAGCACATCACAGGAATCAATGCACTGCACTCGCGCAACTCGCAGCACAAAAAGTTGAGAGCCCGGCGGGAGAGGAGAGGGTCGCTTCACGGAGCGGAGCGGCGAGCGACCGGCTCGGGACAACAGGCTGAGTCAGACTGGCGGCGGAGCGGCAACCGCGGCTTGTTTTGCTGGCAAGGCCAGAGCGGGCGGGGCGGAGCCGAACGCGACCCGAGCCCGCGAGTGGGGGCGCTTCGGCAGCGTTCGGCTCTGCTCGGGCGGCTCGCGCGGGTCGGGTGACGTCAACGCGTTCCTGGAACCCGCTCCGAGGAGAAACTCGGGGGCCGCTGCGGCTCGGCTCGGCTCGGCTCTGCTCGGTTCGGCACGGCACGGCTCGGCTCGGCTCGGCTCGGCTCGACTCGGCACGTCTTCTAGGGAAGGCAAGGCAGTACTTCCCTCTCTGGATTCAGCCCGCGGACGCTCCTCTGTCGCACGGCGTGGCGCGGGCGACGTTTGGCCCGTGCTCTGAACACGGGACTGGGCGCCGTGCGCGGCTCCCGAGCTCTGGCATCCAGCCCAGTCCACGGCGCCGGACTGTACGACTGTACCTGGGACTGCATGACCATGGCGAGGGGCCATAACATGAGGTGTAGGGAGGAGTACACGAGCAGGGACTCCGCGCCCAAGGCGGGCGACCCGGCCCGGCCGTGTCCACGGGGACATCGTTAGCGCCCCCGCGTGAAGCACACCCCAGCCAATGCATTGCCCTCGTTAGAACACACGCCATACGCCGCGCGAATATGTCCTGAACGGCTGGGTACGGGTAGCTCAACAAATACCTTCCACCTGTTTCGGGGAATGCGACCGCGCTCACCCTCAACGGGAGTAAGGTTCCCCCTGGGGATAGGTCAGCACGCAAATCATGAGGCCGCGGATCAAGTTCCAAGTGAATAGCAGAGCCCTCCCTAATAATCGCCCTGATTTGTCCCCCAGTAACCGTGTTTTCCGATACTAATAAACAAGAGGAAAATGGTTGAGGACACCCGACTCCGATTCTCACACCAGGGTCACGCGGCTGTGCTGACGGGTGTGCTATCTCACCCTTATTGGCTCTGCGAGCGCGCTATTTTCGCGATGTCGACGCGGCGGGCGATAAAGCAGGCGGTGGCGAGGCGAGATACCGCGCCCAGGCTGCCCCGCGGCCCCCGGCCCGACCCGGCCCAACATCCATGCAGCACCGCCACTGCACCGCAAACAGGAAATTTTGCTTTCGGATACGCGAACTGACGACAAGCGCAGAGCAGGGCTTAATACGGAGACCAGATCACACGTGATCTGCACCGCGAGAGCGAAATATCCCACTCCACGGGGCGCAGGGCGCGGAGCCAGGCTTCCACCCTCCGGCTACAGGCGGGCGGATTGTCGTTATGAGGGCTGCCTACCCACCAGGCGTGTGTCGTCTCTCAAGCTCAGTAATCCCGACCCGGACCGCGGCCGATCTCCCGTGACTTTTTCTGTCAGCTTGCCGCCCACGTAAAGAGATATCTCCCCCGCTGCGCGCTGCGCCCTGCCCTTGTCGGCGAGGCGCGCCTGTCCTGTCGCTGTCAACGCAAGGACGTCAGGGTGGGCTGAGACGGACGCGTCGCGACGTGCAATAAAGCGCGCGATGCTCGCAGAAGCCAAACTCGGCGGGGCGCCGCCGCACCCCTACCCCTACCGGCTCAGAACACGCCTGCAGGGCTGCAGGTGGTGCGTGCCACCAGCAAGGCGATTCCGAACACCGTTTTGTAGTGCCCTCTCTCTTGCACCTTATGGCCATGCCCCATTAGTGCGACAAGGAGAGAGCGACGAAACCAGGGTGGCCCGATGCGATGCCAGCTCAGCCGCGGTGCGAGGTGCGTCGCGCCGCGTCGCTCTGCAGATGCAAGCAGATCTTAGCGCTTAAAGACTTTGTCTCGCTGCTGCTCAGTTCTGCAGGGATCCGCACTTCTCCATAAATGGGCCATGGCTAGCACTGCGCAGTGCGGCTGAGCTTTCCCGTTAATTTGGCATAACGTTTAAAGCAGAGCCCCTGATTCCCACGTATTTCCCACAGCGTCAGAATTTGCTCCACTCCCAGCTATCGATGAATCGATTTGGTGTAATGGAATCAGCTATAGCGCCGGGCGGGGACGGGGACCTCGCTGGGACCTCCTCGGGAGGGAAGCGGGTTAATGGCATTCCCTCGCGCGCCGCCTCATTACCGCAACGGGCTGTCACGTGGTCAAGGCTGCCCAAGGCTGCGTGCCGGCCGGGGCGGGGCGGGGCGGGGCGGGGCGGGGCGCGGCGGGGATCCCACGATCGAAGGCCCCGCAGGTCGAACAACTGTCACCCCATCCCTCGGTACGGCGTGGGGCGGCGCGGCGGGTGCAAAAACCCTTTCAAGGCCCAGTCACCCACCCACATGCGGGGTACTTACTGCCTCTGCTCGCTGCGTTCGTCTCGGCGCCGCGGCGGCCCAGGTTTGCGCCGGTGGCGCCCACTTCACTCCCGAGGCACTGTCCGAAGTGCGCACATCCGGGGCGCGGGTGGGGCGGGCACTGCTAGGCCAGCAGGCTCACCTGTCGTTATCTTATCTCTGGACGGACACGGCAAACAGCCCATCCCGGCCCAGCACCGCCAAACACCTTGCGCGCGTCAATAAAGTCACGAGGTCGGCACTTCTAGTGCCCCTTCCCGCCCCCGCCCGCGCCCCCGCACTGCAGGCAGGGCTTTCGCTTGGTCAGCCTTGACCTCCGCACAGCCCGGTGTGTTCGCTCTGGACAACGGCGGACCTCCGCGAGCCTAAGCCTGGCCACTCTCACGGGCCAGTCGGACCCATAACCTCAGCTGGGCGGCGGCGGTGCTTTTGAAAAGCCGCATGTTGGCCGGCTATATCGGAAGACACACATGTCCGTGGCAAACACACAGACGCACAAACACACACACAACACACACACACACACAGCCTCTTCTTTTTCTAATACACACATGTGTTTGTGTGCGGTTAGGGGCTCGCCATCACTGCTGTAATCCATTCCCTTCGATTCCCACCCGCAGATCACAACAGACGGTGCACTCGAATAAACTGCTATCCTTCTCTGTCTGTCTGTCTGTCTGTCTGTCTCTCTCTCCGCCTCCTTCTCCCTCTCCTTCTGTCTTTCTCTCTCCCTCTCGCGCACTCGGCCGAAGAACTGCATCCCGTCTCCCGCCTATGGGCACCCCACCGGGCAGGTGTTGCACCTTGTGCGTGTTCGTCTCGAGCGTGAAATAGGGGATGAGTGTCGTCCCCTCTCCCTCCCTCAAGGACGACTTGGAGGGGTGGCGGTAATCAATACAGTACACATCAATACTGTGTTACACCATGTGCTACAATTCCACTCTACGCGTGCAACATTTACTACTGCGTGCGTTGAGGCCCCTCCGATGTTTAATTCCTGCTTGGAATTTTCCTCTCGTGTCCTTGGTCCCAGGGAAGCGGTAAGTCTCCACGCAGGCGGCTTAAACGCGTGTACACTTTGTGGTGGAAATGCATGTATACACTGTGGCCGGTGCCGGTCCCTACGACCGCGTCGAGGTGGGGCAGGGCGGGGCAGGGCGGGAAGGGGCGGCGGGGCGCGCTGCGGCAGGCGAGGCTCCGGTCTGCTCCGACCGCAGTCAGCTCTACCTCTGCCCGCTGCCCCTCTCCACAAAGTATACCTATCCGTGCTCGGTGCCCCGTACCCGTCTGCCGGACGATACCTAGGAGGGGCCCCTCCCCTCGGCGTCTCCTCCCGACCCAGACAGACTACATGCGCGGCGCCCCGCGCCCCGCGGCCGCACGGCGACAACATTGTATGGACAGACGTCCGCGTCGTTGTCGCCGCCGCCTCGCCCCGCCCCGCACGAGGTTCGTGGGACGTGCCTGCCGAGCCGACAAGAGGCGTGTCGGGATCCTCCGTGCCCGGCACGTGCACCAGGACGTGCCCGAGGCCCGAGCCGGGAGGGGCGCGGGGCGGGGCGGAGCGGCGACTGGACGAGCACGGACACGGCTGTCTTTAGACGCGGGAGGCCAAGTACACACATACACATAAATACAATCAGGAGCAGTCGGCGAATGACAGAAAAAAAATAATAACAACGACCCGCGGCGGTACTCGGCACACGGCGGCGTTGCGCTTTGGTTTCGCAGCGCGGAAGCGATTGACGTCCTGGACGTGATACACAGCACCGCCTAATTAATCCCCTCCTACGCTGTGCCCCCCCTCCCCCTCCCCATCTCTGTCGCAATAAGGGGCTCTCCTCTCCGATCGCGACCGCGACGTGCCTCTCGTTCCCGGAGGCGCGGCGGGGCAGGGCGGGGCGGGGCGGGGCGGGCGGCACGGGTAAGATCGCCTGTACAGCTGCGCGGTGCTTCGCGGCACAAGGTATAGGAAGAGGAAGGCCGGGCTGCATCGCGTTGCATCGGGCCTGCAGGCCTGAGGCCTGGCCTGCGGCCGTGCTGTGCTGTGCTGTGCAGGATTCTAGAGCCAGAAGGCCGCGCGCGCGTTCAGGCCCGGCCAGGCCAGACCCGGCGCGGCGCGGCGCGGCGCGAGTGTCTCTGCTCGGAATGGCGTGGCGCGGCGTGGCGTGGCGCGGCGCGAGTATAGCTTCCCGCCGAAGGGCATTACCGACGAACCTCTGCAGACTGCAGCGCCCAAGGCCGCGCAGAGCAGCGCACATCGGCTCGGCGGCGCTATGGACCTGGGCTAGTCGCGCGAGATGCAGTAAATGGCCTCGGAGCAGCCGCAGAGCGTACGGGAGTGGATCTTAGCCCCGCTGCATGGCCTTTCCTGATCCGAGCTAGGAAGCGCTGGGTCCCTGCTGTAACGTGTTAAAATCGATTCTTGAAAAATACGGGTTGCCTACCTCACTCATCACTAAACCGTTCCCTCTCCTATGCCCTCGCTGGAAACGCGCCTCGGGTCGCAAAACAAGGTTCCTCTTTCGTATCTCCGTTTCCAACCAGCGCAGTATATCGCGATCAATCGCCTCACCATGGCGGAAATCCCGCACAGGCACCGCGGTCGGGTGCGCTCGGCTCAGGGGGCGGGGCAGCCACGGGGCGCGCTGCCGCCCCTTATCAATGCAGCAGGGCTGCCAGCGAATTCAAGGAATAGGGAGGCGTGCGGGGCGGGGTCAGAATCGACTCAGCGGAGCTGGGCCTGGGCCGCGTGATTGGACTAGCGTGCAGGGCGCACGCGGGGCTGGGCTGGGCTGGGCTGGGCTCGCGTGGCCCATATGAACTCCTACTCCTGCTCTGCGGTCTGCGGGGCGAAAGCGATGTTCATGCCAACGTTTCTGTGGCCGCCCCGTGCTCGCAGCGGGCCCCCTCGTCCCCGTCCGCCCCAGCACGGCGCTGGGGTACAGTTAGGAGACTGTCCGACTGCCCCGCCCGGCCCCAGCCCGCCCCGCCCCGCTGTACACTGCCACGCCCACCGCCGACTCCCCGCCCCGCCCCGTCCCATCCCTCACTCTCGCTGACCTCTGGACCGGGCCGACGAGTTGTTTGTGTGTTTTCGGCGTGCGCCCAGCGCCCACCCGTCCTTACCTCCATGACCCCTCTTTCGCTGTTTTTGCCTCCAGAGCGCCTTCAGTGCACCGAAGTGCACCCCGGTGCCTCTCTCTCGCCCTCAGCTACAATACCGCAGCACACATCACATCGAAGTGCTTGGCGGCCGGCTGGGTCTGGGAGCCAGTGTGTAAGTGTCTCCTCGGTGGGGCCTCCCGGTCTGCAAAGTGATGGTAATTCCGAATAAAGCCCTAGAGGAAGACCCCATGTAGGGCTTTAATGCCGAATAGCGTTTTGTCGTGTCCTCTCTTTCGTTCCGTGTGGCCGTGACCACCACGAGCGCGACAAGGAGAGTGAGACGAAACCTCTGCGCGGAATCATCCTACTGGCGCCAGGCGCCATCCGCCCAGGTGCAATCCCCTTGAAATGAAAGTGGACGCGTGCAAACTATATGCGCGGAAGTGCGTGGGGACGGGCGGGTGCCTTGAGCCTCAGCGGGGCCCCCGACATACGCGTCGAGCTGCAGTACGAAGAGGTTTAGAGTGCGTTGCTCCTGACTCGGCAGTTTGGCGGGGCCGGCCGGCGGGCGGCCGGGCGGGACGGGCGGGCGGGGCGGGCGGGAGCGGGCGGGAGCGGGCTCTGTTGTTTAGCTCGCTCGCTGCTCGCTGCTCTTTTCTTTTCTCTCTTTGCCTTTCTCTCCCCTCTTGCCCTCTCTCTGTCTCTCTTCTTGTTTGTCTCCCGCGGGTGCGGGGCGCGGCGCGCCAGGCCAGGTGTTGGCGTTTGTCCTGTCCTGTACCGCCTGTCTGCTGGAGGTCACTCCCTGTCGCGCAGCCGTGCCGTGCCGTGCCACCCAACATACATACGGCACGGGGCGCCGGGCGCGCTCCACGCCATCACAATGCGAGAGCAACAGCAGTATCCACTCCGGTCCGGTCGGTGACCTGAGGGACTTTCGAGCAGGCGTCGTCGTCGTACAGTAACATCGCGCCAGGTTCGTCTGGATCACACTCCTCCACGCGGCCACGCTCGGCCCCGGCCCCGGCCCCTCCGCCGCCGTGCCACGGCTCGAGGAGGACCGCGACGCCGCGACGTGTGGACTCCGGCCCCGGCCCCGCCGTGCCCCCGCCGAGCCGAGCCACGCGGCGCCGCGGCGCTGGCAGAGCGGCAATCCTTTCGCGGGGCGCAGAACGGCTGGGCGGAGTGAGTACGTGGGCGGGGCGGGGCGGGGCGGTGTGGGGTCGGTGGGGTATGGGGCGGGGCGGGGCGGGGCGGGGCACACCGTAGCGGAGCGACAGGAGAGACCAGCGAGCACCAGGCCAGAAGCGCCAGGCTACAATAAGCAGAGAGATCCCACCGCTGGCGCTAAACGTATCGCAGACCTGCCGTGTCGAGGCTATAGATCCTTCGCCTTCAAAATCAGGAACATTTCGGAAATAAGGTTTTCCTTGCCTTCCTGCAAGTGGTTAAGGCAAAGCCACCTGATGATTGCAGTTCGTTTTCGCCTCGCAGTAATCGTCGCCGTGGACTTTTATCATCGTCGTTTACGATTGTCACAAACTACCTCCTTTTTTGTTGGTTTCTGTTTTCTTATTTGTTACTTAGGAGCTGTTAACCGGAAAAATTGGGAGAACGAGACAGCGTTTTGTCGTCGCCTTTTGGCCTTTTGTCGGAGAGTGGTGGCACTCGGCATCTCTGTTTCTGCGAAATCATCTGATAGCCCGGAGTGCGCGGGGCGGGGCGGGGCGGGGCGGGGGCGCACGCGGGTCGGGGGCAGCTGTATGAGTCACCGCTCGGGGTGCCGGGCCCGGCCCCGGCCCTGCCCCGGACCGGGGACCCGCAGCCCCAGCAGCGGTAGCAGTGCACGGGGGAGACTCGCGTAGGGCCAGGGCCCAACCCTGTTACCCCCACCTCCGGTGTGGAGTCACGCGCTATTCCCGGGCGCTGACGTCAGGCCGAGCCAATGGGAGCGCGGCGTCGCGGCGCATGACGTCAGCCTGAGTTCGGAGAACCGCCGCGACCGGCGCCGAGCCGAGCGCGAGAGGAGAGGCGCGCCCGAACGATCCGCCGAACCGCGGAGAGAGCGCGAGAGAGAAGGAGAAGAAGGAGGAGGAGGCCCCTCCCGAGTACAACCTGTCCGCGGGCGGAGGAGAGGAAGGGAGGGGCTGTCCTTCATTCATTCATAAGTTGGCGGGTCGTTGCGAAGTGTTACGTCGTAGTGTTGTTTTGCCGATTCCGAGATGTTTTTCGTAGACTTCGGCGCCGATTGGAGTACTCTACAATTCTCGGAAACCCTAAAGTTGGATGCACCCCTATCGCTTGAACTACCATCCCGCCCCGCCCGCACCCGAGGGGGAAACAACTCTGAAATTTTTGTACTTCGTTATTAAGAAAAAGTCGGTAAAATTAGGAAAAATCGGAAAAATGAGGGAAAATTCAGAAAAATGATAAAATTTATAAAAGTGAAAAAATTCAGAAAAAGAGGGGAAAATTTTAGAAATGAGTAAAAATTTAAGCAAAAATTATAGCAAAATTTGAAAATGATTCAACATAAATTCCCAAAATTGACACGACAATTTCCCTCTCGCCCGCACCACACACACAAACACACCACTTCATCTTCTCTATCTGTCCTCCCGGCGTTCTCCTCTCCTCATTTGCGATTGAGTCACCACCGCCACACAGCTGCACACCACTCGCGAGAAGATAATTTGAATCTTCCGGTTCATTTCGGAGTTCGCCGAATCCCGGCCGGTGGCGGCGGCGCGGGGCCGCGAAGAGGGCCCCCTCGCTCTCGTTCGCAGGTCGGGCCGAAGGGCTCGGGGGGCAGCGGTGCGTGAGTCACTGATGACGTCGGTCGCGGGTGGCCGACCCCGGGCCGGGCTGGGCAGAAGCGCAGTGCAGCGCAGCGCAGCCAAGACGTCATCAAAATGCCCTCCCTCCCCGGCCGGGAGCCGCCGCGCTGTGCTCCACAGATCCAGAGCCGTGGCGGCCTTGGGCCGCGGACCGGGTCCCACTGGCCGCCGGCAGCCCCAGCCTCAAAAAATAAAAGGGGAATGGGGCGAGGCGGGGAAAACAAGTATCGTGCTGGTGGGTGGGACAGTTCGAGGAAGGATTTGGAGGCGACCAGCGGAAACCATGAAAAAGAATCTAGAATTCCGCGTCGTCAGAGTCGTTATCTTTCTGCGTGGCAGTGGGCTGGTTGAGGCTGCCAGCTCCAGCGGGGGTCCAGCAGGGTCCAGGCCTTCCAGGAGTGGACAACTGTGTGGCGCAATCAGCAGCGTGTGCCCCTGAGCCTGTGCCCCTCCCGCCTGACCCTTTCAAAACTCCGGGGAAGCCCGCGCCCCCGCCCCCTTCCTCGCTCCCGCCTCTGCCCTCGCCACGCCACCTCCCCACCCCGCCGCGCGGCCCCGAATTTCATCCCGGATCTCTACTTGCTCTCCGCTAGCGACCCTCCCCTCCCCCTCTCTTCACCCTTTTTCCATCCCCACTCTCGCGCACCCCCTCCACGCGAGCTCCGGGGCGGCAGTGCGTGGTCCATCTCATCCAAACGGTGTGCGCGAGGGGGCGGGGCGGGGCGGGGCGGGGCGGGGCGGCGCGGGGCGGGGCGGCGCGGGGCGGGGCGAGGAGGTGATGAGGGGGTCGCGGCCACCGACCGTACCTCAGCGCAGGGAAATCCCAGATTGCCGCAGCCGCCCTCCCCTTCATTGAACGCGACCTCTCGCGGGGAGGGCCAATCCCAGCCCCTAGTCGCCCGCCGCCCTCCCCCGCTCCGCACGGAGTGAGAGGGGCGGGGGAGGGGGGGGGGAGGCTGCTGTCGCAGAATGCTGCGCGTGCGGCGCGACGCTCGTCCCTCTGGCCCGGTAGGTCCTGGTCACGGGGAAAGCCCTCCACCACGGCGGCGCTGGCAGGGAAAGCCCTGTTCCCCTGGCCTGGCATTGGGCCCTGGCCATCGCCATTTGTTAAAGAGTCGGCTCGAAAAAAATAATGTATGAAAGGGGTACTTTTCTGGTCGTTTTGAAGCCAGGGGAACAGCAGATCGAACACTGAAAACCTGCAGTTGAGGTGCATTGCAGCTGGGACTTAGAATATTTAGGTGCGCTGAGTAGTCTTATATCAGTCTTCGTCCCAGCCACAGCAGTGTACCTCGACTGGTTTTCAAATAAATTGTTCCAATTTCTTTTTTTCTTTAAATAGAAACTGACTCCTGTTGAATTTTGTGAAAACTACTTCTTGATGGAAAGTGTTAGATGAGCCCAAGGGATGGCCAACTCGAAGAAATCGTGTAAACAGAAATACACTCGTATTTCTAAAAATTACATGGAATACACGAAAAATACAAGGAAATGCGTGAGAATACCATGTAATTCATCAAAATACTTACCGAAAATACGAGAAAAATACCGAAAAAATACATGAGAAGTACAAGAAAAAAAACACACAAAAAAAATGGACACAGAAATACATGAGCTGGCCGCCCCTCGGTTGAGACAGAACATAATGGGATATGTTGTAGATGCTATGTGCTTCAATGGAACGGAGCCATCTCAAATTAGTATATGGTCAATATCGATTGCATCGATCTGTGTGCAGGGTGCGCAGCTCCCGTCCGTCCCAGTCGGATGGTCTCAGCTGGGTTCGGGGATGAAGGACGTAGAGAGGGAGCCGAAACTGCGCCAGCGATCGTATGAGAGAGCTGGCGAGGTGTCTCTTAATTGGATCTAGCCGACAGATGACCCTTGTCCGCCGCGTCATAACGCCCGGCCTGGATCCAGGAAGCCCTTACCTCATCTCACAGGCCGGCCTCAGTCCTGCGCCCCCTGGCGCCGGGCCGGACGCGGATGTGTTGGACGCCTTCCAAATCGTACCGAAGCGTCGTCAAAGTCGTGCTGTCGAGTTATGCCTGTGCTGTTTCGCATCACCCCCGTAAGACAGCAAGCGCACTCTCACTTCATTTCTTTCAACTCTTCCCACCCTCCCCTCCCCCTTTCTTTAAAATAAAAAAAAATAAAAAACCTCTTCATACCTTGGGCAGGACTTTGCGGCCACCTTCGGAATGCCTCGTGATTACAGAACGATAAACGGCCGCGACGCGCCAACAAAGTCTGAGAAGTGGGCTGTACCGCAGGGTGGCACACACACGGCCCTGCCCTTCGCGCTTCCTGCGCGTTGTCTCTGGGCTTGGCCAGCGGGCAGTAAAAGTCTGACAGCGAGTCCTTTCGTCCTTTCTCACCCACGCGTTGGGCCGGGCGGGGCGGGGCTGGCACCTGACCCGCGCGCTTCTTATCGCTTATACACTCTGATAAGCCCCTACGTGCGCCAGCCGCGGCCCGGCCCGGCCCTGCCGGCCGTCATCGCCTTGCTGTTTACCCGCCGCCGGGCTCCCGCACCGCGCCCAGCCCCGCGGGGACGCCCGCCCCGCCCCGCCCCGCCCCGCCCCGCCCCGCCCCGCCGAGCACGATGACGCATGGCAGATGGACGTCTAATTTGGTCGACGGGTATCTAGTATCGCCGCGATGGGTCGAGTGGCGCACGGCTGAGACTATGGCCCTCGAGCTCTATTACGTCCGTGATGCAGATGTAACGGACCTGCGCGACAGGGCAAGGCGGAGTGGGGCGGGCAGGGGGCATAGGGCAGAGCATAGGGCAGTGCAGGCAGCAGGATGATTCAG
The DNA here is from genome assembly GCA_029379305.1 of Frankliniella fusca. Classification (NCBI taxonomy): domain Eukaryota; kingdom Metazoa; phylum Arthropoda; class Insecta; order Thysanoptera; family Thripidae; genus Frankliniella; species Frankliniella fusca. Next base: position 455,323 of record JAHWGI010001409.1, read on the forward strand.
AACACCATTTAGTAGTGTCCTCCGGTGTCCTCTGTCTTTCTCCTTATGTCCGCTCTCCGTGAGCGCGATAAGGGCAGAGAGCGCGGGGGAAATAACCGGTGAATTAGGTGTACAAATTTCGTGAATTGGATGTGAATTGCCTTGAATTGGCTGTGAATTGGCTGTGAATTGCCTTGAATTACCTATGAATTGGACTGAATTAGTGTGTGAATTGGCTTGAATTGGCTTGAATTGGGTTTGAATTGGCTTGAATTGGGTTTGGATTGGCTTGAATTGGGTTTGGATTGGCTTGAATTGGCTTGAATTTGTTTGAATTGGACTGAATTTGTTGAATTAGTGGTGTACACTAAAGTCCGAGGTTATTTCCCCCTCGGCAGAGAGACGCAACTCCAGTGCGGAATCACCGACGGGGAAACAACTCTGAATTTTCGTGTACAAAGTTTGTGAATTCTCATGAATTTTCGTGATTTTTTGTATTTTTCGTGATTTGTGAATTTTTACTGAATTTTACATTTTTGGGGGGGAATTTTTGTAATTTTTTCTAAACTTTTCTGGATAATTCTGATTTTTTCTGTATTTTCCTGAATTACGAGGTGTTCAAAAAATTCAGAGTTGTTTCCCCTCAAGAATCACCCAACAGGCGGGGCTGTCATCGCTGGCGCCGGGCGTGTGTTCACAAAGACGCGACGGTGGAAGGGCTAACTTTGCGCTGTCGTGTCGGTGAGACGTGTTGCGGTCCCCGCAGCGCCTCTCGAGCGAGATGCCTTCGTGCCTCCGTTTCCCTCAACTTCAACGCTCTGTTTTATTTCGACCACGCGTTGTGCGGCAGCGGCGGCATGCGGACGACGCCGAGGTGCGCCGAGGCGCGGCGCGGGTGCCATTGGCATGGGCACGTGGCCCGGCGTGCGGCGCGGCGCCGTCTGGTGTGGTGTGCGCGCACCCTGCTCGTGCTCGTGCTCCTGCTCTTGCTCCTGCTCCTGCTCTTGCTCCTGTTCGTGCTCGTTCTCATGCTCGTGCTCCTGCTCGTGCTCCTGCTCCTGCTCGTGCTCGTTCTCGTGCTCGTTCTCGTGCTCGTTCTCGTGCTCCTGCTCGTGCTCGTTCTCGTGCTCGTTCTCGTGCTCCTGCTCGTGCTCCTACTCGTGCTCGCCCGCGTGCTCGGGAACGAGGCGGTCCGGTCGGGTTGTAGCTCAGACCAGCGCCGAGTCTGCCGTACACAAGGAAGGTCCCGTCGCCGTCCCCGCGAACCCTCAAGGGCGAGCTTGGCCTCCTGCGCCTGCACCTGCGGCGCTGCTGCAGGGTGATTCCGCACACTGGTTTCGTCGCTCCTTCCTTGTTGCACTCACTGGGTGCGGCCATAAGAAGCAAGAGAGAGGGGACTACAGGACTACAAAACGGTGTTCGGAATCGCCTTGCTGCTGTAGCATGCACGCCCGGCATGGCGTGGCCTGCGCTGCGCCTGCATTGTTCGCAACGAGCCGAGCAGGCAGACCGCATTGCCCACCGCGCGCCGCGCCCCGCCCCAACTCGTTATCATTGCCTGATGCTTTTCGCACACTCCGCTTGGCAGACAGGTGCGTCTTATCGCCCTCGCTAGAGTACATCGCGGCCGCGTCTCTCGTCCCTGCTGTCGGACCTCGCGTTCCAGGCCTGTCTCTTGTTATTTCGCCGCAGCACGCCGCACACATAAACCGGGGTTCATACCATCTTCGTTATGGGGGCCGGGGAAAACAGGGAAGAGTTTTGCGGATATTGAGACTTTATCTTAGCCCATAAATAAATTTAGATTAATACAATTTTTTTTAAAACATTAATTCATGGTTTGTAAATGATCGTTAAGTGGTTTTAGCTTCAACTTTCGTTATTTTATTTTTGGGGGGCGGAAACAGTTCGTTCTTTTTCTCAGAGTTCAACCATCCATTAATTTTTGCGCTTTCTTTTCATAACGAACATAAAGCACGTGCAGAAAGCGACTCGTCCTATGTTCTGTTATTCTGTTCAGGTGCTTCCCTTCGGGCAGATAAGTTCGATGGGTTGCCTGCAGTTCCGGCGTCGGCTCGTCCGAAGAAGTGGATGCTAGTTTACGACAATTTCTCATCTGAGTTGTCGCATCATGTTACGCCTTGTGTATTTCTCATACGCTAGACGGAATCTCCCCTCCAGCACAGGTGTCCAAGGTGCACTAAGAGCCTGAAAAGTCATTTTTACTGCGTATTTTTTCTAAGAGCCCAAGATATGTTTTGCATTTTGAAGGTATACTTCAACATTTTGTTTTTGATGGAACGTTTCTGTTGAAATCGTGGGACCTTATGTTGGCCCCTAGTTGCATGCGCTGTGTAGGTCTAGGTCACTGGTCATTCAAGGAAAAACAAGATTTGTCCTCTCCCTAATCGATCTGTTCTAACGTAAAATCTATTTCTAGCATATACTTAAAATGATTTCAATTTGCACTAAATCGGAATGACTTCGGACGTCCTTTTTGTTGAAGTTGTATTCTTCAAGGACGTTTACTTTTCCTCTTAAGTTGACTGTCTGTGTCGTTATGTCGTCTGCACTTGACAGAAGCTGGGAAACATACGTTGTGAAGAAAGTCAGTTAATTCCCAGATTTTTAAAAAAAAACTAAATGCTGAGCATTACGCGTAGGGTGAATTTAATTTTGACTCCTTGCGGAAATTCGTGCTCTTCATTGCCTGTATTCAATTTTTACTCTTGGTCATGAAGGGGACCTAACCTTCTTTAAATGACAACTATTGCAAAGAAGCAGAATGTTATGACAAGTTTGATCTGAGTTAAAATGCTTGATTTTATACCCCAAAAATTGTTTTCAGTGTTAATCATGCCGAATATTATACCACCAATTGTGTCATCATCTCCTCCTCCTCTTGACCCAGTTGACGATGATGATAATGATGAGGATGAAGGTGAAGATGATTTTGGAGATTTCACTACAGCTGATTTTGAGTCACATAATGGTATGAATTTGTATAATTTATGTTATCAGTCTTAATCATAACTTATTAAATTTATTTTATTTATTTTAGTTCCAGAGCCTTCAATACCCAACATGATACCTGACACATCATGGAAACTGGCCTCTCCTGAAGAGTTTCAGTCAGAAATTTTTGAAAATGGAGGTGTCCCTCACAATTTGTTAGATGAAGATAAAATTCCTAAATTCCACGTAAATGGTTTAGGAGATGAAGAAATACTTCAGAATTCAGATAATACTAGTCATGACTCTGTCCTATCTGCTGTTACTGACTCTGGGAACTGCAGTGCAAGTCAAAATAGTAGTGGTGCTTCTCCCATGCCCATCGTAGATACAGATGATGAACTCTCCTCTAAGGGCACTGTGACTGTGTTCCAATCAAACATTGATCCAAATCAGCTGACAGGAGGAATTCAGAATTCTGGTTCAGAGCTACCAAATGATATTCTTCCAGATTCAAATCAAAGCAAATGTGATACTGAAATGACAGAAGGCCTAGAAGATCAAAGTTCTGAAGTGAATTCAAGTGCTACAGAATCAGAAAGGTTTGACTTTATATCAAGGAGCCATATTGAAGTTGAATCAACTGAAGGAGTAGTTTCAGAGGGTATTCAGGTATCCCGTTTCAGTATTGATGAGCCTGAAGATTCTGTTTTAGATTCTGTTCGATCAACAATAGATGACATCAATTTAAGCTCTGAGGAATGCAGGGTGCAGAATGATAGTAGACCTTCTTTTGCCTTGGAAGAGCACAAAACATTGGAAAAAAATGTTTCTCAAGAAAAGTTAAACCACATGACTGTTGAAAAAATTACCAATGTATTAGAATCAACTCCCACCAGCGAAAATGTGTCAAAACCCAAAGACTGTTCGCTGGAAGAAAGTGATTGTGTGAGGGCAATGATTATTCCAGATATACCCGGCCTTGAAGATAACAATGATGATGATGATGATGAATTTGGGGAATTCAGTGCTACCACTTCACCAGTTAAACGGTCCTCAGTTGCTCAGAGTCTTGACGATTATAATGATGATCCTCAGTTTGATTCTCCATCCAGAAGACCTACATTGGTGTTAACTGATGAAACCAAAGAAACTGATGTCAACATATCACCATTAGTCTGGAATGAAGCAACTGATTCTGTCGGTATGCAATTAGATAGAGGCTCTCCTCCACCTACTTTTAATTCCTTGGAAGGGAATTGTCTTGAAATTGCAGATGATGCTTGTGGTATGCCTCTGAATTATTTTAACAATGAAAGCTCACAAGAAGATGAATTTGCTGATTTTGCTCAGGCACAGGACAGTGGAGAAACATCTGTCTCTGATGTATGGGCACAAGCTGCTCAGGCAGCACAGACATCTGCTTCAAAGTCTTTCCCATCTCAAGAGCCTCTGGAATTTGATGATTTTGATGATTTTGAGTCAGCTGAATTCCAATCGGCTACCCCTAAAAATGAACCAGCGACCTCTAATAGTTCTCTATTTGACCTGCAAATCATTAAGTCAAGACTAGACGTATTATTGAAAGAAAATTTCCCCCTTCCTGATGGCAGTTCTGTCAGTGAAATGGAAGGTATCACAAGTACAATTTCTGGAATTATTTTGGATGTTGAAGAAAGTTCTGTGTGGCAAGGCTTACGAGACCTGGAAGCAACTCCTTCCTTGTCATTTCAATGGCCAGGATCACAGTCCAATAGAGGCCTTCTCGGTGCTCTAAATATTGATTCCCGCAACATAGTAAGAACAATCCCGAAAATGAGAATTGTTTCTCCCAAACCTCTTAGTATTTTTATTAAATAATTTATGACATATTTACAGCTGTTTGGTCCAAAGTGGAATACTGTTGTGCCTCGCTTTGCTGCAAATCTTGGATTTAGTCCACTTGAACCGGTTCGTGCAGTCCAAAGTCAACCACAAGCGGAACCTCCACCTCGATCTGAAATTATGCAGCCTCAAGTGGTTGAGACTGTGAAGTCTTCATCTGATCAAGCTGTGAGATTTAGAAAATAAATGAATGAGGTGCAAAGCAGTATTTTCAATTCTAAATTTTATCTAAATTCTTTGCAGGAAGTTGTTCCGGCAGCACAGTTTGACTGGAATGACAGTGGCCTTACTAATCCTCTGGACTGTAAGTAATTCCATTCATCCATTTTAATTTACATCTCCATGACTTGTGTTGAAACCTGTGTGTCCTAATCTGATCACTCACAATTTTCTTTGAATTTGAACATTAAAGGTGCAGCATCATTGTAGATAAGTGTAAATTAATCACCTTGATGTATATAGAAGCTAGAACACTTTGAGTATGTCAATCTTCTTCATGTCCAGAAAGAGCATTGACTGAGGTTCCTTGTTAGAAATGGCTGTACTTGTATGCAAAAATAGGTTTCAACTTTCATTCACTTTTTCATGGTTTATGGGAACCCACCACATCACAGTTTCATTCACTGTATTCCTTTTGCTATCATGTTTTTCTAATGGCACTATTGTCTGTCTCCTCTCCTCTTCCCCCTCCGCCCTGTCCTTGCTTCTTTGCCCCTCCCTAGCATCCACTCATTCTTCACTCCTGGATCTTGATCTCCTTGCCTCTTTCGATAACCTGGCCTCCCAAACAATGTCAACCCCCCACGCTGCTGTGGTGTGCCGGAGATTGCCCAGTAAGTTATTCACAACTCTTTGCGTGTTCCTTTGGGCTTGCACTCCTATCATATACATATGTCTGCTGTACAACATGCAAAAAATTTTCTCATATTTTGTTGACGCCAGCTATTTTATTTTGGGCTAATATATAAGCTCTTTCTTACCCTCTTCCTGTGACTGCTCTTGATTTTGTAAGATACTTTTGTTGTTTCTGGACTTGAATGTACATCATGAAGGTGGCATGTGTACACCTGAATGTGATACCTCATTGGCTTGGAATCCACACACATGTGTGAAACTGATATAAAACTTTTGAGGCTCTTTGTATTTTTTGAAAGTTTTCTGTCAGTAACAAAATTTTATGTATAAAATTCTGCTTTAACGTTAAAAAAAACAAAAACAACCTTATTATTTTGCTTTATTTGCTTCTTTTTAATTCATGCTATGCTAGTGCATTCCTTTACTGCTTTTATATAAATAGAAAAGCTAGTTCCTGTAAAAGGAAAAAAACAGAAGAAAAAATAGCTCATTGTAAAAAATCTTGTTTTACAATGACTTACTGTAATTTTAAAATGGATGTGTTGATTTACTTTTGAAAGATGAAGTGTTGTAACTGTTTTTCTCTGTTACAGCAAGCAAAGATCCTAACTCAGCACCACTCGCCACAACAACCACAAGTGGAAATCCAGTTTTGACGTCAACGCCACTACAGGTTGAACAGCTTCTAGCAAACTCTAAAAGATCTACTCCTCTACCTACCCAAGAGAAGAAAAATCGGGATCCTACCCTGAGTCCAGAAGCAGTACGTGTATTGGACACTCTACCAGAGCTAGCATTTCTTTCAGCCCGTATGCTCATGTTTCCAGTTCAAGGAGATCGCAATGGAAATAAATTGTGACAATTACACAAAAACACCATAAATTTGTTTGAAAATGGTAGAGTTTGTGTACCTGTATAGGATTTAGGAAATATTTATTACTTGTGGTCATTGTTAGGCATTTTATTATGTTCAGTTTAGAATTTGCTGATAGCTTCTATATTTTTTAATACCGTGCTTAAGTCTTGTCTACTGAAATGAACTATTCATAAACTTCATGCTTTATGTGACTTAGTGTGACAATCATCCAAAAGCTTTCAGGTATGGACATGTTAAATGATTACAAATCTCTGCATCTTTCTGATTCCCTTCTTAAGGGTCTCTTGCTTTGGGTGCTTGCAAACTGTTTCTGTGGATGGTTTCTGGTATCCTAAGGGATTAGCATTACTGAAAACATTTCTTGGTCTTTTAACAGATTGGTGGTCGATTTCATGACACTTAGTGCTGCTCAAAATTATTGTGCACGATTAGAACCTCTGTACAGTTTTATGTTGTGACATATACTTCTGACAAATATTGAAAATATCTTGGGTATCTTGATTTTTAAGTGGCTTTTTATTGACTGAGTTTTAATTTTTGGTCTTGATACTCCTGCCTTTCTGTCGAACTAATCCTATTCTGCTTTTAGAAAAGGAGAAAAAAAAATTGGAGGAAGAATTGAAAAAGAAAATGAAACAAGAAAAACAACTAAGAAAAGACTTAATAACATACTTTCCTCAGTTTATATTTGATTATAAAATTTTAAGATGTGTAATTTCTATTGACCCTTTGTTTTTGTCTGGTCCCCGGCAAATGCATTTGAGACTGCATATTAGAATGATGTCTGATAATCTTGCTATTTTGCCATTGCTCATCCTGTAAATATTGTGGAAAAGTTTAAATGTGTACCTTTCTTTGATTTATAGTCCATATTTTTATTATGTATGATATTGTACACATAACTTTATAAATAGGCTACTTTGTCTCTTGTTGATACTATCACTTTGTACGAAGATTTTTGAGGTTCTGCTCTTTATTTAAGGGGCTGCTTATTTCTGTACACAAATTATTAATAATTCGCAAAGTTGAAGAAACTAGTGGTCATTTCATACCTATGGAAGACCTCAGTTTCTTCACTTTCTTATCTACAGTCAGGTATCCCTATCAATATTTAGAACTTTTTTTGTGATATGTTTGGGTTGTTTGATTTAGTTATCACCCAAAAGTGTTCAAAGACCACTCAGAATTCAAATTAAATACTGGGAATGCTTGAGAAAAGTTAAATTCCATATCTGTACTTTCTATTACAGTGGTGAAAAGTATTACAGTGATTGCAATTCACTAACTCATATACTGTCTAATATTAAAATAATAATGAAATTTAATGGTGGGGAAGTTAACTTAAGTAATGGTTGTGTTTTTGTTCTTGAGATTTGGCACATCAAGCACATTCTTTGTGTTCAAACTCTCATTTAGTCATTAGTTTCCAACTCTGTTTCTCATTTTGTTTAGAATGTTAAACTGTTGCTGGTACAATTTGCTTGCATTATCATTATTGCTTACCTTTTTGATTATGGTTTGTCAATATGTTGTTAGAGTTGAAAATTGGTTAGATTTTCTTGTGATATGTAACATTGTCTAAAAACTAAATGCTGTAGTAGAGAATTTTAAGGAGACCTGTTCAACTTCTATTTTGTTTTTGTCCTATTAGCTTCAATATTTTAAGTTGGGGTTTTTTAAGAGCTTTTGTAAAATGACCGTCCATTAATTAGGTATTCTCTCTTTTGTTAAAATGCTGAGTCATTACTGTTAGGCAACACATGATATTCAATTGTTATCAGTCTTTTTCTTTTTTAAACTGATTTTAGTAATCTACAAATTTGTTATAATTATTTTTGGTGTTTGTTTTGGAAACTGAGAATTGTCATAGTCCAAGTTGCCTCCATTTCTGTAGCAGTGCAGTTTCAGTACTTTGCTATTTTAATCTTTTAACTGTCAGATCAGTCTTTTGAAATTCGCTGCTTTACTTTTAATCAAATAATTTTTGACTGAACATAGAATTTGCATCAAGTTTCCTCTTAATCCTTAAACAAGAAATGTCTTTTTGAAAAGAAAGACGAAATTGTTTCTAATGAATTGGAATCAAATTGATTTCACAATTTTACTTGCATTTAATATTTTCAGTAGGAATAAATTCTGGGGATGTAAAATTGTAAGATATTGTTTAAGTAATGCTTTAGTCTGGTGCAGTATTTATGTGATCTCTGTGAGTATATCTAATATATCTAACTGAACATTCCCAACCCTACCATTGTACTTACCAACTAAAAGAAAATGTCTGGAGGAAATAATTGTGATATTTGTATTTAATCAGGGAAATATGTGCAAAATCAACTTGTCCTTTTAAGTTCAGAACTTATTTCGTTCATTGTACTTTTTTTATTGCCTGAAAAACTTATAGCCTTGTTCAGTTACTGTGTTGAGGAATGATTTCTAAAATGAGTGACAATGTTTATTTAATAAATTGTATCCAAATGACATTCTTTCACATGTATATATATGTAATATATATATATAAACAATGATTAAGCCTAACTACCCTTTACAGTGAAACACTGACACCCTTCACTTTTCCCAAATACTAAAAAAGGAAAATATTTAGGACGAGAGAGACGTTTTGCAGTGACCCTTCCCACAAAGATTTGGCAGTATTAATTACATCACAGACATTTGACAGCTTTTACTTCGCGAAGCAATCGGATCGCCATCGTTCTTTGTAGTTTCAAATAACAGTTTGCTAATCAGTCAGTTCTCTGGCCTACCACTTATCCCAGTCTTTCCACCCAGAATCCCAGCCGTGGCCACCACCGCCGCCGCACTTTCCACAGCCGCCCCCATGACCCCCGCCGCCGTGTCCACCGTATCCCCCTCCACCGTGTCCACCCCCGCCGTACCCACCTCCTCCATGACCGCCTCCATGACCACCTCCGTGACCACCTCCGTATCCTCCTCCTCCGTGACCACCCCCCACCGTACCCGCCGCCGCCATGGCCACCTCCGTACCCGCCACCACCATGACCGCCTCCGTGTCCTCCCCCTCCGTGGCCCCCACCCCCATGACCACCTCCATAACCCCCGTCTCCGTGGCCACCGCCCCCATGCCCACAACCTCCACACCCGTGCCCTCCGCCCCCATGTCCACCTCCTCCGTAACCGTCCCCACCATGTCCGCCGCCTCCGTAACCGCCGCCCCCGTGGCCTCCGCCTCCACCGTATCCGCCACCACCGTGACCGCCTCCGCCATGCCCACCTCCGCCATGTCCACCCCCACCATGCCCGCCCCCGCCGTAACCTCCTCCTCCGTGGCCACCTCCATGCCCTCCACCATATCCACCGCCCCCATGTCCTCCTCCATGACCCCCTCCGTAACCGCCGCCCCCGTGGCCTCCACCGTATCCGCCACCGCCGTGACCGCCTCCGCCATGACCACCCCCGCCGTGGCCACCCCCATAGCCACCCCCATCATGTCCACCGCCATAGCCTCCACCACCATGTCCTCCGCCATGTCCTCCTCCATGGCCTCCCCCATGGCCTCCCCCATGTCCACCCCCATGTCCTCCTCCGTAGCCACCCCCTCCGTGTCCACCGTATCCCCCTCCTTTCCCTTTCCCCCCGCCTTTTCCTCCGTACCCCTTGCCACCTCCTTTCCCTCCCCCGTATCCTTTCCCCCCGCCGCCCCCTTTGCCGTACCCCTTACCGCCCCCGCCCCCTCCGTACCCATGTCCCCCGCCGTGGCCCTTGCCGCCGCCCCCGCCGCCCCCGTAGGCGTAGTGACGTTTCACCTTCTGCTGCCCGCGGGTGTCGTTGTTCACTCTGCAAGCCAGGAAGTCACTCAGTGCTCATCATCACATGGTACCGCCGGTGTCACCTTCATCTTTCTCCCCACCTACCCGTCGGGGAGCGCCACGGCGAAGTCCGACGTGGTGAAAGAGGCGAGCGGCGAGGACCACGGGGACGCCACGGCCACGGCTCCGGACAACCTGCAGGGGCGAGATCAGGAATCAGGACTGTGCAGGGATCGGGATGGGAAATCAGCAGAGCAGAGCAGGACTCACTGTGAGGCGGAGGTGATCTCTGTGGACCAGGCGGCAGAGAGCGTCACCAGCGGAGGGAAGAGGATCAGCGCCCACATCTGCAAACAGTGCGGATTAGCTGTCTAAGGGAGGCGGCGGCGCTCGAAGCACGCTACGCCAGATCCGTTTGGTTTAATCGAAGCGCAGCGGCCGATAGCCCCGTGAGAGAAGCAGGTAGGCTACCCGAACGCGTGCATGCGCGCCTTACAGCATACCTACACGGGGCTCAGAGGAGTTAAGGCACGAGGCTTGTACTCACTCACTCACTCACTCACTCACTCACTCACTCACTCACTCACTCACTCACTCACTCACTCACTCACTCACTCACTCACTCACTCACTCACTCACTCACTCACTCACTCACTCACTCACTCACTCACTCACTCACTCACTCACTCACTCACTCACTCACTCACTCACTCACTCACTCACTCACTCACTCACTCACTCACTCATTCACTCACTCACTCATTTACTCACTCACTCACTCACTCACTCACTCACTCACTCACTCACTCACTCACTCACTCACTCACTCACTCTCACACTCACTCACTCACTCTCACTCACTCTCACTCACTCTCACTCACTCTCACTCACCGCGGGGCCAGGTGATCGCTCCATGCCGCCCTCGTCACCCTTTCGGCTGACTCGTCAAGCGGTATCTGGAGCCCGCCGCGGCTGTCGCGCCAGTTTTAAGGACTTTTGCGATCAAAGCAAAGCCGAGAACTTTCACTATCAGTGGCCTGGCCGCGGGCCGCAGGTGGGCGGGGGAGCAAGGGAGAGGGGGGCAAAGCGGCTAAAGCGGGCCGACAAACGTCCTGGAGACGGAACCAATTTGTGATTTCGACTGCTGGGCCAGCTCGGGCTGGGACTCGAATCGCCGAACGTTCCTGCTCTACCCGCCCCACCCCGGCTCCGCAATCCGATGCCGTTCACTTGACAACTGCGCTTCTCCGATTCCTCTGCTCGGAGAGGGGGGGGGGAGGGGAATTAAGTTCCAGGCCGAGCCGTGGTCCATGAATGGGAGGAGGGCGGGGCCGGGCGGAGCCAGGGGTCCCGACCCCGGCCAGGAGCGCCAGATATTCAGGATCAAATAATACTGCTACCGCGTTACCGCCCACGCCGTGTCTCTGGTCAATTAGGACGTCGCAAATTTGCGCAGATTGCGAGCGAGAGCGTTTGACGCTGTCTGGGCCGCAGTTGGGGTGGGCGAATCACTCCCTCCACGTTCTCTTTCTCGCTTCCGCTAACCTCCCCCTCATTGTGTGTCTCCTCTATCGGCCGCACCGTCCGCACTCGCACGACTCGTACTTCTCGTACACATGTGGTGCTGAACGGCGCGTAACAGAGCAGACACTCCCATCGCCCCACCTGACGCCCTTGTCGAGCGGCGTTGCGTTCCCTGTGGCCCTTCTCGGCCCGCTCGGGACGGGCTTCCGCTAAATCCAGCGGTAACGAAAATTTAGTGTCCCCTGTTTGTCCGGCTCGGCGGGACCGGCACCGGCGCCGGGCGCTCAGGGCCTGGGGCGGGTGAAGGGAAAGGGTGAAGGAGGGAGGGGGCAGCACAGCAGAGCCCCTCCCACTCTTTCACCCCGCCCCGCACAATCAGCTTGGGTTCATTTCACTCTCAAAGCGCGGCCCATCTGTCACGGGTACATAACATGACGGCAGCCCAGCAACTGTACCAGAGCCGCAGTGCCGATTTGACGCAACATGGCGTCAGTACAGCCAGGCGGCGCGGCGGCGCTCTGCTCGGCCAGGTTACGTTAGGTTAGGTTCGAGAAAGGTCTCACGCAGGTCCGAAATGTGAGGAGAGGGGAGGCTAGGGGGAGGGGTTGTCAAGGAACTGGGCAAGGCAGGGCAGGGCAGCGCAGGGCGGGGCAGGGCATGGCAGAGCAGGGTATGGCAGGGCAGGGCAGGGAAGCAATGTGATCGCGAGAGGCCTTTGGACACCTCTATCCTGCTCTCTTTCATGTGGGGCATGCACATGGAGAGAGCACACCAAGACGCTCCAGGGCGGCGGGCGGAGCACTCGGGCCTCGCCTGGTCGCGACGCGCGCGTCTCTCGCAGGCCGACTGCGCCGACAGAACTGCCTGAGGCTGACTTACGTAGCGCCCTCCTCCCCACCCCCTTTTCCAAAAGCTGCCAGGAGCCAGCAGGTGCTGTTGGTGGCTGCCATGTGGTTGGCGTGTGGATGTCGCGCGGTTGCACGGCTGCTCCTGCAGACCCCCGCCCCGCCCCTCCCCGCCCGACGGAGCTCCTAGGCTTGTGGTAAGGAGGCCCTGTGCGACAATGTAGCCTGTCTCCTGTGAACAGAGGCGGCCAAACTGTCCTGGGCCCGCCCGGCCCGCGGTCCCGCGGTGCTGCCACGGCACGCCACGCCACGCCACGCCACGCCGGGCCGAGCCAGCCCCGCAAACGAATTGATTGGGGATAAGTGCTCTGTTTGACGGAGCAGCAGGGGCTAAATCACGCCTTCCGTCTGCCTGTCAGTGACTCTCGCCCATTCCTCCCTGATGATTGTTGTGCTCAGTTCGGCGACGTTGCCCGTCCCATTCCCGTCCCGGCGCCGCCCTGCGCGCTCACGTGCAGCTTGCGTCACGTCGCAGCTTACTGGGCCGTGGTGAACAGCGGGTGCATGCATGCGCCCCGCCTGGCCCCGCCCCAACCCACCGCGTGCTCTGATTCCGTGAATGCCATGATCTCGAAATAGCAATCCCTGGCGCACTGTGTGTGTGTGTGTGTGTGTGCTGGCCGTACTTCCCTCGGATCATCCACCCTGCTATCAAGCAGCTAGCATATTTAAGGTAAGTAATAGCTCAGCTTGGCTATCCTGGCGGGGCGGGGCGGTGCGTGGGCGTGCCGAGGCAGCATGCTCTCAAGGGTCAGCCCCCGCCTCGCCCTCGGCGGGCTTGTCCAATATCTTGATCCCGTCTGATTACGATGGCCGTTTGGCGGTTGGGGCTCGGCCAGCCCGGACCCGACCCCGACCCTGTGCGTGCCGACGCGCGCGCCCAGCGCCGCTGGGCCGGGCCGGGGCGCCTGGGAGATAGGCAGCCAAGCGGACGTGCGCGCCATGAGGGGCCTGCCTACCTCCACGGCGCTTCCCCGGGCTGGGCTGGGCCTGGGCTGGGCCCGGGTGAGGGGGTGGGGGGGGGCGCCAGAGGGCTTTAGACAGTGATAGAGGCCCTGCTCCTGCTGCCGTACGCCGTACGGCCCGAGGGATGGAGGCGAGGCGGGCGGTCCTCCGCGGAGGACAGGACGGGACGGAGCGGGCCGGCCGAGGCCTGAGTGGCCCGACCCGACACCGGCCGTGCAGAAACACGAACAGAAAAGTAAACATCCTGAGCCGTTGTGGCCCGGCCCCGGCCCCGGCCCCGGCCCGCCCCGCCGAGGACCCCGCTCTCGCGGACCGGATGCTGCGATCTCATGGGCCGTGTGCGGACGGTTCGGACTGGACGCGGACGCGGACCCTTTGAACGAGCGTGATCTCTCTGAGTGACCTGGCTTCTTGTTTGTCCCCGAGAACCTCTCCGTTTATTGTGACGTTTCTTCTAAGACTCCTCCTCTCCGAGACTCTCTCTCACTCTGAAAGGTCAAACGATACGCAAACATCTCCTCGTGACTCCCCTTGTAGTGCGAGCGGGGGGGGAAACAACTCCGCTGCTGGTGTACAAACTTTATGAATTTGCATGAACGTAGTGAATTTTTCTGAATTTTTGCTTCATTCCTCTTTCTGAAATTCTCTGAATTTTTCTGAAATTCTCTGAATTTTTCTGAAATTCTCTGAATTTTTCTGAAATTCTCGGAATTTTTCTGAAATTCTCGGAATTTTTCTGAAATTCTCGGAATTTTTCTGAAATTCTCGGAATTTTTCTGAAATTCTCGGAATTTTTCTGAATGAAGAGGTGCACAAATTTCAAAGTGCGAGTCAAACTCACAAGATTAGAGCTTTTGTGCGAGCGAGAAGATGGTCGAGTGGAGCGGTAGAAGCGACTGACGCGAGAGAGGAGACGAGAGGAGAGGGGTGTTTCCCGGGTGTTTCACCTTCCGGCCAGGAATAGTATACATGATATTCGACCGTCGACCTTGACTTTCGCCGGTTTCCGGTGGGGCTTTGGTGCTTAACAAGAAGAGTATAGGTTCGAATGAATTTTTATTCCTCAAAATTGATCGAGTATTCACCACGTCACAGACTGGTTGGCGCAGAATATGTTGTGCCCCTACGGCTTACAGTTCGTTTGCTTGTGCTGTAAGCAGTCCTGAATGAATGGGGCCTCTCGTGTCGTGTCGGCCAGGCAGCCCCGCTGCGGGCCCCGCGGGTGATAGCGCACGCCGCGCCGGGGAGGCTGGGGTCCTGACCGGGGCCGGACGGGGCCGGACGGGGCAGGACGGGGCGGGGCGCGCTCAGACGGAGCCCGGCGGGGGCGGCGTGCCGAACCGGATGTGGCCGCCATACATAAGCGCCCCTCCTCCTTGTCCATAAGTTCACTCCATTCCCAGCCAAGCGCCACTCCGTGGCCCGGGAGTCCCCCGTCCCGCCCCGCTCCGCCTTTTGTTGTGGAGGAATACTTCGTTGTGCGACTCGACACGACTCGGCTCTCTGTGTGCACCACGGCCACGGTCTCCAGCGGCAGAATGCAAACGATACACAATGTGGCCAGGACCGCCTCGCTGTTCTGCGTACTGTTCGCGGGGGTGTGGGCCGCCGCCGCCGCCGCGTCCAGCAGTGACTGCTGTTAGTGTCCACGTGATTGAATTCCGTTTCCATAGAACTGTCCAGCGCTTCAAAGAAATACATGAAAGTGTTTGTGTGTGTGTGAATCCACAGCTGAGGAGTACTCTGACTTTGGATGTGATGCTGACAAGTCCAACCTCCTGGCTGACGGCATACGAGAGGCGTTCTGGGCTCTTTCCGAAGGTAAGTGGACAGAAAAGGTCGGAAAAGGGGCAAAAGGGGTGCGCTGGCCACTTATGTCGACATACAGGGATTCCGAGGTGCTTTAAGTACGTATGAATTTAAATAGTAGAGTAGTTTGTTTACTGCTGTGTAAAAATACGCAGAGCATACTTCCAACATCTTATCGAAAACGACTATCTTCTATTTAAAAGCTATTTTCCTTTTAATTTGGTACTATGAGTAACACTTTGGAATTTCAAAGGTTGGCAGCGACGCGTATTTTGGCAATTTTGGTATGCCCCGCTCTTCTTTTGTCTCAAGCTCGTTTTCCGATTCCTACTCGCCACCTTGCTCGCTCAGCTACTCGACTCGCCTCCAGTTTCAGTTGCTGCCTGATTTGTTAACCGTGCCCTGGCCTGGTCGCAGGCGAGCCGCTGGACGAGCTGCCCCCGATGGACCCGGTGCGCATGACTGACATCTTGTTCTGCCGCGGCTACGGCCCCGTGCGCGCCAACATCCAGTTCCCCTACTCCACGCTGGCCGGGGTGAGCGCCGTGAACCACGTCAGCGCTGTCAGGTGGGCCAAGTCGTGTGTGTGTGTGTGGTGTGTGCGTGTGTGTGTGTGTGTGTGTGAAAGCTCGCTTGCTGGGCTGAACAGTCAAGCTAGGCCCGCGGCACACGCACTGAGGCTGAGGCAAGGTGGGTGCCGCTCCACTCACTTTACGTAGTTTGGCTGGCGAGGGCGCGGGCGTTCGCCCAACTTTCCCACCGCTGTTGAGGACCGCCGGGTCACGCTTGCGATTTGCTTGAGTGAGTGAGTGAGTGAGTGTGTGTGTGTGTGTGTGTGTGTGTACATTCAAGAGGGGTATGTGGAGGGGGTTGTTGATTTTCTATTATTTTATCGCCAAGCCTCCTCTTGATTCTCCTATAGAAAACAATGCCGTTATAATCCGGTCATTCTGTCTTGATTTCCTCACACGCCTCTCTCCTCTCTGGCCGGTGCTCTGCAGGTGCTCCGGGGGCGACACCACCCTCACGTTCACTACGCACCACGAGGTGATCGTCCAGGAGGGCCTGTACAACCTGACGGGCAGCTTCGGCGACGTGTTCGCCGTCGGCAAGGGCAACGCGCACATCGTGCTCCGTGAGTTCTCGCACCCATAATCCGAAAGTGGAAACAAGTTTTAATTTTGGTGTGCTTATGATGTGAATATTTCTAAAATTTCTCATTTTATTTTCCCTGATTAAATTGAAGCCACTTAACCTTGTTCCTTGGATCTCTTTGAAACTTTCTTTAATTTTTTTAAAACCTTTCAGAATTTTTCTGTAGTTTTCTTTCAACTGTCTTCAGTTCTTTTACCCTCTGAAATTGTATTAAACATCCTAGTGGCACCTTAAAATTCAAAGCTTGATGACCTCTCGCTTCGCTCCGGAACGGCGCGATACCCATCATCAGCTCACGCTCATTCACGCACTAACTCTCTCTCTCACTCTTCTCACTCACGCCCAGGCGATGTGACCATCCGCCACCAGCTGCGCTGGCGGCGCGCGCGCGACGGCCTGCGGGTGCGCGACTACCGCGGCGCCGTCTCGCCCGGCGACATGACGGTGCGCTACGAGAACCTCCGGTCCGAGGGCAGGGACGTGCTGGAGGAGGAGTGTCGCCGCCACGAGCATGCCGGTGAGTCCGAGATAAAGCCGCCCGACCCCACCCGACCATTCACCACAGGGCACGACAGCGCCCCGTGACATTCAATGGCTTCGGCTGGGGGAGAGGAGGGGGGGGGGGCACCAGGAGGCTTCGTGGTTTATTTTATTATTAGTTTTCGTTGGCACGAAGTGATGGGCGGGCCAGCAGCTCACTGAGGGCGGAACACATAGGGCATACTCGCCTCGGCTCACCACACCTAGAAAAAATAGGAAATTGCAGAGAGCATCTTATAGTAGCAGGCCAGGGACAACCATACAAAATTTGTTGCGGCTACTCGTAATATGGTTGTGCGGACAACATAAACAGCCAGCCCAACCATTTTTGTAGTTGATTTAACCATGAGATTGTTGGATCAACAATATTTAGGATGGTTATCCCTGGCACCGTTGTTGTAGCAATCTACTTTGGTGGGTGCATATTCTCGCCTTGTCGAGGCGGAAATAACTCCAATTTTTTCTTCATACAGCTAGAAATTCAGAAAAAAATTTGGAAATTTTCGAAAAAAAAAACCAGCAAAATTCACAAAAAGACTAATAAAAATTCACAAAAAAATTCACACCAAATTTGCACACCTAAATTCCGAG
Organism: Frankliniella fusca; assembly: GCA_029379305.1. Lineage (NCBI taxonomy): Eukaryota > Metazoa > Arthropoda > Insecta > Thysanoptera > Thripidae > Frankliniella > Frankliniella fusca. The sequence continues at coordinate 473,145 of JAHWGI010001409.1, forward strand.
TTATTTCCCCCTCGCTCCTTGTGCTCACGTTTGTTCTGCTTCCCCTCTCTAGGCGGCGGGGAGATCAGGCATGGTCGTTGGCACCGCTCGACGCGCCGAAAGAGACGGAAGCAGAAACGGCGGTCGAAAAGGAGAATCGGTAGGTGTGAGCCAAGGTGTGAGCTTAGGGGGGGTTGGATAAGGCGTGTCTGCCGTCTGTTTCCGAAGATCGCTCTCGCGCCTCCGTCCTTATCGCACTAATGCGGCCCTGCCATCCCCAACAGAGGGCACCGCCATAGGTGCAACAAGGACGGAGGTACTAGAACGACTTTCTGAATCAGGCTGCTGTGACTGCACAGCACAGAGCCTTCGCGGAGAGCGCCGCGCGCATGGCGCTGTCAGGCTGGGGCGGGGGGCACGGGGCGGGGCAGAAGGTGGCCGGCGCGGTATTAGGGCGATTCCGCCCGCACAGTGGTTTCGTCCCCCCGCCCGTGTCGCTCTCATGCTGTGTGGCCATAGGGAGCAAGAGAGAAGACACTTCGAAACGGGGGCGAACCACAAGAGCTAAAAGTCACAAGCGCTAACGCCACAAGCGCTACGATTCACAAGCGCTACACGTCACAAGCGCTACGAATCGCAAGAGCTAAAAGCCACATGCGCTACGATTCACAAGCGCTATACGTCACAAGCGCTAAGGTTCACAAGCGCTAAAAGTCACAAGCGCTACGATTCACAAGCGCTAAAAGTCGCAAGAGCTACAAGTCACAAGAGCTAAACGTCACAAGCGCTAAGGTTCACAAGCGCTAAAAGCCACAAGCGCTACAATTCACAAGCGCTAAAAGTCACAAGCGCTACGATTCACAAGGGCTAAAAGTCACAAGAGCTACAAGCAAATCAACGGTCACCGGGAACGGACTATACTCTACGATACCGGCGAGAACGAGATCGAGGTTCGAGACATGGGTCACCGTGGTGTAGTCTTCCCAGCCAAAGAATGAGGTAGTGCGAGGAGAGCAATGAAAGCCATCCGGCTCCCGATTGCTCCCGAAGACCCCCCACTCAGTGCCTTCGGCTTCGAGATCTCGCCGCGTCTTGCGCGGCGTGGACCGCGAGACCGCGAGTCCTCGCAAACCCTTCAGGACATCCGCGAAAGGGATGCGCGATCGCGAGGATGTTCGCGGAACCGCGGGGGAGGACTCGCTGACCGCGAGCCGCGGCTGCGGGTCGCGAGTTCAGGTGTTTGGTGCGTTCGCGGTTCGCGTGTCCTGCGGGTCTCCTTCGCGGTTGCGCTTCCTGTCGCGGGTTCGCGGGGGTGATACGCGAAGTTCGCGCACCCCTTTCGCGGTTGTCCTGAAGGGTTGCGCGGACTCGCGGTCTCGCGGTCCAAGATGCGCAAGGCGCCGCGAGATCTCGAAGCCGAAGGCACTGAGTGGGGGGTCTTCGGGAGCAATCGGGAGCAATCGGGAGCCGGATGGCTTTCATTGCTCTTCTCGCACTACCTCATTCTTTGGCTGGGAAGACTACACCTCGGTGACCCATGTCTCGAACCTCGATCTCGTTCTCGCCGGTATCGTAGAGTATAGTCCGTTCCCGGTGACCGTTGATTTGCTTGTAGCTCTTGTGACTTTTAGCGCTTGTGAATCGTAGCGCTTGTGACTTTTAGCGCTTGTGAATTGTAGCGCTTGTGGCTTTTAGCGCTTGTGAACCTTAGCGCTTGTGACGTTTAGCTCTTGTGACTTGTAGCTCTTGCGACTTTTAGCGCTTGTGAATCGTAGCGCCTGTGACTTTTAGCGCTTGTGAACCTTAGCGCTTGTGACGTATAGCGCTTGTGAATCGTAGCGCTTGTGGCTTTTAGCTCTTGCGATTCGTAGCGCCTGTGACGTGTAGCGCTCGTGAATCGTAGCGCTTGTGGCGTTAGCGCTTGTGACTTTTAGCTCTTGTGAAGGCCGTCGTTCGAAACGCTGTTCGGAGTCACCCTGCTGTTGGGTTCTGGGGTAGGCGGCGCGGCGGCGGCGCGGCGGCGGCGGGAGCGAGAGCGAGGTTAAACCTTCTGCGTGGGAAGGAAGAGGTTGAGGGGTGGTGGAGGGAATTAGGGGCGACTCTCCTAATGCGTAGCCACACGCGCGGCACCCGGGCACGAACACTCACATAAATCTTAAAACATAACACGTCCCCAGGGCTGGAGCGGCGCCCTTAAGGAGGAGGGCGAGTGCGTGCGCGCACGCGTGGGGAGAGGGGCTAGGGGAAGGTGAGGCAAAGGCCTTGGGACGTACGTACCAGGACGGGGAAGTGTGTTACGACTAAAAGAGGAAGAAGAAAAGCCGATAGAACAAAGGCGTCCTGATTGGCTCAGCGCTTTTCACCGTTTCAGCGTGCTCGCGGTTTTGGTCGTGGAGGGGGAAAGGGGAGTGGAGGGGGTTACGAGTATGAGAAATAAATATATGATGCGTTCAGATAATCATGACGCTTTTGTTCTATCCTCGATTCCTCTCTGTCAGTGGGAATACACTATTCCAAAGTCCTTTACCTCTTCTGTTTCCTCGCATACACCAGCAAATTTACCAAAATTTACTCTCGGGGAGGAAATAATGTTTTCAGCCGCCTGCGCATGGTAGAGTAATTTTGTCCTCCTTCTACTGAACCCCGGAGGAGCCCGACCCGCGGCTCGCGGCTGTCCTCGTTCCGTTTCTCACCTCACCTGCTCGGCCACGCCCTTGGAGGAAACAACTCAATTCGCTCAACGCAATTCTGAAAAAAATCTGAAAAATTCCAAAAATATTCCAAAAATTACAGAAAATTGAAGAAAATTTTAGAAGAAATCGGAAAAATTCAGAGAAAAAGGAAAATTCACATAATTCTAGAAAAGAAAACCTCAAGAAAAAAATCATCAAAAAATTTACTTTGTTTTCCTTTTACAATATTTGTACATCAAAATTCAAAGTTGTTTCCCCCTTGGCCACGCCACGCGTGTTTCAGTGGACGTCAACAAGTACTTCAACGAGCACTGGCGCACGCTGTACGACGCGCTGTCGCAGAGCGTCGACTTTGCTTTCTCCGCCGTGTTCCGCGACTACATGGACGCGCTGCTGCGTCGCATCGAGGACCTCGTCGTGGAGTGTGACGGCCGCGGCCGGCTCGACGACTAGACCTCCGCAGCGCCCATCTCTACGAGCAGCGCGTTTAACTCTGCCGACTTTTATCCACAGGGTGGAATAGAGTCTCGCTTCCCACGCATCCCAATTATTTATGTCACTTATTTATTTTCATTATTTATTTCATATTGATGAGATGTTGGATCCCATGGATCTGCACTCAACTGTCTAGTCCTTAGCGTTAGAGAAAGAAAAAAACTAGGTCGACGAACTATAGATGTAATAAATCTTATTCATGCACAAACAGGGCTGTCAAAGTATTTCGATGGGAGGCGCGGCTTGCGTGGTGGGGCTCCGGCTCCGCCTCCCCCAATGTGGAGGCGGACAGTGGGGCCGGCGCCTTCGCATAGAAACTGAATGAATTCTCTCTCACTCTCTCTCGGCCTCCCCCTCCCCCCTCTCTATCTCTCTCACCCTCTCTCTCTCTCTCTCTTTCGTTTATTGTCTGCCTTTTTTGTTTAACAAATGTTAACTTTGCAACCGGAAAGTCTCGTTTTACTTTCAGATTGTAAGGCATTGTAAAGAAAGCAGGGCCAAGGGGTCACCCGCTTATTTGTTTCTCCCCGCCCCCCCCCCTCCCCTCCCCTTTTTGCGGTGCGTGTGTGTGTTGGTGTGTGAGGTGGCTGTGTGGCGGAGGAGGGGGGCGGCAATAAACCTGCTCGCCCTGCCCCGCCCCGCCGCGCCCCACCCCACTCCCGCCCCGCGCCGCGCGGCGTGCACTCCCTTCGGATTGGCTTCACTCCGGCAGGAAGGTCCGGGGTAGGGTGGGGTGGGGCGGGGCGGGGCGGGGCGGGGCGGGGCGGGGCAGGCGGGCGGCGCCCCGACCGGCTAAAGCATGCATCGGCCAGCGATGTTTGCGGAGGCGGGAGAAGGAGGATGCGAGAGGCAAGGGGGCGAGGGCGGGGTGAGCAAAAATTGGGGAAGAAAATAAGGGGAGGAAAGGGGCCAAAGGACCGGGAGGACACGTATTGCTTAGGGGGGCGGATGGGGGGTGGGGGGGCGTGGAGCAGGGGAGACCCACGGTGGATATCGACGTGGAAAGGGTTTGGGTTGGGCGCCGCAGGGCGGAGGAGGAGCTGGTGTGGCGGGGTGCGGTGGGGTGCGGTGGGGTGCGGTGGATTGCGGCGCAACTAGCGAGAACACCCTTTGCTTCCCTTACAGCAGCAACCGCAGCGCCGCTCTGGATTGTGGATAAGGACAGATTTGCATCCAATGGGTCCAAGACGGCTGGGGCGTCGGCAATTCTCGCATCGCGCGTGGAGACTGGAGACGGGGGCGGGGGCCGGTGGTCGTTCGGAAGAGAGACAGAGATAGGCGCCGCCGCAGAGAACTGCGTGTGAAAGGCGTAGTGTGAGGAAGAGAGAGAGAGAGAGATAGCGAAAGAGAGAAATGTCTGGGGTCTTTACGGCATTGGCGCGCTGCGCGCTGCGCCCTCGTGCGCGGCCCCGCCACCAAGATGGTCCCGCAGGGCTGCGTGCCGGGCACGGGTCGTCAATATGTTCTCTCCTGCTCCGCCCCATCCCGGCCCGAGCCCCCGCCGCGCGCCACGCCCTTCCAAAGTGCCGTGTCGATATCGGATAATGATCACGTACAGTCGGCCCATTGTTCCCCAACTTCTCCACTCCACATTGCAGCGGGTTGGGGCGGGATGAGGGGGAGGGGCGGGCCGGGGCTGAGCGCATCCTGGTCGGCTTGGGATGCTGGAGCCATTACCATATCACGTCTCGAGATCTTCCTTTGGAGGCCCGCTGCTGCAAGTCCCTCTCGCCCCGCCCCGCCCGGCTCCCCATGGGCCTATGGCTCGGCGCTGGGGTCGGACCGCTAGGCGGGGCGGGGCGCGCGGGGCGTGCTCACCGCCCCCTATTGTACACACCAAACAGCCCAGCCGCTGGAGTAGACTTGAACAGTCGGTCGGGGCGGCGGAGCGGCGCTAACAGGTGCGAAACACAACCCTCGGCCGCGCTGGGCCCGCCGGGCCCACACCACCGGGCGCGGAACTGTTATTGCGAGATACGGAACGGTTAAAGGTGACGGTGATGGCGTCGCCACCCCCAGCCCCAGCCCGGCGCGCACTGCCCCCGCAGGCCCCCCGCACCCGTGCAGGCTGCACCGCCGCCTCCTCGCAATGCACGCGTGCCGTGCGCACGGAACCATAAATCATCCCCCACCCCACCCTGCCGGTCCCCGGTCCCCCGCGCCCCGCCCGCCCGCTACTCGCGCCCCGAGCCCGAGAGTGGACCAAGAGAGCGATCGAATGCTTGTTAAGTTACAAAATAATCATGATTAATGGATTCTCGTGGACCCACAATAGCGGGCGGGTGGCCGTCGCTGTTGCCGCCGCCTCTCTTCCTGGCGGCAAAAGGAAGCGGAGAGTGGGGCGGGGCGGGGCGGGGCGGGAGAGGATGGGGAGAGCTTCGCTTGAGAACGGAACGGAGCGAGAACAAATTCCAACTCCTCCTCTGGCCTTTCTCGCCCAGGAGCGGTGGTGGGTGCGAGGAGGCGGGGAGGGAATGGCTCGGGGAGGTAGGAAGCGATCTGTCAGTCTAAAGGGCAGGCAGGCCAGGCCGTGCCTAGGCCGCCGCCGGGCGGATGGGAGCGCGGCGGGGAAGACCGGAATGTTGAGAAACGTACATATTTCTCTTACACATCTCCTCGAAAAGTGTGTCTCACCGCAGCGTCGTACCCGTGTCGTGCGTCGGCGGGCGGCCGCCCCCGCTAACATACTCTTGCGCTGCGGGCCGGACAAATTCCGCTGCGGGGGCGCAGGGCCCGCCCGCTGGGCCTCTCTGCGGGTTGCGCCCCGCCTCGCCTCGCCTCGCCCCGCCTGCCCCGCCCCTGCAGTCGCCCGCTCGGAGGCTTGCTGGCTGCTCTGCCCTGGCCGAGCCCCTCCCTAGTGAGCACGAGGCCCCCCTCGGGGGCTGCCTAACAGTCGGCGCTCCACTTCCTACACCTTCCCAGCCGATTCGATTTCCTTGCAGGAGAATGCCGGCTCCCGGCTCGGCCCGGCTAGGGGCTCGGCCGGGCCGAGCGCCTCGCCCACCCGGAAGGATAGGGGGAGGTCGACCTGTGCGGTGCACTGGCGTGGCGGTGCGTGGCCGGGGGAGCGAGGGAGAGGGGGAATGATTTGTTTGTTTCGTACTCTGCGCGAGGGAGATCGAGCGAGTGAGGCGAAGGCAGAGGGAGGAGCGAGCGAGCGAGATAGAGAAACAGAGCCAAGGGAAGTCACAAGTTAGTTTGGCTCGCAACCTCGGAGCGGTGGGGGCGGGGCGAGGGCGGCGGGGCGGCAGGAGGGACGGTAAGGGCAGGGGGAAAAACCTCTGCGTCCTGCCCGCCCCGCCTTACAGCTCTCTACGTAGAGGGGCCTCACACTTTGGCGCTTTAGAACTCGCTCGTGTGCGTCTGGCTGTGGTTGCATATCTTCAGGAGCGCTCCTTGGCAGAGGGAGGAGAGTGCGGTCATCTGTTCATGTTCATTGTCCTCCACGGCCCTAGTCTCGCAGTCCTCCCGTCCCCACCCTCACTCCGGGGAAACCCCGGCCGCCGCTGCCGCCTGATCGAGCCTCCGTGATTGCAGCGACGGATCGAGCGCCGTAACAATTATTGATAACCATTTCCGATGCCGTTCCATTTGCTGGCGCGGCGTGGCGCCATGGGCAGCGCGTGCTGCTGGCCGCTCCCTCCCCACGGCTGCCTCACACCCCTCGCCCCCGCCCGACCCGGCCTACACTCCTGCCTCCACGGGAGGGGCTCCGACGAGACGAGTCACTTCACACAAGTCTCTGTCTAGCCTGACGCGGGCAGTGTTGCCGATTGAGTTGGCAAAACATTCAATTAAAACTCGCGTGTGATGCAGGCGGCGCGTATCTACACCTGCACGGATGACTTCTAGCCCTCAATAATACCAAGAAGGCAGCAGTAAATAGATATCCGTCTGCCTGACCCGGTGGGGGGTAGCCCGATCCCTCTACTGGAAACACCTCTAATTTTGATTAGAGGTAAATTTACCTCTACGGCAATATACCTCTAATAATATTGCTGCGAAAATACCTCTACAAGATTTACCTCTACGGTTAGGAGTAAAACACAGAGTTGGGAATTTACCTCTAAAAAGTTTTAGGAGTAAAACCTCTCCTACTGTGTTTTACATGTAAACCTTGACGCGGCGTAATCACGGCTACGTCAGTTACCTCTCTACACCTTAGATGAAAATTGCGCAATTCGGGAAAGGCGTGCAACGGTCACCCGGCGAGAGCCGCAGTTGTCGAAAAAGGAATAAGGTATCATGGTCGGAGCACACCTCAAATTCATTTTTATTTTTTTTAAAGAGCTATTTTAAAAAAATGAAAAATTGGTAGGCCCCTACCTAACTCGCAACCTGCGAGCCCCGCCTGCTTAACTTCGGAGTTCTGATGGGATCCGGTGTGTTCCAGGCGACCGCCACCCCGCGGGCACGAGAAGTCCTCTCCGCTTCGGGGAGAGTCCCCGCTTAAGGCTGGCGGCCTGTCAGGCCCGCCGTACTACCCTATTTAAACAGCGCCTTGAAGCCGTAGGTAGCATTTCAGACCAACGACTGGGCACCACCGGACCGCATGACCGGTCAGTGGGAGGTAGAGGCAAGGCAGGACGATAGAGGGGGAGAAAAGCAGAAAGAGAAGTTTTTGCGGAAGAGTAAGCGTACGGTTGGTTAGACCTGTACTGACCCGCTCCCGCACAGGTCATGGAAAAGCTGTTTACTAAGGAGCCAGATTCATAGGCCTTACTTCCCCACGAGGGACCACCCCCCGTGGCATGGGACGGAACTTCCTGACAACTCGCTTTCGCTGCCAGTGAAGAACCTACCTGGGAATTGAACCCAGGCCCCAAGTGCCGAGTCTCATGACACCCCGCGGCTTTCGTGGTACTAAGACCACTAGACCGTCGGCGATTCCACGAGGGAGCTCCGTTGAAATGGGGGGGTTTGAATTCAACGCCAAGCTGCTGCCCTCGGAAAAATTTATTGGCTGAGCTAAATTTAAATTCCAATTTAAATTTAAATGCTCAGCCCTGTCAGCATGCGCCATGGGGCGGCCGGGGCGAGCCGTGATGTGAGATGTGAGACGTGAGAGGTGGAAACATCAGTGTTGCCATCGTAACTTGGTTTGAGCAAACAATTTAGTGATAATCGACTAATCGAAATCTGTATTATTAACTGTTAACCTTAGCGCGCCGCAGGCCAAGGTAGACGCACTTTTAGCTCAGCTTTTCACGGTTTTAACGTGCGTCTACCTTGTATTTTGTAGCAAGATTTGAACCCGGGTTCTGCTGCGCCCGGAACATCACAATGCCGGCACGGCTACGACGCCACGGTACAAGTCGGCTGCCCACTAGGGGTGACGCTGCGAAGAGCCGTAGTCGCCGACGAGCGTCATCAGTACGCCTGCTCTCCTTGGTGGGACGAGTGGGACAGCCCAGCCGCGTGGCAACTTTGGTATCTACATCGGCACCGTTAGGAGTACTGGGTGGGTATAGGTTCGAATACCGATCACAATAATATTTTTTTCGAAGTAGCTTCGTCTCATTCAGTTGCCCGAGGCTCAAGTACAGTGGATAAAAATGATTAAGTAGGTAAAAAATAAATCAAAACAAATCCGCACTCGACATTGATGTCGTCTTTTTTTCTTCTTTTTTAAGTTGGAAGCTTTGCTACGCGGTGAATTTTTTTCTTTAATCTTTTTTAATGCCTCGGGCAACTGCAAATAGGCAAAACTACGTACTGATAAAAAGAAATAAAAAGAAGAAAAAACAGGGTGGTATTAGAACCTCTGTCCAACTCGTGCTTTCACCTGCGACGACATCAATGTCGAGTGCGGATTTGTTTTGATTTGTTTTTTACCTACTTAATCCTTTTTATCCACTGTCCTTGTGCCTCGGGCAACTGAAAGAGACAAAGCTACTTCGAAAAAAAAATATTTGTGATCGGTATTCGAACCTGTGCCCACCCAGTACTCCTAACGGTGCCGATGTGGATACCAAAGTCGCCACGCGGCTGGGCTGTCCCAGCAAGGAGAGCAGGCGTACTGATGACGCCACCGGTACAGGTTCGTCGGCGACTACGGCTCTTCGCAGCGTCACCCCTAGTGGAAAGCGACTTGTACCATGGCGTCGTAGCCGTGCCGGCATAGTGATGTTCCGGGGGCCGCAGAACCCGGGTTCAAATCTTGCTATAAAATATAAATTTTTCCGAGGACAGCAGCTTGGCGTGGAATTCAAACCCCCCATTTCAACGGAGCTCCCTCGTGGAATCGCCGACGGTCTAGTGGTCTTAGTACCACGAAAGCCGCGGGGTGTCATGAGACTCGGCACTTGGGGCCTGGGTTCAATTCCCAGGTAGGTTCTTCACTGGCAGCGAAAGCGAGTTGTCAGGAAGTTCCGTCCCATGCCACGGGGGGTGGTCCCTCGTGGGGAAAGTAAGGCCTATGAATCTGGCTCCTTAGTAAACAGCTTTTCCATGACCTGTGCGGGAGCGGGTCAGTACAGGTCTAACCAACCGTACGCTTACTCTTCCGCAAAAACTTCTCTTTCTGCTTTTCTCCCCCTCTATCGTCCTGCCTTGCCTCTACCTCCCACTGACCGGTCATGCGGTCCGGTGGTGCCCAGTCGTTGGTCTGAAATGCTACCTACGGCTTCAAGGCGCTGTTTAAATAGGGTAGTACGGCGGGCCTGACAGGCCGCCAGCCTTAAGCGGGGACTCTCCCCGAAGCGGAGAGGACTTCTCGTGCCCGCGGGGTGGCGGTCGCCTGGAACACACCGGATCCCATCAGAACTCCGAAGTTAAGCAGGCGGGGCTCGCAGGTTGCGAGTTAGGTAGGGGCCTACCAATTTTTCATTTTTTTAAAAATAGCTCTTTAAACAAATGAATTTGAGGTGTGCTCCGACCATGATACCTCATTCCCTTTTCGACAACTGCGGCTCTCGCCGGGTGACCGTTGCACGCCTTTCCTGAATTGCGCAATTTTCATCTAAGGTGTAGAGAGGTAACTGACGTAGCCGTGATTACGCCGCGTCAAGGTTTACATGTAAAACACAGTAGGAGAGGTTTTACTCCTAAAACTTTTTAGAGGTAAATTCCCAACTCTGTGTTTTACTCCTAACCGTAGAGGTAAATCTTGTAGAGGTATTTTCGCAGCAATATTATTAGAGGTATATTGCCGTAGAGGTAAATTTACCTCTAATCAAAATTAGAGGTGTTTCCAGTAGAGGTACTAGAGGCGACCCCACGGTGGTACCTATGTCGCATTTTCCGCCTACTTTACCCTGGAAACACTGTGAGCTTATACTTTGTTCTTGTGCTCCAGCAGCCTACCAATTTACCTTGAGAGGTAAGTTTCTACAGGGCAGCATTCTCCAGTCCCCCTCCCCCTCTCTGCTGTCCGTCACAAACCCTTCCATATAGCCTACCGCCGTACACTTTACGCCTTTCGCTGACGCCGCGCCGCCCAAGGTTCCCTTTCCTGTCGTCCATTTGTACGGCACTCCGGGCCGGGGCGGCGTGCGACGCCCGGCCACCAAGGTCCTCGCCGCGTGGACAAAGGGCCGTGCCGGGGACGGGCCCTCCACCGCGCCGGTGAGGCCCTTTGAACGGGCGGGCAGCGAGCAGCCCTTGTAGAAAGCCCTGGCCCCTGGCCCGTCCCGCCCCGTCCCGCCCAACACGAAGGGGCGGCCAACTCATGTATTTCTGTGTACACTTGCCTTGTATTTCTTGTATTTCTAATATATTTTTCGGTATTTTTCTCGTATTTTTGTCGAGTATTTCTACGTATTTCTGTGTATTGTAGAGCATTTCCTTGTATTTTTAGTGTATTTCTAGAAATACACAGGTATTTCTGAGTACAAGTTTTTTTTCGAGTCGGCCGCCCCTCGCCCAACACCGGACCGGGGCCGGGCGGGCCGCGCGAGCCCCTCCCCCGCCCAACCCTCGGCCAGGCCTTTACTCGCGTCCCGCGCCCTCGGCGGCGGCCCGGCGTGAAGACGCGAAAATGGAATAGCGCGCCCCGGTAGGCTACATTTCTGAAGGTGGAAGGGCGGCGGCGGCGGCGACGGGGCTCAGGACGGGGCCCACGCACCGGGAAATACTTGAGCCCGTTTTCTTGCATTAAAACCTCTCTTCCTTCCTCCTACCACCCCGGCAATCCCCTCCTTCCCTGCTCCTGCACGCCCTGAGCCGCACTGTCGGGCGCGCGGGGCGCGCGGGGCGGCGCGGTGGGGCGGCGGTAGTGGTTCCGCCCCCCGCCCCCACCCTGCGGCCGCCCCTCCCGGGGGGGCGGGGTGGGCGGGGGCCCCGCTGCGGGGCTGGCCTGCCGTACCGCCGCTGGCACGCTGGCGCTCAGTTCGCTACGCGATGCGGCTTGCTGCTGTCGCCTCCCCTTCGTGCCGCGCCGCGCCCTGAGGACGTGACGTGCCGCGCCGCGACGTGCCGCACCGCGAACACGCGCACCGCGACCACGACGTGCACCCGCAGCCTCACGTACGCGACGTGCCGCACCGCGCCCGCGTACCGCCGCGTCCGGGTTACCTCGCGTCCTCGGCGCTGGTCCGCTCCCGTCGCGCTCACCGGGCCGCAGCTTGTGCTTCCCGGCGCCCAGGGTGGTCCCGGGTACAGGACGACTCCGCTGCCCCGGGCTCGGCCCAGTCGACGGCGTCCGCGGTCAGCGGGGGGCACAGCCGGCGCAGCACAGTCGTCGCTTCTCTCCTCAAGTTGCAGGAGCGTAGCCGCCCTCGCCGGAAGGTACGACCTCCCCTCCCAGCCTCCGCGAGCGCTCGTCGGAGTTGTGCCTCACAAAGCACCTAACTCAGAGGCCCACCCGCCGAGTGCGGACTGGACCCGCTCCCGCCTTCCGCCCGCCGCGCTTCTGCCGCGGATGCCGGCGGCCGGGGACCGGGCACGTCGACTCGGTCCCGGTGAAGAGACTCGGAGTCTCTCTAGGTCCGCACAGGCCGCATTCTTAACTTACTCCTGCGCGCGGCTCCGGAGCTCAAACGCAGCTCGCTCTGCCGCCTGCAGGCTGAAAGTTTCGGCCAGTGGCGCAGCCTGTGCCAGTTTGAGCGCTAGTCGGCGCCGTCCAGCCCAACGAGGCCCCGCGGTCTGCGCGCCCCGCCGCGCGCCCCGCGCCCCATACCCCAGGCCACCTGTTGGGACGCAGGGCTACTGCGCTGGGATGCACTTCGCCACTGCCCTGCCCCGCCCCACCCTGGCCTGGCCCGCGCCATACAGCGCCCTTGAACCGCCGTGGTCGTGAGCCCGACGGGGCGCTCCCTCGAGGCCCATTTAAAACATGCGATATTTTAAGGTGTGCCCGGAGATTGAAGCGCTATTATTTCGCCGGATATAATCCACCTCAGTCACTTTGCGCGAAGTAATTTTGTTTTGCATGCAATAACACCCGGCCTGCCGGCCGGCCCGCGGCAGGAGCGGCGTCGGGGATGTATCTCTGCAATATCCGGTCTGCCGACAGCGTATCCGCGCGTATCCGCACTCCCGAGAGGCGGCGCGGCGCGGCGCGGCGCGGCGCGGGGCGGAGCGGAGCGGAGTGGAGCCATGTTGTTTTTTGTTTGCTGGTGCGGCGTGACCCCCCGATGATAGAAACACGAGAGTCAGGATGTGCTGCTGGTCAGGGCGGGGTGGGGAGGGGTGGGGTGGGGTGGGGCATTTATCGGCATGGACCGCGCGCCACCAATTAGGAATATTGAAATGCATGGGAGAGAGAGGGCGAGTCAAGGCGGAGGATGCCGGTCCTCTCCGTTCCGGTCCGGTCTCGGAGGGGAGTTCCCGGGAGTTCCCCTCGTAATGACGGGTGCCCTTCCGCACCCCGCCGCAACCGCGCGCCGCGCGCTGCCGCGATCTGTCTCAGCTGCAGTTTCCGCCTGCGGGCAATTTATGTCCCACAATCGAGCCCTACTTATCTTAAAATCTCACTAAGAACCGGATTCATTTTACTGCGCAACGTCCGCGTCGCTGAGCGCATGAGGTCGCAAACTTGAACCGTTCTTGCGCAAGTTGTTCTCCTCGCGCTGGGTCGGAGCCGAGATTGTTATGAGACAATCTCACTCTCCATTTAGCAGTGCGCGCGCCCGCTCCGCTCGCGCGGCTCTGAGTGTAATACGTTTGTTCAATAAGGATCGAGGAGCTGTTCTCCAACTATGTTCTCTCTCGGTGCGTTAGCTCTTGCGCAAAGTTCACGCCCGAGCATATGTGTCAGTGTGTCCGCGCGAGCGGGAGAGAGAGAGAGGAGCGAGCGAGAGAGGCAGGCAATATAGAGAAGGGCCTGAGGGCTGCAGAGACAATAACAATTATTCTCAAACCTCACCCCTCCCCTCTACTCTCTACTCGCGCGCGCCGCCCCGCCCCGCCCCGCTTCGCGCCCTGTCTCCGCGGGCTCCGCACTCACTAAACAATGCTCCGCCCACGCTCCGCCCCGCCCATGGCGCCCGGGGACCCGTGCGTGGTGGGCTTGGTACTGGCTAGCGTGGCGATGGGCACAACGACGCGGCTTTCGCTGATGTGGGCGCTACGACCCCTCGTCGCCGGAGCCTGGCCCTCGGCATGGCCTGTAGGTAAAGAGACCGCCCCCGGCCACGGCCGCCACAGCCCGCCCGCCGCCCCCAGCAGCCGCTGGCCCTGCACTGCACGCGCGACCAGTCATTGTCGGCAAGGCGAGACACGTGGCCTCGCACGTGTGGCCCCTACGCCCTACCCGGCGTGGCCCTAGCGGGGGACGCTCATGCGGCCGCAACGCCACGCCACGCCACTCCCCTCCCCTCCCCTCCCCACCACCTCTCTGACCGAAAGGAAAGGTGTGCTCACAGGTGTGGGTTACGTGCTCCACTGCTCCGCCCGTCTCCCGTCCGGCCACCACACCAGAGCCACCAGTATTTTTTTTTTTGCGGGGGCTGACCATATCTCTTTTTTTCCCCCGCCCGCCTAGCCACTTTTCGCCAACAAGCATACAGGCGGCGCTCTGTGTACAACGCCCGCCCCGCTCCGCCCGTGCCCGTGCGTGTCTGCGAATAGAGGGACCACCCCCGGGGCGGGGCAGGCGGGGGCGTCCCGTTCTCCCCCAACCCCCGCGCCACGCAGGTCTCCTCTCCACTGCAGGTGGCATGCAGCCCGTGCAGTAGGCAACGGCCTGCCGCGGGAGTGGAGATGGTTGCCTACCCTGCCTACAGCAGGCGCTCTCCCACCTCGCCTTCTTGCTCGAAGGGGGGCTCACTTCAAAAAAATCATTGTACGGTCCCCTAAAAAACAAAATTTAAAAAAATAATAGGAAAAAACATCAAGAAGAAAGATTCTAAAAATATTAATATCCCAGTCTACATTTCACCACAAGGTGAACCGACCCCGCTACGTGAATTCCGCAGTTACACACACTCTACCAGGCTCCAAAGAACAAGTACGTCTATACGCGAAAAAAAAAGTATTAGCTGGAGTGGCTGGAGGCACTAAGGTGAAATATCAGCTGCCTGAGCTAATTTTTTTTTTTGCTGTACTGGAAAACGCTTGATCTGGAATAGCAAACGCTAGTATCTTTATCAGGCAAAAATTAGCTGAGAGATAGGTAATATTCATCTGGTGCCATATTAGCTAATATATTAGCTATTATGGCGAATCTTTTTTTTCCCTTTCTTCGTTTATTCTTATAGTAAGCGTTACCTCGCCGTTTTTTTAAGGATTAGAAGACAAAATCATTCATGGCTGAAATAATACTTGTGTAGCGGGATCGAGTGCTGGTGAGGCGGAGCTGGGTCAGGCTTCGATGTGTTGGCGAGCAGCCCGGCTCTCGGCCCGGCCCGGCCCGGCCCCTCGATGTTCCCGGGCTTGTATCTGACCCGGTAGGGGCGGGGTGGGAGCGGGGAAGGGTGGTGGCGGGGACCCTGGGGCGTTCTCGTTGTCTGGCCCACCACCACCATGACCTGTCCCCCCCCCCTCCCCCACGCCATCCCCTCCCCCTCCCCGCGGGGCCGTGTCCAGAGCCTTGTCGGGGTCCCCGTCGGTGTACATGACATGACTGGGCGAGATCCGCGCGGGGGCGGCGGGCCGAGCTCCGGGCCCGGGGTCCCGGGGTTTTAATGAGTTAGTGCACGATGTGGTGGTAACAAAGCGTTAGTCCGGGAGTGGGGTCGAGGCCCGCCCCTTCAGCCCCAACCCCGTTCTGCACCCCCTCGAGGCGGCCACCCTGTAAGGGTGTTACCCGAGGGCAGGGTTGGGTACGTTACTTTAACGAGTAACGGCGTTACGGCGTTTTCGTTAACGTTAATTAACGTTAACGGGTAACGCATAGAAATTTGGGAAGTCAGTAACGTTAACGATAACGATTACTTTTTCTGCGTAACGACGTAACGGCGTTATCGTTACTTTTGCTACGCCAAGGGGCTCAATGGAAAGCGTGATTTCCCTAGACTTGCTGAACTGTTTCTAAAGTACAATACTTCCTTGCCGTCAAGTGCGAGTGTCGAAAGGTTTTCCTCATCCAGTGTACTCAGCTTCTCCAAACTTCGCACTCGCCTGAATGACAGCACTCTAGAAAGAGAGGTATTACTTAAGGTTAACAAGAAATTTTGGAAATGCTGATCTTACTTTGATATTATGTGACAGTTAAAAATTACTTTATTTTTCAAGAACTGATCTCTATTTATTATTCAGTGTACACTATTTTCCCTTTTTGCGGACTTTTATGACATCGGGGGTCGCTTAAAGTCGATGTAACGTTAACGCCGTTACAGCGTTACGAGTAACGTTAACGCGTTACGCTTCGGACACCCAGTAACGATAACTTAAACGATTACTTTTTGACGAAATTAACGATAACGTTAATCGTTACATTTTCAAAGTAACGTGCCCAACCCTGCCCGAGGGTGCCGTCTCCAGTGTTGGGGGCGGGGCGTGGCGGGGGCGGGACGCTCACGGCCCCCTCCGCAGTGGCATTCTGACCATCCCCTGGGCCGCTAGGGCTACCGCTAGCATGCGCCCCCGCCGGCCACGTCCGCCCACCACGCCTGCCCACCACGCCTGCCCTCGCCTCGGGAGTCAGAACCTGACTGGCATAATGCGGCCACCGAAATCAGGGCTATGGGGTTGAGGGGCGGGGCAGGGGGCGGGCGGGGTCAGCTGCTGGCCAGTCACATTCGGTCGCCGCGCCGCAGGTCGCGCCGAGCTTTCAAAGAGAACGAAAGGCCCGTCGACCGCTGTTCCCTCCCCTTCCCTACCGCCTCCAATCCCCTAAGCGCGGTCGAGTAGCTCGCTCACCACAAAAACGTCCGCGCCCGTTTTGTTCCATGTGTTTTCATTTCTCATTATTTCATTATATATTTTTTTTTCCCTTCATTCGGTGAGTGCGTTCTCACGCTCACGCCTCTCGCCCGGTGGAAACGGCTCTCACGAATAACAAGGGACAGAGTGCGGGAGAAGGAGAGGACGGGGGTGGCGCACAAAACCGCACCCAGCTCACCGCCCCCGCACCGCCCCCACAACGCCCCCACACCTCCCCCGCACCGCCCCTGCTACCGCACCACGCACGGCCGACGACGAATTTTGTCGCGTCGGATTTGAGTTGTGGCGCACGACGGTATAGCGTTGCCCTGCTCTGCCCCCCTGGTCGACGTCTTTGTTTGTTTCCTCCGAGAATCCCGGGGATAAAACTCGCTCGATGCAAAAGCAAAAGCCCCAGCAGCAGCAGCAGCGGCCGTTCACCTCGGGCGGGGCGGGGCGTTGAGTAGAAACGATGATAAAAAACAATGCACCAGGAAATGGTGGAAACGGCCCATTCCGTTCCACCACACCGCACCCCGCGCGTCCGGCCCGGCCCGGCGCCCGGCCCGGGGCCCGGCTATGCAGGGTTGTTCCGAACAAGCGCTTAGCTGTGACCTCTCTCTCTCTCTCTCTCTCTCTCGCTCCTTATGGCCGAGCCCCTTGAGTGCGACGAAGACAGACGAAACCGCTGTGCGGAATCACCCCCATGGTCGTGCCGGTGGGATGGGGCGGGCTTGGCTCTGAGTGCTGGGGATGGGTCTCTTTTGTATTGATGGGTCTTGACGCTGCCCTGCAGGGCCGCGCCGGGCCGGGCGCCGGGGGTCCCTGCGGGAGAGGAGACAGGGAGTGGCGCGCGGCGTGGCGGTGTCAGTCCTGCGCGCCGCCGATAAAGCGGCTCCATTATCTTTATTCACACTGGGCTCTGATGTTGCCACCCTCCCCGCCCTCCCCGCCCTACCTCCGCACTCCCATCTTCTTTTCTTTTCCAATAGCCTGCAGAATAGAGGACGTGCGGACAGTTTTATAAACGAGGGAAAAAAAATGTCTCGTTGCTCGAGTGGAGAGGAGGAGGAGGGAGGGGGTAGGGAAGCTGGATGCTGGATGCAAAGCAGATGCCGTCATGGTATTTTTTGAAGTAGACATTTCCGGAGTGTCAGAGTAGGCAGCAGGCATCCGCGTATACCGGGTTCTAGCATGTCCAGCCCCACCCCGCCCCGCCTTGCACTGCCCCCGCCACGCTCGCTGCCCGCAAGAGGAATACCACTTACGTGAAACTCGATCGCAACTCGCAACTCCTCACATCAAGCTACCGGCTCTTCGCCTGGGCGGTGCGGCGTGTCCGAGTCCATCTCGAGGGGGAAACAACTCGGATATTTTTTTAGACCTCGTACTTCAGGAAAATTAAGAAAAAATCAGAAAAATTTAGAAAAACTAAGATAAATAAAATAAGCCCGCTCTGAAGCTTTTTCAAAGCTGAAGGGCGCACTGGAAATGTACTAGTCACATTTCTCGCCCGTAATGAGCGGAATATTTTTTCATCGCTCAGTAAAAGTGACTTTCGCTAAAACGACTCAAATCGAGTCTTTTCTGGAATTTTTTAAATCGCTCCAAAAGAGTGACATTTGATGGTTTGACTCAAAAAGAGTCATCCAAGTGACTCTAATAGAGTGATGTTCATCCATGTCACTCTCCCAGGAGAATCCAAATTTGGTACAGAAAAGTCGCTCTCCAAAGATCGAAAAAGGCGACTCCTCCATTTTCAGTGCGGGCTACAATGAAGGAAAATTCTGAAACGTTTACGAAAAATTAGTAAAAATGCAAGTGAAAATTCAGAAAAATTCACGAAAATTCGCAAAATGTGTACACCAAAATTCAGAGTTATTTTTCCCTCGGTCCATCGGCAGATGCATGGATCGGGTTCGCCTGGCCGCTAGGGGCGCCCGCGGCCGGGGACAGCTTTCAGCCGCCCACCGACCGATCTCATCCGCGGATCGAGATAAAGATGGGCGTCATTATGGTGACGCGTTAGGAGCCTCCACGCTAGGCTGGGCCCGAGGTCAGGGGGTCTTCACCACCAGCGGGCCTGCAGTCTAGGGTGGGCTGGGGAGGGGCTGCGGCTGCGCTTCAGCAATCAATAACGCAGTGGCGACGACCGAACGTTGGCCCGCCCTGTATCATCAACATCAAGGAGAGGAACAATACACCGAGGGGGTTATTTTCACTCGGGATTTTCGTGTACACAATTTTACATAATCCGTGTATTACGCGGTATTATGCTGGCATTACACATGCATTTCTTCATAAATGTTACCGTTTTAGAGCATATTTTGGCATTTTCGGTATTACATTACGCGTAATACCCCGATCTTGTGTACACGGTATTACGGAAGTAAGTGAAAACCCCCTCGCAATGCCCTCGGCAAACTCACATAGTTTTCTGATACACACGGCCCAGTAAGTTGAAATTGTATGGTATACTAATAGGAGGATACATGTGAATGAAACTGAAGATATTCGGGGAGCGGGGGACATTTCCTAAGTTCAGTTGAAAGTACCGACGGAGTATTTGCTATTTCACCGCAAGTTGCAGAGCAGAACCCGTCCACAGGCAGGGTTCACCAGCTACCCCCTCCCCCTGCCGCGACCCGCGGGGCCGATTTGTCTCGACGCGAACACAGCATGTATCCGAATTGCCAGCGAAATGAAACGGTGCAGGGTAGTTTGGGTGGGTAAATAGGCCAGGCAGAGGCAGCAGGCCCCTGCTGCTGGCTGAGCCCTGGCTGGCTGCGCGGGCTGTCCGACCCGGCTGCCTGCCTGCCTGCCTGCCTGCCTGCTCGGCCGGGGTGACGGTGGAAAGGTGAAGCCATTTTCGTGATGGACGATTACGCCTGACGTACACTGCTCCCGCGAGCGTTTCCCTTCCAGCTGTCGTCGTTTCTGATGGTGTTGGTGTTGGCACCGCCGCCTCGGGGAGGATGAGGGCCGCCTCGGGGGGGATGAGGATGGAGATGTAGAAATATTAATAACAAGCGGATCAAGGTCCGGCAGCCTCGTCTCCAGAGCATCCGGGTCATTACCACGCCGTCGTCGTCGTCGTCGGCGACGCTCTGACGTTCCCGCGGGCTCGTCTCCACCCCGCCCCCTCCCACCCACCTCCCCTTTTCTTTCCTTGTCTCTCTCTCTTTGCTCACTGTGGCTTTCGCTCATTTTCCTCTTTTTCTCCCCCTCCCCTCTGCCGCCACTCGCTCTCACTCGCGGTGTCGCGTCATTTGCTGCTTTTCTCCAACACGACCTCGCCGCGCCTCCCCTGGAGGGCAGGACGGGGCACCGCCGCAATATTCTCGACTAAATCCAGGATCATTACAGCACAACGAGCGGCAATCTCTCCCCCCTGCTCCTTCCTACCTATTCCCTACCCCCTCCCCCTCTATCCCCCACTTACCCTTTCCCGACCCCCCGCGGCGCCGCCCTCGGGCACATCGAATAAGCAGACAAGACAAGAAACAAATTATTCTTTCCCGATGAATATTTCAGCTCGCGCTGAGAATTGCACATAAAACTGCGACCCCGACAACCATGCCCCTCACGACCCCGCAAGCATCCCTCCCTTTCCCCTCGTCGTAATTTGACCTTCCTTTCTCCTATCATCCTAACCGCCCGGCTGGAGGGCTGGAGTTGCCTGCCGTGCCCTGCCAGCACGCCCGCCTCACCCTTTCAGGCGCCAGCGACTCCTCCCCCCCCCCCTGGCCCCCTAACCACATCCACCCCACGCCTCGCACCCCTTCTGCGCCTCGCGTTGCTGTCTATATTTTAGAGACGTCATCTGCTCGCAAACAGCGTGAAACTCCTCCGCATTTATAACAGCATTTGTCGCCTCTTCACTCCCCCACCCCACCTCCTCCGAGCAGGGCTTCCCCGCTAGGCGCAGGCGGGGCGGAGTGGCGTGGCTCGCGCCCCGTGCCCTGCTGGTGCATTCCATGATGGAGAAGATGCTCTGAGACAAGTGGTTTCCGAATTGGACTAAAATTTTTGTTTGCACTCCCAGGCTATTCATAAACAAATATGCCCCCCCCCCTCTCCCGATTTTTCGGAACTATTTTGGGGCGTTTTGGGGTCTTCACCAATGGATTTTTCCTCAACACAAAAAAGAAAAAAAAAAGAAATAGAAAAAATTACACTGGAAACCCAAGTGTGTGGATGTCGCACTCGCACACTTGTTGGTGTGCGAGGATTCATTCGTACACCTGGCCGCTTGAACGTGTGAATTTTCCTAGGATATTCACACGTTTGAGTGGCCAAGTGTACGAATGAATCCTCGCACACCTACAAGTGTGCGACATTCGCACACTTGGATTACCAGAGTACCTTTATTATCACACTTAACAATTGCAAAGTATGGTGAGGGTCATTTGTTTAAGGCGAGGAAAAAAATTATGTGTTATTTTTGGTCGTTTTTGCTCATTTTGCCTGCCAAAACGGCGGTTTGGTTGGGTTGGGTATATTTCTTTTAACTCTCAATTCGCTCAGCAACTACGTGCCTGCCGCACGTACTCTTAGTGTTAAAAAGCTCCAGCTGGTTCTTAGATTCATTTAAATGTGAAATGCTGTATGTCATTTATTTCAATTCCAATATAAAATCATGACGTAGAACCCAAGCACCCAAATCTGACACCAAATAGAATTGGAAACCCTAAAATATCTGGAGAAAAATACTTTTTGTTTATAACTAGCCTACAAGTGTAAACAAAAAAAACAAGAAGCAAAGATGTCAGTTAAAAGTAGAAGCCTTTACTAATATCAAACATGTTTGATATTAAAACTGCAAGCTCGTTCTTTACATGTAAACTTTCAAGAGAAATTGTGTTCAGAAAGAAATATATGGAAACCAATGTGACAATTAGAAAGGCCATGATGAACCTAGGAGAAATAATTTGCTTTAGGATAAAAATTTTGAAAACCTAAAACTTTAGGTTGAAGGCAGCGGCTCAACACACCTCTTTTGGCTTAAAATGCCTATAAAAATAACCACTTGATACGCGAATACCCTCAAAGCAATTTAACACTTACGCATTCATCAACAAATTCAACACAAAACTTCATCAAGGGAAGAAAAGAAATATTAAGAAAATCCAGTTTCAAGTGAAGCAGTAACGGGTGGCTGTTGTCATAGTAACCCAAACATGTTCATTTAAAAATTTGATTTTCTTTAAATTTTCTTCATAAAATGAACTTTGTTGTTTTAGAATGTTGTTTATATTAGAGTGAATAATTAGTATCTGAATGCACGCTGAAAAACATTTTGTTTTTAGTACATATCTTCTAACCTATAACCTCCAACTTAAAATTATAATTTTCTCAGAATTTTAAACATAAAGTTAAAAAAAATCTCATAGTGTTTCTACTAGGCGTATTGCGGCCTTTCTAAATATCACATTGATTTTGGTGTACGTGCTGTACATTCTGAGATCAACCCTATCACGCCGTTACAGTCGTGAGCACAATACTCGTTCTGAACACTGTAGCTTTTAGAAGTTAGTGTGTAAAGAACGAGTAAAAAATACTTCATTTACGGATTAAAGAACGTCTTTCAAGCTTTAAAATAAGTATACAGTTATGTTATTTAGTAATGTGGTTTGTGAGAAAAGGTAGGTCACTAACAAAACCAAGTTTTGAACACAATACTCGTTCTCTTCACATTTACCTAAGATGTAGATACTGTTGTAAAGAACGAGTAAAAAAAAAATGGTCCAATACTGAAACCACTTGTCTCAGGGCATGTTTATCTCGCCATTATGGAATAATATGCACCTGCTGCGCTCAGCTGAGCGGTGGCAGGTGGGGCGGGGCGGGGAGGTGTGGCGCTGGGTGTATCGCGCGTTGAAATCAGAGGCGGGGCGGAAGCAGCAGCAGCAGCAGCAGCAGGCGACAAGCACACAGAGCCGAAATGAAGATAAAGAAGGGGGCGGCGTGGCTTCCTTTACACCCTGTCCTGTCAGCAGCAGGAATTTCATTACACCGCGTCGCACTCTTGCCTTTCATCACATTTTCGAAGATGGTACATAATTTTCCCTGCGAGGGGAGTGTGCTCGGGGTGGACAGTGCTCCTCGCGAAGCGGTGTGGCGAGGAAGGAAGGCAGGAGGGGTCTGCTCGCGACAAGGTGTTTTATTTTTGTCGTCCGCTCCGGCCACGCTCCCCCCCCCCTCCCCCCCGGGCACTCACAGGGAGGAGTAAAGCGGAGAGGGGCCAACACCTTAGAGGTGACACCGCACGGCGCCGCACCCGCCTGCCCGCGACCGCCCGCGACCTGCTCGCCCGCCCCCCCCCGCCCCGCCCCGCTCTGGCCCCGTCGCGCCAGTCCCGTCTCCGTCGCGTTGCCGTGGCACACTCAGTTAACTTCTCCGGCGAGGTGCCGTCATGTGACTTGCGGAAGGCGAGGTGTCCCTCTGGCGCTGCCCCCGGCGCGGCCCTCGCCGAGTCTGCCCGAGTCCGAGTATCCAGAGGGGAGCGCGACGGATGGCCGAGGATTTCCCGAGGACAACGCTGAATTTTGGTGTGCAAATTTAGGGAATTTTTGTCACTTTTTGTTAATTTTTTCTGAATTTTTGCTTCTATGATACATGCATTTTTATGAATTTATCTGAATTTTCCTGAATTTCTCCGAATTTCCTTATTTTTTTTAAAAAAAAATACGAGGTCTACAAAATTTTCAGAGTTGTTTCCCCCTCGGGATTACTCGACAGTGTTGCCAGAAAGTTAGGCAAAAATCCCGCCCAATACACCTGTGCGTAACGGGACTGTATCTCCGCCTGCCTGCTAGGCAACTCCCCTGCACTCGTGCACAAATGTTGCCTAGTAGGCAGGCGGAGATACAGTCCCGTTACGCACAGGTGTATTGGGCGGGAATTTTGCATAACTTTCTGGCAACACTGTTCCTCGAATCCCTCTCATCCTTTTGAGTAAGCTCACGCTCCCCCTCGTGAACTCAAGCAAAAGTCGCGCCATGTAGTTCGGTATTTGCAGCTCAGCGAAGGCGAACGGTCACTAACGGTATTGGAAGGCACCAGTCACTATTGGCAGTAAGTGTCTAGAGTACGGGGTGGAAGCGGGGCGGGGAGCCACGGTTAGCGATGCGGAAAGAAACCAGAAGACACCCTATCAAATGTCAGAAGAGTGCAAAATACTCTGATTTGCATAAAGTGACTTGGCTGTAATGATTTTGTTCGAGGTTTCGTTTTGGCAGGTTGTTACTTCATCATGTCTTATTCGTTAGTCTATGCACTCGATTTTGAGGTTATGGAAGTTAATCTGCTTGATTGTTACACAACATATTTTCGTTTTGATGAACTAAAAAACTATGCATCCCCAGAGATACTAAAAGAGAACAGCTTTTAATCTTTTCTCTTTGTGCATTCTTCAGTTTTAATGCAATTTTGCCTGTCAACTCCCAGATCTGACTCATATTTCTTCATTTAAGATTTACGTAGAATATTCACACACATTGATGCCACGTTCCTCATGACATTGTTCGATGGAGATCTTCGAACCCCATTATAATTGTATTTTTACTTCAACTCAGAATAACTTGATTAATGAGAGCTCAGCTCTCTCGCTCTTGTCAAACTGTCACATATCTGAGTGCAATTAAATACTCCATAGAATCTGCGAGGAATCCCAATAATCATTGTGGTAATATTTATGTCTATCAAAATGTCAATTTTATTGAACCTTTTGGTTTTCACATTGTTTATGTCCTGCCCTGCCTCCCTGAGTCCCTGCAGCGCAGCTCTTTCATTGCAGTCTGTGTATGAATGTTTTGAGCTGCACCACTTCCCAGTGCCAAGCAAGGCCATTGCTAGGGCGGGGGCGGGGGAGGAGAGAACTGGGAGGCAAGTCCTTCAAGTACTTCATGTCGGCGCCATGAGCTCCCGCCCTCCCGCTTCTTCCTCCGCTGTCTGCGCTAGGAGCCGCTCGCCTGGCTGCAGCGCCCACTCCATCCACAAATCAACACCTGCTTCAACCGAATAACAAAATGAACAAAATTTCAAAATAGCTGGCTAGCCAGGAAGTGATTTGTAATTACTGCTGCGAGGGCGGGGCGCTCTGCGGGCTTATCTACTGGCCACTGGTCCGTGCGGCCCGTGATTGTTTGTTTAGGGAGGATTGCTTCCCCTCGCCGCGGCGCGGCGTGGCGCGCCACGCGTGACCGACACTGACCAGGCCGCGTCTGCTCTGTTTCAGCCACCGCCCCCGCCGCCCCCGCCGCCCCCGCCGCTCCCGCCCACTTGGCAGCTAGCCGCTGGTGAGCCTGGTCCTCGGCAGGACGGGCCGGGCGGCCTGCCCCCCCTCGGCGCCGACGACCATGCCGACGCCGCCGCAGTGACATCGTGGTGGCCGCCACCTCGCCTCACCTCGCCTCGCCGCGCCGCCCCCGCGCGGGTGGACCCCCATAGGTATGAGTATACCCGCTGCACTCGGAACCGCCCAAGTGGCGGCGAGCGGCGACGGCCTTCAGGCCGAGGGGGAAACAAGTCTGATTTTTTTTGCATCCCTCGTAACTCAGAAAAATGCAGAAATATTCGGTAAAATTCAGAAAAATAGGAAAATTTTATGCAATAGTTGCAAAAAGATAAACAAAAATTCAGAAAAATTCAAAAAAAAAGGTACACCAAAATTCAGAGTTGTTTCCCCCTCGAGAGCGACTCAGGAGGACTCTGAGAGCCTTCTCATCGCCCTGCCTGACCCTATGGTCCCCCTATGCTCTCCTCTGCCCACAGCAGCGCGCCCCAGGCCTCGCCATGTACTCGTGCCCGTTCAGCCAGCTGTCGCTGAGCGACAACCGCAGGGGCAGCCAGGATGGCTCCCGGGGCGCGGCCTCGGCCTCATCGGCGTCGGCCTCGGTGCCCTCGCGCCAGGGATCGCTGCAGGCGGGTGCGGCGCTGGGCGTGGCCCTCGTCGAGGAGGACGTCGAGGACGTGAGCACCCTCAAGCTCAAGCACCTCAGCGAGGTCGTCTCGCTCCTCAGCGACCCGCCGGTGAGTTGGACACTACTTGTCTCTCTCTTGTTCCGAGCAGCAGCCCGTCCGACCCGACCCCGACAGACGGGCGCTCCGTCCTCTTTATCACGGAGGGGGCCGCATGTTTTAAAACTCGCCACTTAAATACTGTCGGCGACATCGCGCTTTGCGTGCGGATTATCCCGGTCTAGCGCAGGTATAATGAGGCCCTTTACGCGGGCGGCGAGGTGCGCGGGGCGCGGGGCGGGGCTGGGTGTGCTTATTACTGCTCGCCGAGCGCGCCGCGCGCTCCGGAGGCCATCGCTGCTGTAGTCCGTGTCCCCCAATCCCTGTTTCAGATCCACCACCGCACTCTCTGTATATATCTGCCGCTGGTCCACAGAGGGTTCAGGTCTAGCGCTTTCGCAAACACGTTGGCTGGTGCCAACACTAACCCTCCCTCCCTCCGCCCAGCCCCGCTGCTGGCTGACCACAGCTGGGACCGACACACTCTGAGCGCGCTTGTTTGCGGACGCTCCGCCGTGATGGAGCGCGCAGCACCACCACCACAAAAATTGAAAGTGACAAAAACAACGCTGCGTTTAGTGGATTAGCCGCGTGGTCGCCAAAGATTCGAGCTGGGTGCGCGGGTCCGGGCGCGCCATGTCCGCCGCACATGGTTGTCGTCGGGGTGGTCGCGTTGCTGCTGCTACTGCGGATGATGTCCGCCATATTGATCAGACTCCGGTGAATGGACGATCGTATCTCGAAGAGGGATTGCGGGGTGGGGAGAGAAGGTCTGCGGGGAGGGGAGGGCCAGGACGGGAGGGGCGAACTGATGCGAGAATTTTGCGACCAATAAAGCGAAGCCGATAAACTGCTTTGCAGTTCGGAGGCGCCTGGACCGTGAATGACCTTTACGCCCAGCCCTACACCAGCGTAACGCAAGGCACGGGCAGGGCAGGGCAGGGCAGGGCACGGCCGCCTTGCTCGCATCCGGTTCCGGGCCGGCGGGAGAGGGGCGCTCTCGACCCGACTAGGCCAGCTGCGGCGCGGCGCTGCCCCCCTCCCCCTCCCCATAGCACTGCCTCGCTTTGTTTAGATTATGATTTATCTCACTATATTTACGGGGCCGCGCCGCGAATATGAAATGCAATAAAATGCTCTGCGGGTTTTGTCGGCGCCGCGCTTCGTTCCCGCTTAGTCGGCGTCCCGCCCATGATTAACGGAACAATCATCTGAATGTTCCGGCCGGCGGGTGCCGGGCCGAGGCCGGGACCGGCATTAGCACCCCGAGCACACCCTGCGCTGCGGTGGCGGTGGGGCACACCCCTCGTGCACCCTCGAGCACACACTGAGGTATGCCCTGCGGCAGTGCGGGGGAATTATACCATTTCTTCGGTTCCCTCGGCGTTTCTTCATTCGACATTCAACTTTTTGCTCGCTCACCCTAGTCTGCCTGCGCGCCACTGCCGACTCCGACACTATAACCACAACAGACTTGGCAGTCCGAACAGCTTTGCTGCCGCCCCCCGCCCCACCGCCCCCCACCGCGCCCCCACCCCGCACGTACGTGTAGGGGTTTAATATCTCTCGAGATGGTAGTAGCAGCGCCCAGAGCAGCGGCCTGGCCCGGCCGGGCCGGGCATCTTGGCAATAGCGGAGAATAGCAAAACCTCTGCCGGCTGCAACAACATTATCCCGGCCGCTTCGCCTCTCCCCGCCCTGCCCAACCCCGCCCTGCCCTAAAGGCCGTGCTGAAGGCGTTGCGTGGATCGATGCCCTAGTGCTGCGCGATACAGCGGCGCACGCCGGCCCCGCCCCGCCTGGCCTCGGCCTGCTACACCCCAGGCCACCCGGGCCCTGGCAGCACGTTGCTTTGGTCCTTCTTGTTCTCCCTCCGTTTCCCCCCGCCCGACAT
Source organism: Frankliniella fusca (assembly GCA_029379305.1). Lineage (NCBI taxonomy): Eukaryota > Metazoa > Arthropoda > Insecta > Thysanoptera > Thripidae > Frankliniella > Frankliniella fusca. The sequence goes on from JAHWGI010001409.1 coordinate 500,472, forward strand.
CCCCTCCCCTATAGCTTGCAGGTGCGCCTCGCTCATTGCCATCCATAATTGTCGCGGCCAAACTGGGAAATCTCGTGGAGTGGGCCGGGCCGGGCCGGGCGTGGCTGATTCCGCACAGGGGTTTCTCCCTTCTGTCCTCGTCGCACTCATGCGGCACGGCCATAAGCTGCAAGAGAGAGGACACTACTGCGGAACGCTTTTCGGAGTCGGCCTGCTGGGCCTGGGCCCTGGGCCACGTTCCAGGCGCCGAAGACCTCGGCTCTGCGCCGCGCTCGACACTCTCGCTAAGACCGCGGTATTAAACACGATCACAACCCACCTGGCCGGGGGCCAGGCGGCCAGGCACGGCCTCCTCAGCCTCGTAACCAGCTTCGACACAACGCCCATGACACAGGCGGGAATCGGATTTGACGTTTCGCAATAAACCTTGCCGATATGAGTGACAGAGAACGAAGCGGCGAGCCTGTTGGTCAAAGAGTGCCCGGTGCCCGGTGCAGTGCGGGTCCGTTCGTTGTAGCCGCGGGGGAGGGGAGAGGGGGGCGAAAATCACTCCTACAAAATGTGTATGATAATTTTTGTAAATTTTTGTTTTTGTTTTTTCTTATGAGTTTTCAAGAAAAATGCTGTCACTTTTTGATAAATTTTAATCTTTTAACACAATTTCTAAATTTTGTCAATTTTATTCCGGTGTTATGTTTATTTTCCCTCAATATTTCGGATTTTTCTGTATCTTTCTTCTTGATTTTCACATATTCTTAATTTTTTTAATTTTTTTTTTCGGGGTCGCACAATGATTTTTCGAAGTGACCTCCCCCTCGGTTATAGCAGCTCGGGCGGCGGAGTTGGCGCATGCAGGGCATGGCGCGCCCCCGCCCCGCCCCACCGCTCTGCAGAGAACGCCTGCGAGGTGTGGTGGGCAGGGCGGGCGGGGTGGTGCCCGCTCGGGTAGCGGCGCGACGCGGGGCTGTCGCGGAGGGGTGACTACTGGCACTCACCTTGACCTCCGCGCCCTGCCACTTCCCTGCCCTGCGTGCTGCGCGCGCCTCACTGTATTCGCCTGACTTTTGAGCTGCCCCAACAGCGCTCCATTCGCTCCATTCCCGCCCGCGCACCTCGCGTTCTTTTTGTGCGTGTTTTGAAAATTAATAAACGCAGCCATGTATGTGAGCTGTTTTTGGCTGGTTTTCCCTTGGGTCTGCCGCCCCGGCCGCCCCGTGCACGCAATAAAAAATTATTCGCGTCTCAGCAAAAAAATAAAAATAAAAAAAATAAAGCAGGTGTACTAATTGTTTTTTTAGGTGTATAGGCGCAGCTAATTTTTAAGCTACCGTGCTTATATTTTCTAGCTACCCTGCTATTTATTTTTCCGCTGTATTTAGTTTTTAGCCGTAGTACTAATTTTTCACATTCTATATTCCAGCTGAGCGTTTTTTTTTCTTTCCCGTGTGTGGCCGGCGTGCTGTGCGATGCAGTGCCGGGTGCCTGCGGCCCTGCCTGACCTGATAGCGCGTCCTGCTGCCCCTGCCGTGCCCTGCCCTGCCCTGCACGACCCTGGCCCCGTGTCGAAAACGATGAGCGTTATGGTTGCGAGCGAGGAGCATCCATGGGCTGCAGGAGGGAGGGGAGGCCCTCCCCCCCCCTCCCCTGGCCGGCGTGGCTCTGCCGCTCGCGTGACTCGGAAGGATTTCACCGGCGCGGAGCATGGCCCTGGCGGCTGGCGCGGTGCGCGGTGTATTCGACGGGACGGCTGACTCTACCCTCGGAGGTGCGGGATGCCTTTAAATGTTAAGCGCCCTCAATAATGCAACCCGAATTGGGTGACCGGGTGACTTTCCTCCACCACCAGCTCCAGCACCACGGCCGCCGCGGCCCCCGCCAGCAGAAGTCGCGTACAGCCATAACTGCGCGACAACAGCAGCAGCAGCATTGCGCGAACAGCAAAGCGTTTTGCGCGGAATCATGCAATCGTAATACCTTCTCGCCCACTCTGCTCCGAGGCGGCGCGGTGTGGCGGCGGCGCCCTCATTGTAATGAGTAATAAAACGTCCCCCTCTCATCCCGCCCCCTCCTAGACTGGCGCCCCCCCCCCTCCCGTCCCTCTCGCACCGGAAAGAAAAGGGGTGGCGGGTGGCGGGGCGGGGCAGGGCGGCTCCAGACGGACGGACGGGGACGGGCTTGGTGGACCGTTATAATACACCTCCACACACCCGCTCCCCGCGGTCTCTCTGCGGCGGCGGCGGGGTGGCGCCGTCAGTCCCCGAGGAGAGAAGAGAAGAGCAGAGCACGGAGGAGTCCAGGCAGAGCTGTGATTCCTCCTGGACCCCCCCCGGCCCGGCCCGGCGCGGCGGGGCAGGACGGCGCGCGGCTTTATGGTTTGTTGTCTCCTTGTTCTGCCAGCTGCGCGCGGCCCGGCCGCATAGGTCTTATACCTCACTGTTCAAAATCCCGTAACATGCTACGGGACGCACCGTAATTTTTTTTTACGGCCGCCTGTATTTCTTAAATACGGGAGAAATCCGTAGTGGAAAGTTACGGGCATTTCCGTACCTTTACTTCAATGCAATGGGTCAAAGGTCTCCGGGGGTCCTTAAACACAAAATAAGGGATTTTGGTGTACGGGACGGTCCGTAATTTCAAAGTACGGGAAGGTCCGTATTTTTCTGGTACGGTCGTCCCGTAAATTTTAAAACGGTTAAAAACCGGCTAACAAATTTCCGGGCCATCCCGTCAAAATTCCCGTTGTAATTTTTGACAGTGGCTCCTCGTCGTGGAAATGCCAATAATACGAAACTCGCGGACAATGGAATAACCGCGGGGTGGGGCGGGGCAGGGCGGGGGGAGCGACGCGGCTGGCGTGGCGTGGCGCGCTGCTGCGGTGTGCTGTGTTGTGGTGCATGGCAGTGGGGGCGGGGCGGGGCGACCAGTAATTAGGGAGGCATGCGGGCGTGGTGTTCCTCTGGAGGAGCGTACAGCCTCACGGCTCGCGGCGGCGCGGACCGGCCCAGCCCTCTTCACTCGCGGCGGCGCGGCAGGCATTTCGATCCGTATAGAGTTGCGCTCGGGCCGGGCCGGGCCGGGCGGGCCGCCAGCCGCCAGGTCGGTTGGTCCGCGGGAGCGAGGGAAGGGAAGGGGGAGGGGAGGGGAGGGGAGCGGTATTTGATGAGGGCCTGCTGCTGGCCAAGCTGGAGTTTCCTCGCGCTTGCGCGCCCTCCCCGCCGTGCCTGTGGGCCTGGGCCCGGCTCTCTCCCGCCGCAGTGTGTGGTGGAGCGGGCTGCAGGGCGCGTAAACCTGCCTGCCTGCCGGGCCGGTGTAACAGCAGATTGTTACCCGTCATATACCCGCGGTACAAACCCCCGTGGGCATCTGTATCCCCTTGCCGCGTACACTTGTATACATTTGTTCTACTCGGTGATTTGCACTCCAGAGTACAGGGACGCCTAGGCGATTTGAACCCCCTGTACGCGGGCGCGGCGACGTCTGGTCGGCTCCTCCAGGGATTTTCTGTTTCATTCCTCCCGACGCGAACCTGCAGAGCGATTCCGGTGCGCGCACTCGTAGGCCCACTCTGTGAGTGCGAGGGAGCCAGAGCGCCCTCGCACTATGTCGGCAGACTCCTTGAGGGCGAGAGAGACTGAGCGAATAGTGCGCGCACCGGAATCGCTGTGCTGGACCCGGGCCCGGGCCTCAGCTCCCTCGTTCTCTTACCCCCAAGTGTCTGTCAGGCACTCCAACGGCCGCGGGCGCGGTGCGGCGCAGCGCGCGCGGCGTCCAAACTTTGTTCAATCCTTCAACGTAAAGCCTGCGTCGCACCGACAGAGCGCCCCGCCCCGCCCCGCCCCGCCCCGCCAGGCTCTCAGCCTTGGGCTTTGACCCGACTTTTCTTTGTGTTGGAGTTTTATGCCCCAAATCTCAGAAGGAAATAGATCGGCGCTGCGACAGACACGGCGGGCGATGCGGCCCCAACACGGGAGAGAGGATGAGCTGGGCCTCGCGAACAGGAGGGCGCGTCGGGGCGGGGCGGGGTGGGGCAAGCCGGGTCGGCAACCCGAGATCAAGACCGAGCGCGGCCACACAGGAAAAAAAATAAAGATTGCGATCCCCGTTGTTTGTCAACACGATATTTTGTTACCAGACCAGACGGAATAGGCCTTGGGGAAGGAAGCAGTATATTGAGAAATGTAGGACATGGGAAAAACAGAGAGAAAGAGAGAGCGAGAGAGAGAGAGAGAGAGAGAGAGAGAGAGAGAGAGAGAGTGAGTGATAGTGATAGTGACGCGCAACGTCGTGTGTGCGCATGCGCTGTGTGCTCACATAAAACGCACTTCGTGTCGATAATTGCGTTTGCTTTCCATCCCAGTCATTCCTCTCTCGACCGTCGGCGTCGTGTTCGACGACTCCCGCACGCCTCGCCCCTTTCCTCGTCCCCGCGCCCTTCTCTATTGTCACCGAGCCAAGCTCGACTTGTCAGCGTGCTGAGGCTGGTGAAAAGGGGGGAGCGGGGAGGGGGGTGCGTTGGAGACGTGTACCGCCTGCGCCACGCACAGCGCCCTGCGCCCTGCTTTTGTGGACAAGGGTGGTTCGGAGCATGGGGTGGCTTGCTTCAACAACCACTCTAGAAACTCCTTATGTGCGGCAAGTCGAAATGATGTCATTTCCTTTCCATCTGCCGATTTTCCTTCTTTGCTCTCATAGTGCCACGCCTGACCATGTCAAGAAGCGCCAAATTTGTCAGTTTAGAAGGAAACGAGATGAGGCGCGAACCCTGTCTCGACCACGACGTCCAGTCCAACCCCCTTGAGTTTGCTGTGCTCTGCTCGTCCCCTTCGTCCTTCATTTCCCCCAGCCGCCATTCTGTCCTGCCGGTCCCGCCCTGCTCCTGCCCTGCCCTGCCCCGGCGCTCTTGACATTTGCGGACGCTCCGTGGCCGTGGGCGCGGCGGGAAGGGCCGGGACGGGTAAAGGAGAACGCGATCGACCCAAACAGGCGGCTGGCGCTGGTTGGTGGGCCCCGATGAAATCAGTATTTGCCCAAAGTAACGAGACTAGTGAGCAAACAACTTGCAGCGACCGCCGCCAATCCGGGGGAAGAGAGGGGGGGGGGAGGAGACAGACAGTCCTAAGAACAGGGGGAAGGGGGCCGGGGGTGAGGGTGAGGTTCGGGTCTGAGTCCGATCCGTCCTGGAGCTTTGTGCAGCTGGACCGCCCCGCGCAGCCGCTCTCCAAGTGCCGTCCACTCGGATTAACAACCCAGCCGACCAGAAAAGGCTCGTGGTGGAGCGGACGGCACTCGTAGCAAGGCGGTGCGGCACGGCGAGGACACGGCGTGTACACTGCGAGATGTGGTGAGGACAAGGCGAGGTGCGGCGAGGACTGGGCGGGGCATCGCGAGGGCAGAGGGCAGGGTGAGGACATGGCGAGGCACGGCGAGGACAGGACAGGACGAGGACACGGCGAGGCCGAGGGGGGAAAACAACTTTGAAATTTTAGTTTGCAATTTTTGTGTATTTTTATTGTATGTTTTACAATTTTTGCTTTGCGCTGCTCTTTTTGAGAGTTTTTGTTAAATTAGGTGAATTCTGTCCACATTGCTCTGAATTTTTCTGCATTACGTACGACCGAGGTGTGCAAAAATTTCAGATTTGTTTCCCTCTTGGCCGAGGCAACGGCGAGGATACGACGAGGACGGTGTTGGGGTATGACGAGGACGGGACGTTACCGCGCGGCTGCAGATGGCACCGCAGACGCCCAGCTGCTCCCCCCCTGGTCCGCACCAGCTAGCCTAGCACGGTCCGTTGCAGTCCGCCGCTCGCGTCGCTGGCACTTATAGCGGAACTTGAGCTTATCGCTGCGGATAATTCCGCGCGGGCTGGGAGAGCATATAGGCGCGTTGTGAGGCGGCACACAGGCAGGGGGGGGGGGGGCGATGTTAGGCGCGGTTTTAGGTCCGACTGAGAAAGGGGGGGGGGAACTTAGGGGAGAAGCACTCCAGGTTGCCTACATTCAGGGGTTTTGTCGCACAATTTGTCTACTTGTCAGGCGGCTATCTAGAGATCGATGTGTGGGGCACTACCCCCAGTGCCCCCTCCCCCCACCCCCACCCTAAAACCGCCCATGGCGCCTGCCTGGGACAGGGTCGGCCTCCGCGCGGCGGGGGAGTCGGGCTGGGCTCGGGTTATGAACTGAAAGGGCAGGGCAGGGTTCCCTCCTGGGGAATGTAGAGAGTCACCTTCCCACCAAGTTGCAAACCAACTCTCTCTCTCTTTTGCCCTCCTCCCACCCCGCCCCGCCGTGTGCCGTCCCTTGCCATGGTCGTATCTCTCCGCCTCTCTTGCACTCACTTCATCTAAGCCCCCACGAGGGACCAGCAGGCTATTTGCTCCGCCCTGCCTACCACCGCCCCCGCCCCTGGGCCTGGGCCGCACTCTCTGCCCGTACAAAGTACTCCGCGCCCCACTGTGCGCCGTGTGAGCCAGGTCTGAGGCTATTTCTTTATTGCACCGGCCCGATCCCTATGAGTTGAGGGAGGGTGAGAATATTGTCTTTTGCCTTGTCCTGCAACGGAATACAGGAACTCCTGCTCATTTTCGGCCAGGCCCCGCCGCGTCCTGGCACTTCCGCGACTGGCTCTTAAGAGGCGCCGTTTCTTCCCTCTTTTTGCTGAATTTAACGGGACTGTCTCTGTCTCGGAGACGTCCAATTGACAGGGGGGGGGGCGAGGGAGGAGGCGAAGAGAGGGAGGGGGGAAATGGAACTATCGTTCATACTTAGCGAAAATGCGAGGAAATTTGATTATTCTTTGTCTGTCAATCGCACGAGAAAGCCTTTTATTCTCGCAAGGTCCCTTTGCTATGCGAGGCGCGGGGCGCACGGGGAAGGAGGTGGAGGAGCGGAAGGGGGAGGGGGGGTGCCGCCGGGGCCATCACGCCCATAACAGGGGCGGGGCGCGGCGGGGGAGGCGCAGCAGTGGGTAGCCGCCTGGCCCAGCCTAGCCCGGCCGCGACCCGGCCCGACCCGACCCTTCCTGACCCCGAGAAGGAGGTGACCTACATTTTGGAAATCCTGACGAAGCGAGGGTGGTGGTGTGGAGCCGCTGGAGCCGCTAGAACAGCTGGAGTCACTGGAGCTGCTGGAGCAGGTCGAGCCGCCGGAGGCGCTGTAGATACTGGAACCGCTGGAGCCGCTAGAACAGCTGGAGTCACCGGGGCTGCTGGGGCAGGTCGAGCCGCCGGAGGCGCTGTAGATACTGGAGCTGCTGGAGCCGCTAAAACAGCTAAAGTCACCGGTTCTGCCGGAGTCGCCGGAGCTGCTGGAGCAGGTCGAGCCGCCGGAGCCGTTCGATACGTTGGAGCCGCTTGAGATCCTGGAGCTGCTGGAGCGACTAGAATAGCTGGAGCCACCGGGGCTGCTGGAGATGCTGGAGCAAATCGAGCCGTCGGAGCTGCTGGAGATCCTGGAGCTGCTGGAGCGACTAGATCAGCTGGAGTCACCGGGGCTACTGGAGATGCGGGAGCAGATCGAGCCGCTTGAGATACTGGAGCTGCTGGAGCGACTAGAATAGCTGGAGTCACCGGGGCTGCTGGAGATGCTGGAGCAAATCGAGCCGTCGGAGCTGCTGGAGATCCGAGCTGCTGGAGCGACTAGAACAGCTGGAGCCACCGGGGCTGCTGGAGATGCTGGAGCAGATCGAGCCGCCGGAGCTGCTGGAGATACTGGAGCTCGTACACGCTAGGTCCTTGTCCCCGCTGCGCAGGGTAATGGAGGACGAGAACTGCGTTAGGGATCATTAACCAACTAGGGGCGGGGCGCTGAGGGGGGTGCGGGTTAGTATTCATGTCCGGGGGGGCTGGGCTGAGCTCTGACCTGGGACCGGCTGGACCCGCCCGCAGGCAACTCTTTGCACGACTTTGTGGAATCGCCTGAGGATGGCCACAGGAACTCCTCAGGAATACCGGTACAGAATCCCACTCGATAAACCTGGGCGCCCTGCTAAAGTATTCTTCTCGCATTGGACTCTAGGTAGGACTTCGCAGGACTGCGGGTCTGGGGCACCACCAAAAGGCGGCCAACTCAGAAAAACCGTGCGCACAGAAATACCCGCGTATTTCTTCAAGAATACAAGAAATACACGAAAAATACAAGGAAATACATGAGAACATTAAGAAATTCATCAAAAGACTTCTCTTAAATACAAGAAAAATACAAAAACAAGGGCCAAATAGAACACAAAATGAATTTTGTGATAAGTATGGAACTCGTTCTTTACATAATTATGTGCTACAGAGGTAGGAGTGTAAAACGTGATGTGAGTCGAGTGAAGACATTTTCATCTCAGATTTCATCACAGTTCGTGTGTGCAGGGGAAGTTTATCCCGGGACACTCGCCCTTGCTCGGCTCGGGGTGCTCGGGCCTTCTTTGGCCCTCCCGCTCGGGTCCGATTGTTGGGGCGCATAAAGGAGCGCGAGCTGGCGCGAGCCGACTCGGGCTAGGACTAGACTCGGGGACTTAGAATGAAAACTCGCACAAAATTTGTTAAGAGTTCTCAAAATAATACTATTAAACGTTAAAAAAGGTTCATTGCTGCAATGCAGAAGAAGGCTTCAAGCTGAGATCAGCGCAAGTTTCATGTCTGTGGGTATTGTGCTTGATGAGATTGAAAACTCCACTCATATAGTTGGGTTATGGGACTTAGAATGAAAACACGCAAAATTTGTTAAGTGTTCTCAAAATAATACTATTAAACTTGAAAAATAGTTCATTGTTGGAATAATGACCAGCGTTTCCAGTTTAGAATGGTATAACTATTATGCCTGTAGGTATTGTGAGATCTGAGATGAAAGTGTGGACAGTTAAGCGTTACACCCGACTGAGAACAATACTCGTTCTTTTCACCACTCAGGAGAGAGGTGGTGGTAAAGAACGAGTAAAAAAATCAGAAATACAAGAAATACAAAGTTCATGTATACAAGGAAAAGGAAATACACGAGTTGGCCGACTCTCGGGTACGTACCGCTTGGTAGAGCCTACCGAGAATGGCAGTGCACTGGGCCAGGGCCGTGGCCGGTAGGAGGACAGCGCGGGGCGGGGCGCGATCAACGCCCCCTCCCCCGGGCTCAGGGTCATAACACTGCTCGCGGCTTATCGCCTAGATTCACCTTCACCGCCCGTAACAAGCTTCGCTCGACTTCACAAGGGCTTCGGCCGGTCAGGGAGGGCTGTACAGTCACCATATAGTGCCTCATCTGCAGACACCAACTCAAAGAAAATTTAGAAGGTAGGATTTGTTTTTTTATTGTATAATTTTTTAAAATAAAGAAAATTTCAGGACGTTTCAGTGCGAAGGGTCTACTAGATGGATATTTTTTTTATTATTTAAATGTGAGAAATAAATTTTTAGAAAATCTTTCGGGGCTGTCGACCCTCGATGTTGCCTCAAGCTGTGTGGATTATGGGGGGAAACTCTATGAAATCAAGTAGGCCGCTGGAGTATCGACGTCATATCGACTGGGGAGGGCATCTTATCTGCCACCTCCCGGGTCGGGCGCCGCCCGCCGCGCCGCCGCGCCGATACCTGCTCTTTGCTCCGTTTTCGCACATTTCCAGTCCCCTTCCTCCCCCTCCCCCTCCCTTTCCCCTCGCTGCCGCTTTGTGTCGCCCGACTCGATCCCTTCGCCAGGCCTCGGCCGCCTCGGCGCCGGCACGTGTAGAGCGTCAATGCGCTATCTGATAGATCCACGAACGAGATCTGTACTCGGCACGTCGAATCCTCTTTCTCTCTCACTCTCTCTCGCGCGCGCCCTCGACTCGGTTCGGCTCGGCTCGGCTCCCCACCACCAGCTCGACGCAGCAAGGCTCCTCGACGGGTTGAAAAGGCTGTGAGCCTAGAGGGGGCCGGGCGGGGCGGGGCGGGGCGGGGCTGGGTGGAGGCACTGCGGGCACTGCAAAAGGCAAGCCTGCCTGGCAGCGCCCAGCAGGCAGGGCAGGATCACAGCCCGCCGGGTGGAGCAACGCTTTCACCACTCGAAACGGCTAAAGAGGGCTAAAGGGGCCTTTGCCACTGCCCCACCCTGCCTCACCCCGCGCCCCTCCACGCCCCCGACCACGCCGCGCCACACCCTGATGGAGTGCACTAGTGGCTCGCGTCTCTGTAAACCCGAGTTAGTCTGGTTCTTTCCCCGCTCCGCGCTCGGTGAGCCATTGTGCTCGTTTCGGAGAACGTGTGGGCTGGGCTGCGGAAGGGTGACGTCGCACCGCCTGATTATTCTTGCTAATGCCTCAGTACGTTTGAGGAATGTGTTGACAATATCGTATGTATGGCGAAATACGAACATCGAAATAAAATACTGACGTATCACTGAATACGCAGTTTATTGTTAAGCAGCTTTCATCAATAAGCGGTAGATTTCAACATCATAGAAATCATTAAGACGAGACTTTATTTTTTTCACAGCACTCCATATTAGATTTCCGAGGGTTCGTTTTTAATCGAGACAATTCCCCACCCTGGCCGGGCGGGGCCGGGCCCGGGCCCCCTGTCCTCACGCCTTCCAACTTGTAATTACTGCAGACTAGCTGAGCTCCGCGAGGCGGAGCGGAGGCGGCCCGGGACAAGTAGTTTCGATTTTCTTTATTATAATCCCGAGTAATTGTGTAGCGAATCCCCCTCCGGTTCTCCCGGTGGAACGGGAGGGGGATTCCCCCTTCGTCTTGATCCCCTCCGCTCCGCTCCTCTCCCCGCCTCTCCTCGGCTTGTGGAGCGATAGCGCTGCGTCAGCTTAAACAAAGAGAACAAGAGAGTTTTGGGAGGTGCGGAAAACAAGCTGGCCAAGCACTTCAACACCGGCAAATTTTCAAAGATAGACTGCGTTCGGGCTAGCCTTCTTCTTCTTCCTCCTCTTCCTTCTTCTTCTTTCCGTGTGGGCACGTCCGAACGGTTGTCTCAGTCTCTCTTCCGTTCTCCTTCCACAATCGTCTGCAGCAGGGTTTCTTTGGTCCCCCTCTCTATCCTCCTCCTCCTCCTCCACGGCTTCTGGCGAAGAACGAGAAAAATCGGCGTGGAAGTCGCGGCTCGTATTACGGTGCATCCGTCATGTAGTTCTGGTCTTCGCCGTGCTCTCTGCTCTCCGCTCTGCTCTCCTCTCTGCTCTCCTCTGTTCTCTCAAATGAAATGGTGCGTTCCGCTCCTGACGAATAGATCCGTTAAGTATACAATGGTCACCAGCCCCCCTCCCCATCCCACGCCTACTACTCTTTGTTGTCTTTTGCTCCCTATAAATTTTGCAATAAAAATAAAACGCCCCCGCCCCCCCTCAAAAAAAAAGAGAAAAAAAAAGACACTCAAACCAATACCACTCGTTATTGTAATATTGATATCTTTCCCATTTCATTAGAGGTATTGACCGGGCAATCTCTCCCGGCACTGCCTTTAACTTCTTTCTCGCTCGTCGATAAAATTATGAGATTAAGTCGAGCCGCTCCTTCGCTTCGGAGCTGCGCTACCGGCGCTACCCTGCCACGCCGCTATCTTCTAAACGCAGCCCCGCTTTTCTCCTCGGCTCCTCCGTTTGCAGTGAGCACTTTCAACTTTCAATCGGTGCTGAAGTTTTTTATCCCCCACGGCGGCTGAGTGTTCTCTCTATTGCTTCCTCGCTCGCTCTCTATCTCCCGTCCGCTTCCTCTCGCCTGCTCTCTCTCTCTCTCTCTCTCTCTCTCTCTCTCTCTCTCTCTCTCTCTCTCTCCTCTCTCTCTCTCCCTCTCTCTCTCTCCCTCTCCCTCTCACTCTCACTCACTCACTCACTCACCTGCCCGTGCTTCCACCGCCAGCTGATCGGCGTAGCCCGTCTTTTTGCCGATGCCATTAGTGGGGAAGTTGAGCGCCAAGTTGGAACGGTTTTCACTTGGACTTTGAGTGGCGATGGGCGCGGTAGGGTGGGGCGTGGCGGGGCGTGGCGGGGCGTGGCGGGGCGTGGCGGGGCGTAGCGTGGTGACGAGGGCGTGGCGCGGTGATGCCTGCACTCCTGGATCGAGCCCCCTGCCTGTGGCGTGGCCGCACGGAGCAGCGGCAGGGCTGGCACACCTCATGGCAAATTTCAGGCTGGCGACTGGCCAATCTTCGAGGGCTCGGCGGGGTGGGGCGGGGAGTGGCGGAGCTTTTGGCCACATTGCTGCGTCTTCTCGAGAGGACCCGACCCGACCCTAACCGCGGCCTGGGACCGTCCGGACGGACGGGGTGAGGAGAAGCGACCCGAGCAGAGTAAGATAGCGCTACTTTGACAATTTTCTCGACCATCACTTCGTACAAGAGGCGGGCCATAGCAGGCGCCGCTCTCCCCGGGGTGAGGCGAGGCGTGACGTCTAATGACGTGGCGTGGTGTAACGACAGCGTGTCGGCGGGTAGTTTCCGCTGCACACACACTCACACACACACATACACATGCGTGGCGGCGCCGTGCACCGTAGCATCCGGCGATACCCTTCATGACACGCTTTACATTTACCTCAATTAGCCCTAATGCGTGCTGTTTTGTGTGTGTGTGTGCGTGTGTGTGTGTGTGTGTGTGTGTGTGTGTGTGCGTGTGCTGCGTGCGCGTGTGTGTGTGTGTGTGTGTGTGTGTGTGGAACTGGGCGGGGACGGAGTTGTCCTCGGGCGGGCGCCGCTGTCCGCAGACCTGTCGGGCGTGGTGGCGGCCCCCCCGGGGTGCGCCGTCGGCCGGTCCGGCGGTACCTATAAGCCCTTTGGTTAAGCCGCCCCCGATGACAGCTGGGTATCGACCAGACTCATAAAGCTTTTAGCCCCGGCCGGCCGGGCCCTGTCGGCGATGTTGGGTTATGGCCCTCCCCGAACCCTCTCCCTCCCCTTATTCCCGCCCGCCCCGCCCCGCGCGACTCCCGCGCGGTCAGTACGCACGGAAGCCGAAAGGGTCGCGTCGCAGCGCCAAAGTGAATTTCGGCATCCAGGGACATCCCAGAGAGAGAGCGAGAGAGAGAGAGAGAGAGAGAGAGAGAGAGAGAGAGAGAGAGGGCTCGTCGGTGACAGTAGCAGTGCCCTCTAATACTAATACCCTCCTCGTCCCCTCTCCCCTCGCGTCTCTTTGCAATCTCAAATGAGGAGTGGGACTGCCCCCCTCATCCCCCTTGGTGAGGTGGAAGAGGGAGAGGGAGGGTTGAGGGGGGTAGGGGGTGGGAGTGGACCCGGGAAGCGCGCATGCACAAGTGACCACACCCGGCGTCGCACGGCGGGCCTGGGCACGTGACCCGACTTGACTTCCAGGCGCCGCTCCGGCCTCAGTCCAAGTCCCTAAAGTATTCATGCGGATGTTTTCTTTACCAACACGGCCAACTACTTGGCAAGTGCGATAATAACGTGAGCGCGTCGGGGCGGGGCGTGCCGGGGCGGGGCGCGTCGGGAGATGGCCAACTTGGTCCCCCCTCCCCGCCCCCGCCGAGAAGTACTTTGTATGTATGCGTGCGTGTGTGTTTAAGGGAGGGGGCCACGTCCTACACTATGAAAACAGATTCCAATCGCCTCCCGCGCCCTGCGCTGTGCCAGCATAGGCCGTAGCCCCTCCTGGCCCCGCGCATCCTGCCCGTGAAATACGGCTTCTCTGCAGTCAGCCTATGAACCATAAATACAGCATGGCTCAAACTAAAGAAAGACATTACCTAAAACAAAAAATATCGATTGGTTGTGACGAGTTTGAGAAAGCGAATACGTCGCCGATGAGTGTCGTATCCCGAATATTTCCGGTCGGGCCGCGACCCCGCTTTCCCGTCCCATCTCAGATCGACGAGCAAGAGGATGGCGGTGGTCCCCGCACCCTTCCGCCTTTTCACTTCCGCAGCGGACTTCCCCGACGCCACACGTCGCCGCGCCCGGCCCGGGCCCGGCCAGTACATGGACGGGACGACTCCACTCAAGTGACCCATTTGCATACCTCCCGTGGCGGGGCGGGGCGGGGCAGGGCGGGGCGGGGCGGGGACCTGCTGAGTCGGCAGCTCTCCGCGCGCTCGGCCCTCCCGCTGAGAGGCCACGAGGGGGGCGGGGGCGGGGCGGGGGGTCTGCTCAGCCCGGAGGCATCCGAGCAGGAGGGGGTCAATTCATAAATATATACGGAATGCCATGCCGCCCGAGGCTATGCGCTGCCCAAGGCCACAGGCCACGCCCCGCCCCGCCTCGCCCTCGTTACAGACTGCTAGACTGCTTGCAGCGCGGTAAGCGACTCTCTCCGCTCCCCCTCTCTGTCTCTCTCGCTCCGCTCGCACACCTGCGCGCTGGCCGCTCTGTGTAAATGAACGTGATGCTCTCTCGCTCGCTCCCCCGCTCCAGACTGCTGGACTGCTTGCAGCACGGTAAGCGACTCTCTCCGCTCCCCCTCTCTGTCTCTCTCGCTTGCTCTCGCTCCGCTCGCACACCTGCGCGCTGGCCGCTCTGTGTAAATGAACACGTGATGCTCTCTCGCTCGCTCCCCCGCTCCAGACTGCTAGACTGCTTGCAGCGCGGTAAGCGACTCTCTCCGCTCCCCCTCTCTGTCTCTCTCGCTCCGCTCGCACACCTGCGCGCTGGCCGCTCTGTGTAAATGAACACGTGATGCTCTCTCGCTCGCTGCCCCGCTCCAGACTGCTAGACTGCTTGCAGCGCGGTAAGCGACTCTCTCCGCTCCCCCTCTCTGTCTCTCTCGCTCCGCTCGCACACCTGCGCGCTGGCCGCTCTGTGTAAATGAACACGTGACGCTCTCTCGCTCGCTGCCCCGCTCCAGACTGCTAGACTGCTTGCAGCGCGGTAAGCGACTCTCTCCGCTCCCCCTCTCTGTCTCTCTCGCTCCGCTCGCACACCTGCGCGCTGGCCGCTCTGTGTAAATGAACGTGATGCTCTCTCGCTCGCTCCCCCGCTCCAGTCTGCTCTGGCCCGGCTCTGCTCCTCGGACGCCCTTAGCGCCGGGCCGAGGAGCGGCTCTCGCTGCTGCTGATGGTATCAGGGATCGATTCGGGCAATTCCCTGCGCGTTTCTTCCATACAAAGGGCCTCGGCGTGGAGGGCTCTCCCTGCGCACCCTAGGCGGGGCGGGGCGGGGTGTCAGCACGACTGCGACGGCTGTCACGCCATGAAGGGTCCACCCCACCCCTCGCCCTGCGCGGCCAGTGGATGCCCAGTCCAGTCCTGCCCGCGGAGCCCGGGGGCCCAAGTGACCTTCATGTCTCTTGCGAGCCGAATTATTTCTGACGACTTGATTGTAGGGGAAAACAAGTAGATTGTAAGCGCATCAAACACGTTTGATACAAAAAGAAAAACCTCGTTCTTTACCTCTTTACCTCTTTTCCCGTAACTTTAATAATGTTAGCTTTCAACTAGAAATGGTAAGTCAACAGCAGGATAGTGAGTCCATAACACACGACACTTTGTTGTCAGTCACGGCTTTCCACTTTCCACGTTCAAACCTTTCGCGGCATTTGTTTTCTTTTTGAGACAAACTTTAAATGATTACAGAATATCTCAATAGAAGGCGTTGCTCTACTCGCGCATGCGCACAACCCATATCGGTTGTGTTGATATTGATACTCTCAATGTTGATAAACACAAATGAATGTAATGTTTACTTTTTAATTAGAAACTGCAGAATGTTGAAAATTGTTGATACGTTTCGTGATAACTTTATTTGGCAAATAGTGTAGTTTGGTTGTATGTTCGTCCGTAATTAAGTCGTAATGCGTACGGGATAAAAGTGGTCTCGCGGCGAGCAGTCGAACGTCTCTGTTCGAAATTTAGATTCTTAATTTCTTAAAATTTTGCTTAGTAACTCGAAAAAAACCTCTATTATTGACTCATTACTGGGTAAAAAGCTACAATTTGCTTACACAGACATAACCGTAAGTATTACCATTTCTTCGCTGAAAATGGGGTCTAACTTACACCGCACTGAGCACAATACTCGTTCTTTCACCTCTATGTTAAGGGAGATGTGGAAAAGGTAAAGAACGAGTAAAAAGTAACAGACCTGTCCACCAGGTAGCATTTGGAGCATGCTCGCTGGATATTAGAAAGAGAGTAGTTTGGCACTAGGGGAGGATCACTTGGAAAAATCATTTTACAGCCCCCAAAAAATCATTTCAAAAAAAATAAAAGAAAAAAAAATATTTTAAAAAATCTGAAAAATCGAGAAAAATTGTTCCGGGTGCTTCTTTGAATGCGTAACAGTCTTGCGGGATTGCATACTCGCCAGGGCTTCAGGAGCCATGGCGAATGGGGTAGGCAAACCCGCAATACTGTTACGCATTCGAAGAAACACCCAGTACAAATACTAAAATAAAATTCAGAAATGGGGGGTAAAAGATCCAAATAATCAACAAGTGACCGACATTTTCTTTGAAAAATTAAACCAAAAATCATATATAAAAATAAGTTAGTCAAAAGTCAAAAAAATCATTGTACACATTTTGTATGACGCACTGACCCTCCACCCCTGCAAGACCGTCGGTTCGGCGTTAAGTGGAGTAAGTGCAGGGTGGGCGGGGCGCCTTATTGAGGGCGGCGCGGGTGCGCTGTTTAGCCTGCTGCCACACTCCTGAGCTGGGGTCTGCCCCCCCGCCCCGCCCCGCCCCGCCCCGCCTCACACTTCCCAATATCACTTAACCCTCTTCTCCCTCACATCCGACAGCATGACGGCCGGGAGCCCCCGCCGGCCCCACGCGCAGGGCGTCGCCCGTGGCGTTGCGCAGCCCGGGCGTGGCGGAGCGTAGCGAGGGTGTGGCGGAGCGCCCGTGCCGTGCAGTGCAGGGATTCGGAGGAAATTGGAAGCGGATGCAAAGAGGCGGGTCGGGCATGACGCTACGCGCGCGCCGTCCCTGCGCCACGGAGCAACCGACTTATTCTGAAGAGCACTTTCCTCGCCATGTCCCTCTCGCACTCATGGGCTTCGTAATACAGGTGCGAGAGAGACAGAGCGAGGAGAGCGCTCTTCGGAATGAGTCGGCAGAGGTGGCGGAGCGCGGACGGGACGGCGGGCCCCGTGTGGGTAGGCAGCGCGCTCGCGGCAATGAGTTTGGGGTTGCCTGTTGCCTGCGGCCCAGGCGCTCTGCGCGCTCTCACAGACTCCGTGTACGTAGACAACCCAAACGCACTGCCGCTTTGGATTGCCTATCTCCCGGGGGCTCCAGCAGCAGCAGCAGCGCGGATGGGGAGCGGGACGAATTGGGCCGTGCGCGGGCTGTTCTGCGAGAGAGGGCTGGGCCTGGGGCTGGGAGAGCTCGCTCTCTCTCTCCCTCTCTTTCTCCCTCTCTCTCCTCCCCCGTCCCTCTCTCTCGAGGGGCGGGCCTGGGCTGCGGCCGTTCTCACCTTCGCATGGGGCCTGGCCGAGCAGCCATTACGCCAGCCACATACGAAATCAGGCTCGGGGCCGCCCTGGGCCTGGGCCTGGCCTGCGTGCTGGCAGGGGAGTGGGCGGGTGGTGGGGGGAGGAGGATGGGGCGGGATTAGTGTCCTCGCTCGCTGCCAGTTGTAATCACGGTCCGAATTCGTTTCCCCGCGGCGCTGGCCGCCCCGCCCTGCCCCGCCCCGCCAGGCTCGCTGGCGCTGACAGGCGTATTACCTTGGGCCAGCTGGACCCGGCGAGCCGCGCGGCCAGCAGCTTCCCTTCCTCCCTCCCGCTCGCCTATGTGGGTCAGAGGGAGTATAGTGGGAGGAAAGTGGCGTTGACCTGCGTGCACTATCGTCAATCAGCTTATTGCTACCTCCTGAAGCAGCCTGCCAGTGCTGCTTTATTGCCCGTGCCATGATGAGGTGACCACGGGAAAACAAAAACAACTTCGTCCTTGTTTTGAAACAGCCCCGGGAACCCTGCGTATTTTCTACCATATGAGCTGTTTGTCGTTTTTTTGCTGTTTTCAAAACTGCTTGGAAACTATGAGACACCGCTTTTTACGTGAATTTAAGCGTAGCAGTGTTGAGTTACTGTCACAAGTTCAAGCATTGGACAAAACTCGTGTGTTTCAATTTACGCGGGAGTAGCTTGAAAGTATTAACTTCTGATTTTTTTCACCCGTTTACGGTTCTTTCTGAATTCAGCACATCTCGTTAGGGATCACTCCTAGTTCCATTCCATTTGATGAGCGTCATCTGTTTGTAGCTTTCTGGGTGCACCGGAAGCGCTCCGCGGCCACGTTTCTGTAGAAGGGTTGTGTTTGGCCAATCAGCCGCGAGGAAGCCGGGAGGGTGGGGGTGGGGGTGGCAGAGGTGTGGGGGGCGGAGCGGGGCGCCCTCTGGTGGCGTCTACCGTGAATAATGCGACAGCCAGTCTCACCGCGGCGACCGCCGCCCCATTTCAACACAAAGACACGGATTCCCTCGGGTTGCGCCCCTCCCCGCCCCGCCCCGCCCCGCCCCGCCCCGCGCGGACCCGCTACGCTACGCCCCACCACACCACGGTGTAATGGATGGGGTACAAAGTACTTTGGTGGACCGCCGCGGGAGCGGCACGGCGCTAGCACCTCTCTGCTCCCTGCGCCACTCACGAGCATCTCGTCGGGCGTGCCTGTTCGCCCGGCCACCGCCCCACCCCGGCCGTGCCCGTCTTTCCAAATGACTGATAATGTCTTTGGCCCCGCAACGCTTCCTTCACCACCGCCCCGGCCCGCCACACCCCACCCCACCCTACCCAGGCCCGGCCCGCCCTGTTCGGACCATTCGTTACAGTCAGGGGAGGGCACCACCGCCTAGCCGTGCCGCTCATAGGGATTCCGTGGAGCGCCTGCCGCCTGGATTGCCGCCCCCTCCTCCGACAAGCCAAACATGAATTTCTGGTGCGCGCTGCGCCGCGGTGATGCATTGGGCCCGGTGCTCGAGACGACGCACGGTGAATCCTGTCCCTTTTCCTCCTCCTCCTCCTCGTCTTCCTCCTCCTCCCCTACGACGTCCTCGTCGTCCTGGACCCCATCCAGACAAACCGAACACGTTTATGTAACCCTCGCCAGTATTCAGGTTAATGTGGCATGGCATGAGGCGATTAGCTCAGCGAAAATTCCGGTGTACTGGGGTTCCGTTTCGGCCTGCGCGTTTACGGGATTACGTCCTTTGCCCGGTGTCACGTCAGTGTTGTCCGTGCAAACGACTGTCCGGTTCGGGCGAAATTTGATATACGATATCCCCCCCCCCTCTCTCTCTCTCTCGACCTGCAGGCGCCGATGCGAGCTGGCCCGGGCCCGAAATGCTCTTGCGCCGCTTTGCTATCATGTCCAATCGATGTTTGTTTTCTGTCCGAGTTAAACTTGTTTCTGACAGTGAGCTCCCCCACAGTTTGGCATGGCGAGAAACTTGATCGTGGCGTGGCGTGGCGGTGGTGGCGGGGCGGGGCGCGGCGGGGCGGGGCGGGGCCGGGGTGGGGCGGTCCCGCGGGGCGCCCTCCTCCCTCCCGGGCGGCGCCGGGCCACGCGGTGAATATTTCACTAACTTGGCGGCGCCGTACGTGTAGCGAGATATCTCTCTACCGTTGGCTTTTGGTGCACTTTTCCTCATCCTCTCTCTTTCGCTCTTCTCGCCTCACTTTCCCATGTCATCTCTTTTTATCTCTTTTTTTTCCCCCTGTCTTTCGTCTTTCAGACCCTTTCCTCCCCATACCTCCGCCCTCGCTGAAGCCGTGCCCTGTGTCTTAATACTGTGAAGCTGCCTTTGACCTCCTTCTTCCGTTCTTCCTCGTCCTCGCCTCTCCTCTCTCTCCCTCCCTCCCTCTCCCTCGCTTTCTCTTTTCCTCAGCTCCTCATCCACCCCTTCCTCCCCTATCGTGCTCATCGGCGCGACTGACGCACCGCCACCTCGGTCGCCCCTATATGGACGCAGGGTCTCATGTCGTCGTCTCCCTGGATGTCTCTCCCCGCGCTGTCATTCAAACCAGCCCGCCCTGTGCGGTGCGGTGCGGGGGTCCTGTCTCCTTCCATAACTCTAGCACATACCCTCCTCTCTGTGTGTGCTGTGTAACTGATCTGCTTCCGGCGCTCCCGCCCGGCCCGGCCCGGCCCGGCCCGGCCCCGCCCGGCCTGCACCCCCGCCATGTCCAGCAGCCCGAGCCGACACCCGTCAGGAACAGCAACGCGCCGCCGCGCCCCGCCCCGCAACGGACATGTAGTGCAAGGGATTTGCGAATTTACGGACCTTTCCTCCATCTTTACTTGCAGGGATACAGCGAGCTGCCTCTTGCCACGCCTCACTGCAAACCCTGGAATCCAATTTCTCACCCGAAAATGGGAGAGGACACTTTTCCATACTAAATTAGAATGAGAATTTTTAACCTCACTCTTTTCGAGCGAGATATTTTTGACCCTCGCTCTATTTGAGCAAGGATTTTTTAACCTCACTTAATTTGAGCACGAATTCTCACTTTATTTGGGCGAGGTCTCAAAATTCTTTCTCATCAAGGGCGAGGAAAAAAATTCTCTCTCTCTCCAGAGAGTAATAAAATTGCCCTCAAATTCTCACTCGTATGGGGGCGTGAATTATGTTTCTTAGATTTTCAGTGCTGTACCGGGAGTTTCATGAAAGACGCAGGTGCGGGCGGGTTTGCCTACCCGATCTCCCCGTAAGGCGCCATAACTCCTTGGGTTGGCAAACCCACCCACACCTACGTCTTTTTATAAAACGCCTGGTACAGCAGCCCAGCATCAACGCAAAAATTAATTCGCGGCTAAGAAAAAAATAGCAGGTGTACTATTTTATATATATTTTTTTTTGCTGGATATGCGCAGCTAATTTTTAAGCTACGGTGCTTATTTTTTACGTGTGTCAGTCTTGTTTCATTTTTTGTATTTAACGTGACTTTACACCGTACCTTGTTCTGAATTCTATCTGCCTCTCTTTTTATTGATGTTTATGCATACATGGGCGACAGAGATTTTTCTCATCGTAAAAATTGACTGGCTTTGGTTTATCTGGTAATGTTATCTTTGGATGGAGTTACACGACCGGCGTGCCAAAATTATTTTTGCAAAGCTGTGAGGGCGGGGCGAGCCGCACGCGCCCGCTCCGCGTCCAGCCCGCCGGCTCGAAACGAAATCGGATTAGGTCAGGTGATCACGAACGGGGGCGGGGCGGGGCGGGGCGGGGCGGCAGGACGGAGCGGGAGCGCAACGTGTTCCCGAAACTCGTTGCTCGCCTTCCTTTGTATCTGTCGCCCCTCCCTTCCCCCTCCCTTCCCCCTCCCCCCCCTGCCCCCCCCCCCCCCCCCCCCACTCTGGCCTCGGACCCCCCCCGGCGTGCGCGCCTGTGTGCGTATAAGTCGCCGCGCCCCCCCATCGAGAGAAAGAGGAAGAATAATATTTATATTGAAACAAAATACCCTCCTGACATGTGTGCAGTGTATACATTGACAGAGCCTTACAAAAAATTTGGCTGGCGGTAAAGCCTACCGAAAAAGAAAGAAAGAAAAAAAAATACTTGCGAAGAAATTTCTCAGCAAAACAGGAAAAGAATGTTTGCTATTCGCTCGAAAAGCAGTCTCAATCGTTCACAAGGTTCTCTCGATGTTCTGAACACTCTAAATGAAAAAGGACAATTTTGTCCCAGAAAATGTTGCGATTTTACACATCACTTTCTTGGGACAAATTGTTCCCACTAAATTGAGACATTTTGCATCCGAAATATTACAAATCGTCCCAAATTATTACACAAATTTGTCAAAAGGGATTGGTGTGCACAAAAACTCAACATTTCTTGGGACAAAATTGTCCCTTTCCATTTAGTGTGAATAAACCGAGGGGTCTTCTACTTCGATATTTCTCTGCACGAAGGCTGACTATACCTAAAATGTTACTTCAAACTTCAATACATATTACACACATTTCTGGCAATATGGTATCGATATTAATATTACACTTTCCTCGACACAATACAGCACATGCAATAATTTGCTTCAAAATTACCAACAACCTCCAGCTGGAAATAATTTCGCGACATAGAAGTGTGTGCATGGCCATGTATAGAGACAGACCCTGACTGTATTTGTGTGCTTTTTTGTGTGCCTCCGTCTGTACGACACTCTTTTTCCGGAGGTGCTGCTCGCTTTCTTGTCAACACCTTGCGTGCCCTTTCTGTTTACATCCGAGAAGGTAGGCTTTCTCGATTGCGTTCCTCCAACACAAGTGGCTGTAGGGTTGGTATCCCCTTCCACTCCCCACCTCATCCTCCGGTGCCGCTGTCCTGGGGGATAGGGACGCAGAGAGGCCCCGTGGAGGTCCTACCCCTCCCCCCTGTCCCGGCATAGCCACTCCCCCGCGCGGCCCCGCGGAATACCTTACATGAATATTTACTGTCGCGCTGAGCTGTAAAAATGTCCCTCTCGCTCTCCCTGGTCCTCGGCGGTCCTTGTGTGTCAGCGTGGCGTCCTGGAAGCGGGCTGCGGCCGCCGTAGCTCACCGGGCCGTGCGCGGCCGAGGCGGGTCCGGGTGGCGCCGAGGAGAGGATCTTGGAGTGCCGGAGGCGGACGATTGACGCTCTGGCGCTCTGGCGCAGCCCCGTGGCACCCCGACCCGCGCACGGCACGGGGGCCGCAAGTCCCGCGTCAACTGCGACTATCTGCTATAAAGAAAATTCTTGTATTACAAAGAATTCTGTGCAACCGTAATACAAAGCCAAATTTTCCAAAGTTTCCTTGCAATACAGAGAAAAATCTTTGCAATAAAAAGTAAAAATCTTTTAAATCCAAAGAATTTTTTTGTTTGTAATAGAATCAAATATCCTGTATATGACAGTTACACAGAATTCTTTGTAATACGAAAAAAATATTTGTAGGAGATTTAAAGTTGCCCGATATTCACACTGCCAGCAACCTGTGAGAATCTTCAGCAATTTTCTGTTCAGCTCATTTTTTTTGTAAAAAGAAGAATCTATTTGCCCTCACAGCCCAGTTTATCGCGCTGGCCCCCCACCGAGGCCTCGCCGCGCCGCGCACGACGACTTCCGTTTGAGTAGGAGCGCCATTAAGTTCGTGCAGCTCCTCTCCCCCGCTGTGCCCGCCCCCCGCGCTGCTGCTGTCGACGCGTGAGCGTCCCGGCCTAATGGCTCGTCCAGGCGGGCACCGTGCAGTGCGACAGTGTGGCAGTGTGCAGGGCCAGCCGACTGATCGCAGAGAGCGCTTTCCTCGTCCCCCCTCTCTCTCTCGCACCCTCCCGCAGGGTTCACCGTATAGGTGCGAGGGAGATAGTGCGGAGCGAGCGCTCTTCTGAAGTGTGCTGGCCGCAGGGCGGCCGAGGGAGTAGAGAGCAGGGGAGAGGAGAGGTGGCCTCTATTCTTTTCGAAACCGAGCCGGGCTGAATTGTGTGTAATTGTGACCACTGTGGGTACCCGCCCCGCCGGGTGCCGGGTGCAGCCGTACTGTGGGACATTGAGCAGAGCAGGGCGGCTGGCCTGGCCGGCCCGGGCCGCCTCCAGGGGCACAGAGGGCAGGGGGTGGGGGTGCCGGCTGGGCTGGGGCGGGGCGGGGCAGGCTGACAACCCGACTCTGCTTGTTTCACGGAAGAGTGGAACTTGCCTCGGGGTTGGCGTGGAAG
This sequence comes from Frankliniella fusca, assembly GCA_029379305.1. NCBI lineage: Eukaryota > Metazoa > Arthropoda > Insecta > Thysanoptera > Thripidae > Frankliniella > Frankliniella fusca. The sequence continues at coordinate 523,994 of JAHWGI010001409.1, forward strand.
GGGGGATGGGGGCAGTGCACTGCTCGGGACAAACTCCAGGTGCCAAGTGATCCTCTCTTTTCTTTTCGCCTCTTCCTCCCTCTTTCTGCTATACAGCTCACCCCGTCCGTCCCCTCTCCTCGCTTGTGTTTCGCGCGATGAATTGGGGTCATTTGATGCTCCCACGACGCCGATGCGAAGCGGGACGGGTGCGGGGGGAGCGAGCGCCCCGTGCTCGTGAGAGCGGAAGCACATGGCGAGGTGAGCTGCGAGGACAGTCAGACTGATGAAATCGTCGTCCCGAGATTGGAAACGACAGATCTCACGTCTTGCTGGCGACCTCTGTTTAGCGCTTAGACCTCTAAAGAACGCAGCGCTCGCAATATACTCTTTCTTGATTTTTTTATATTTTTTTTTATTTGAATAATGTTAACGAATCAAATATTTTGCACATGATAGTTCGTTTGAAACACTTTCGTGCGTACACTCTAAATGAAAAAGGACAATTTTGTCCCAGAAAATGTTGCGTTTTTGTACACATCATTTTCTTGGGACAGATTGTCCCACTAAATTTGAGACAATTTGCATCCGAAATATTACAAATCGTCCCAAATTATTACACAAATTTGTCAAAAGGGATTGGTGTGCACAAAAACGCAACATTTCTTGGGAAAAAATTGTCCCTTTCCATTTAGTGTATATAATCGCTGAAAATTTAGGAGTCGCCTATGTCGCTCCAGGGAGAGCGAGATGCATAACATCGCTCTATTGGAGTCACTTTGATGACTCTTTTTGAGTCAAATCATCAAACGTCACTCTACTGGAGCGATTTCAAAATACCAGAAAGACTCGATTTGAGTCGTTTTAGCGAACGTCACTTTTACTGAGCGATGAAAAAAAGTTTCGCTCATTACGGGCGAGAAATTTCCAGTGATTGTGGACAAAATCACGAAATTTAGCGCACAAGGTTTTGCGAAACGTAACGCAGGTCCAACATTTGCACAAACGTTTGCGCAAAGACGTAAAAATAAAAGTTAACGTGTATGGACAGTTGCAAAATTAACGTAGGGCGAAATGCAAGGCGGTAGTTGTGGGTGGCGTGAAGTGATGACTCGCAGCATTCCAGCCGGGGCCGAGGCCGGGGCTGCCTGCCTGCCTGCCTGACGGGCGGACTGCGCACGCGTCCCTCATTACCATCATGTCTCCAGTGCGTGGCGTGCACGTGCATGTCTGCTCTATTAGGAGATTAATGTCGGTCCGAGCGCCACCGCCCTTTATGCTCCCCAGCGCCGTGCCACCCAGCGCGACTGCCGCCTCCGCCGGCCGGAGCGGTATAACCTGCCCATACGACAGGACATCTGGACCGTAAAGCAGCCACTTGTCCACCTGACTACGGCACTAAGCCCCCCGCCCCGCCCGAGGCTGCACTTCCTGTCTGCACAGCTGTCACCCCGCCCCCGGTCCCCACCCCCACGGTTGCCGCCCCCCGTTAGCGCTTCCAGATAGGGCGCCAGCGCCAGCGGCGAATTTTCATCCAGCATTCAGCTAACTTGCTAGGCGTGTCGACGCGACCCGCGCGCCGCTCTCATTCTCATTCGAAGTGGGAGGCGGCTGGTGAGGGGGGACCATGAGGCACGCCGCGCCACGCTACGCCGCTCGCAGGCGCCATCAGTCTCGGTAGGGACGTGCCTTTCGTGTCGTCTGCTCACCGCCGCAGCGCTGCCGAGAGACTTGGAGATGGGTGTGGAAGGGGGAGAAAAGCAGGGGGAGGGGGGGAGGCACAGCGCCACTGCCGCCGCACCAAACCAACAAATTTTCTCCGCTCCGCAATAATTTGACTTCTCTGTGTTGTGCGTGATGTATGTGAGCGACGCTTATTGATTTGCGAGTCTGGTGGCGAGGGAGGAGGGGGGAAAGGCGTTGCTGTGCAGCACATATACCCTATTGGTGTGTCGCGGGTCTGAAATAACACACACATCAAAGCCAAGGCTACTGGAGCGAACTTTGGTACCAAACGGACGTTTCGCTCAAAGCTCGCCGAAGACGGGTGAGAGGAGGACCGGGGAAGGCGGAGGGCTGTTATTCGCTCCAAGCTCATGTCTCTGGAGCCATGGCGCCGCGCCCCGCCACGCCACGACCCGCTGCGCGCAGCATCCGAACCCTTTTCCCTCAAGGACGAACCGTCCGCCGCCGAGCCTCTTATTAAACATTGGTGAGATGTCTGGGTGTTCGGAGGGGCCTCCCCCCTCCCTCTAACCCGCCCCCTCCACAAAGTCCTTCCTCCTGGCCCCCTCCTCCCGTCAACCACCCACGCGGGGATGGAGCGCGCGCGCGCGACCGGCTGGGAATTGGGAAAGGGAGAAAGACAGACTGTGCGTGTGTGAGCGGGCGAGAGAGAAATAGAGAGAGAGAGAGAGAGAGAGAGAGAGAGAGAGAGAGAGAGAGACAGAGAGACAGAGAGACAGAGACAGAGAGAGACAGAGACAGAGAGAGGGGGGTAGGGGGAAGGGGAAAGGAAAGCGATAAATACTCGACAGTGTTGTGGTGCGGCGTGTGACTAATGGCTGGTCCGAGATGACAAAACACGTCCATCGATATATCTCCTCGTCTATACCCTCCCATCCACAGCACAGCTCTCCCCGCCCTGTCCTGCTTTACTTCGCTCATCTGCCCCACCGCCTCCCCTGTGCCTCAAAACGAGGACGTGGCCCATTCCGCCAACGCCGCAGCCAGCAACATTTTTCTCGCATTGACGCTGACAGGCAGCGCAACCGACTGAGACTGCAAACTTGGGGTCTCAGAGGAGAGGGCGAGCGCAGCGTAGTAGCGGCGCCCCGCCCCGCCCCCCTCCGCCCTACCCCGCCCTACATCACCCCGCCCCGCCCGGCCCCGCCACCGGTAACCCCGATGGGACACACCGCCCCACCTCGCGCTCTGGTTCATATGGTTATTTATGCCGCACCGATGATGCACTGCCGTCAGCTGCGCCGTGGCCCGCGCCCCGCCACGACCGCCCCACCTTGGCGCTCCCCGCCCGTCATTCTTTATCATCGTGTGGGGCAGGCCGGCAGGCGCCACCTCAACTCCCCTGACGGTGGAGCTGGCCTCCGGTGCACGGAGAAAAAAAAGAGATGAAAGGAAAGTCCTTCCTGGCTCTAAACGGATGTTTAATGCTACCATACACGATCCTGGCCTGGCACTAATTGATTGGCTCTCTTCTTTTCGTGGCAAGGCATTTAAAATCTTTCTGCCTGAGGACGAGTGGGGGCTTTCTTCGAAAAATTATTGTACGGTCCCCTCAAAAAACATTTAAAAATTTTTTTAAAAAAAAATCAAAATAAAATCAAGAAGAAAGACAGAAGGATCCGAAAAATCGAGAACAAATGAACAAAAAACTGAAATAAAAAAAGTAAAAAGTCAGAAATGGGGGTGAAAAGATAAAAAATTATCAAAAAGTAAAATTTTCCTTGAAGTATCAAAAGAAAAATCAAAGCAAAAAAAATAAAAAAAAACATTAGAAAGCGTTAAAAATGCAAAAGTAAAAAAAATAAATCATTTTACTCATTTTGTATGAGTCGCCCCTCGCCTGAGGACTATAAACCCGCTGTATGCCGGGAAAGACTTTTTTTTTCCCTCGGTGTGAGCTTCACCTCTCCCCGCAGCCCACCACCCGAGACTGTGTAGGGCGAGACCTCGGGTACCGCCTGCCCTACCCGGCCCTGCCCTGCAACTGACTGCACTGCCCGCAGCCTGATGGACCACAGATGTGGCGGTGACCCCCACGTACCGCCCACCCCACCCTATCCTAGCCCGCCCCAGCCCAACCCCACCCCACCAACACGCCGCTCTCCGACCATGCGATGTGCCCAAGGGCCGGAGCGGAGGCGTTCCCCACCCCACCCGCCGCCCCATCCCCCAAGCATTCCCTGAGGGCCTACATTCTTTTGCTGCCTGGCAGGAACTCTCCTCTCCCCCTCTCCACCCCCCTCCCCCGGCCCCCTGCTCCGACGCCATCATGGCTACTCCCCCTCCCCCCCTCTGCCCTTGCTGCCCTCTCAGTCTCGTCCCAGGGCCCCTTTCATGTCACGCGGAGGAAAATGCACTTTGTCTGTTGCTGCTGCAGCGAGCGCGTTGGGAGAACACGGTGACGAGCCAGGTCTACGTGCCCTGCGCTCAGTGTCCGCGGCGGCCTTGGCATTGCTACCCCCCCCCCTTTCCCCCGTCAGCCCCAGCCCTGCCGCGTCCGCCCTACACACAAATTGAATCGATTCTCTTTAAGGAGGCAGCTCCCTGCAGCAGGGCAGTGGGCCGGGCAGGGCTGGGCCGGGCGGCCCAGCTTGTGACAGGGTTGCCTGCATCGACCGGGTGAGACTCGTTGGTCTTACGGCAGCGTCCACTGCCCTTTGCACTGATAGATATATTAGTTAGAGACCACCATATTCCCTCCGTGATTTTCTTCGCCGGTACACCGCGTGAGTACGCGTGAGCCGCTCGTGACTTATCGTAACTTTTCTCGACGCTCTGGTCACCCCCCCCCTTCCCCCTCCCCCCTCTCGTAATCTGTCTCGTCTCTTGCCCCGCGGGAGATTGATCGTGTCACCCTGTCCCTCTGCTGCCTAATCATTTTTCCTCATCCAAGAACTTTGCACGGCCCATGTTAGAAAATTTTCATTTTCTTCTCCTCCTGTTTTATACGCGCGCCTCTTCGCCGCCGTGCGCCTCCCAGCGCGCCGCAGTGCCGTGGGCCGTAACTCAATTTGAGGCCTTTGCCCTTCCAGCGAGTTCGGTTGGGGTTAAACGGTGCGAACCTCCGCCGCGCCGTTGTCGAGGGTATGAAAATGTGTGCGTCCTCCCACGCGAAACCGTGCCGGGCCCGGCGCGGCTCACCTTGTCTCTTCGTCCCCCCTTCCCCCCTGCCCCGCCTCACCCGACGCCACCACGCCCAACGCTGCGACGCCCCAGCGCGCGCCATGTGTCATCCCCCGGGCGCCGCGGCCAAACGCCTGTCAATAGCAGGATAGGCAAGCCCGCCGCGCACGCCTGCACTCGCTCGCGGAGGCGTTGCATACTCACAAGGCGCCGTGAGGATCCAGCCAGCCAGCACAGCCAGCACGGCGGGTGTATGGCTCCTGCTTCAGAGAGCCGTGTGACAGCGACAGAAACCCTAGCGTCTCTGCGAGAGCAAGCGAGACACAAAAGGGTTTGCAAGACTGCGTTAGAAACAGCAGACCACCAGCCTGTCTCGCTCGCGCCCGCGCAAACAGACGGGATTCTATCGCAGTCGCACCAATAGCTGGGTCGGGGCCTGCGGACAGCAGCGCTGCCGCAGCGCAGCGGGGTGGGATGTGGATGTGGCCGTGAGATTGCCCTGCCCGACGCAGCGCAGCCGGCCAGCCCGTATGCCGCATCACTTATTCAAAAGGTTCGCCGGCGCCGTTTAGCCGCCCCTCCCAGACCGGCCTGGCACCCTGGCGTGGTCGCGCGCGTTCCGAACGGCTCTGATTAGCGACGAGTGCGAATATATGTGTTTAAGAAAGGGGAGCAGAAAGGGGTTTTTTTTGTCCCTCCTTTTGTCGAGTGCGGCAGTGAGGTGTGCAGGGGTGGAGATGTGCAGAGGGCGTGAAAGGCCGCTGTGGGGTCGGTAAATGAAATATTGGGAAGCTGTTGATATGGTGGGATGGGGCGGAGGATGAAGTGGGCGAGAGCAGGTGGGAAAGACGACAACGGAAGATAAGAAGAAAAAGAAAAAGTAGCATAAGAAAAGTGGAAGAAACAGAAAAAAAAACAAGAAGGAAACATAATGTGGAAAAGAAAGGAGAAGAAAAGATGATAAGAAGAAAGAAAGAAGAAAAAGAAAAGAAAGAAGAAGAAAGAAAGAAGAAAGAAGAAAGAAAAGAAAAGAAAAGAAGAAGAAAGAAGAAAAGAAAGAAAAAGAAGAAGAAAGAAAGAAAAAGAAGAAGAAAAGAAAAGAAGAAAAGAAAGAAGAAAGAAAAGAAAGAAGAGAAAAGAAAGAAGAAGAAGAAAGAGAAGAAAAGAAGAAAAGAGAAAGAAAGAAGAAGAAAGAAGAAAGAGAAAGAAAAGAAGAAGAAAAAGAAAGAAGAAGAAAAGAAAGAAAGAGAAAGAAGAAAAGAAAGAAAGAAAGAAGAAGAAAAGAAAGAAAAGAAAAAAGAAAGAAAGAAGAAGAAAGAAAGAAAAAGAAGAAAAAGAAGAAAAGAAGAGAAGAAAAGAGAAGAAAGAAGAAAGAAGAAAAGAAAGAGAAAGAGAGAAAAGAAGAAGAAAAGAAGAAAGAAGAAAAAGAAGAGAAAGAAAGAAAAAAAGAAGAAAAGAAAGAGAAGAGAAAGAAAAGAAAGAAAAGAAGAAAGAGAAGAAGAAAAGAAAGAAAGAAAAGAAGAAAGAAGAAAAGAAGAAAGAAAAGAAAGAAGAAAGAAGAAAAAGAAAGAAAGAAAGAGAGAGAAGAAAGAAGAAGAGAAGAAAAGAAAGAAGAAAAAGAGAAGAAGAAGAAGAAAGAAGAAGAAAGAAAGAAGAAAGAGAAAGAAGAAAGAAGAAAAGAGAAGAAGAAAGAAGAAGAAAGAAAGAAGAAAAGAAAGAAGAGAAAGAAAGAAGAAGAAGAAAGAAGAAGAAAGAAGAAGAGAAAGAAGAAAAGAAAGAAGAAAGAGAAAAGAAGAAAGAAGAAAGAAGAAAGAAGAAGAAAGAAAAGAAGAGAAAAGAAAGAAAGAAGAAAGAAGAAAAGAAAGAGAGAGAAAAGAAGAAAGAAGAAGAAAGAAAGAAAGAAGAAAGAAAGAAGAAAGAAGAAAAGAAGAGAAGAAAGAAAAGAAAAGAAAGAAAAGAAGAAAGAAAGAAAGAAGAAAAGAAAGAAGAAAGAAGAAGAAAGAAGAAGAAGAAGAAGAGAAAAGAAGAAAGAAGAGAAAAGAAAGAAGAAGAAAGAAGAAAGAAAAGAAGAAGAAGAAAGAAGAAAAAGAAAGAAGAAAGAAAGAGAAAAGAAGAAGAAGAGAAAAGAAAGAAGAAGAGAAAGAGAAGAAGAAAAAAGAAGAGAAAGAGAAGAAAAAAGAAAGAAGAAGAAGAGAAAGAAGAAGAAGAAAGAAGAAGAAAGAAGAAAAGAAAGAAGAAAAAGAAAGAAAAGAGAAAAGAAGAAGAAAAAAGAAAAGAAAGAAAGAGAAGAAAAGAAAGAAGAAAAGAAAAGAAGAGAAGAAAGAAAAGAAAAGAAAGAAGAAGAAAAGAAAGAAAAAGAAAGAAGAAAAGAAAAGAAGAAAGAAAGAGAAGAAGAAGAGAAAGAAAGAAAGAGAAGAAAAGAGAAGAAGAAGAAAGAAAGAAAAGAAGAAAGAAGAGAAAGAAGAAAGAAAGAGAAAGAAAAGAAAGAAAAGAAGAAGAAGAGAAAGAAAGAAAGAAGAAAGAAAGAGAAGAAAAGAAAGAAGAAAAGAAAGAAGAGAAAGAAAGAAAGAGAGAAAGAAAGAAAGAAAAGAAGAAAGAAAGAAAAGAAGAAAGAAGAGAAAGAGAAAAGAGAAAGAAAAGAGAAAAGAAGAAAAGAAAGAAGAAAAAGAAGAGAAGAAGAAGAAAGAAAAGAAAGAAGAAGAAAAGAAGAAAGAAGAAAGAAGAAAGAAAAGAAAAGAAAGAAGAAGAGAAGAAAAAGAAGAAGAAGAAAGAGAAAAGAAGAAAGAAAGAAAGAAGAGAAAAAGAAGAAGAAGAAGAAAGAAGAAGAGAAAGAAAGAAAGAAAGAAGAAGAAGAAGAAAAGAAGAAAGAAGAAAGAAGAAGAAAAGAGAAGAAAGAAGAAAGAGAAGAAAGAAAAAGAAAAGAAAGAAGAAGAAAGAAAAGAAAGAAAGAAGAAAGAAGAAAGAGAAAGAAAAGAGAAGAAAAAGAAAGAGAAGAAGAAAGAAAGAAGAAAGAAGAAAAGAAAGAGAAGAAAGAAGAAAGAAGAGAAGAGAAGAAGAAAAGAAAGAAGAAAGAGAAGAAAGAAAAGAAGAAGAAAGAAAGAAGAGAAAAGAGAAGAAAGAAGAAAAGAAGAAGAAAGAAAGAAAAGAAGAAAGAAGAAAGAAAGAAAAGAAAGAAGAAGAAGAAGAAAAGAAGAAAGAAAGAGAAAAAGAAGAAGAAAAGAAAGAAGAAAAGAGAAGAAAGAAGAAAAGAAAAGAAGAAGAAAAGAGAAAGAAAAGAAGAAAGAAGAAAGAAGAAGAAGAAAGAAAAGAAAAGAAGAAGAAAGAAAGAGAAGAAGAAGAAGAGAAAAGAAAGAAAAAAGAAAGAGAAGAAAGAGAAAAGAAGAGAAAAGAAAGAAGAAAAGAAAGAAAGAAAGAGAAGAAGAAAGAAAAGAAAGAAGAAAAAAGAGAAAGAAGAAGAAGAAAGAAAGAAAAGAAAAGAAAGAAGAAAGAAAGAAAAGAAAAGAAAGAAGAAAGAAAAGAAGAAAAGAGAAGAAAGAGAAGAAAGAAGAAAGAAGAAAGAAGAAAAGAAAGAAGAAGAAAGAAGAGAAAGAAGAAAGAAAAGAAAGAAAGAAAAGAAAGAAGAAAGAAGAAGAAAGAAAGAAGAAGAAGAAAGAAGAAAGAAAGAAGAAAAGAAAGAAGAAAGAAGAAGAAAAGAAGAAAAGAAAGAAGAAGAAAAGAGAAGAAAGAAAGAAAAGAAAAGAAGAAAGAAAGAAGAAAGAAAGAAAAGAAAGAAAGAAGAAAGAAGAAGAAAAGAAAGAAGAAAGAAGAAAAGAAAGAAGAAGAAAAGAAAAGAAGAAAGAAAGAAAGAAAGAAGAAAGAAAAGAAGAAGAAAAGAAGAAAAGAAAGAAAGAAGAAAAGAAGAAAGAAAGAAAGAAGAAAGAAGAAAGAGAAGAAAAGAAGAGAAGAAAAAGAAAGAGAAGAAAGAAGAAGAGAAGAAGAAAGAAGAAGAAGAAGAGAAGAAGAAGAAAGAAAAGAAGAAAAGAAGAAAAGAAAAGAAAAGAAGAAGAAAGAGAAGAAGAAGAAAGAAAAGAAGAAAGAAGAAGAAAAGAGAAGAAAGAAGAGAAAGAAGAAAGAGAAGAAGAAAAGAAGAAAGAAGAAAGAAGAGAAAAGAAAGAAAGAAAAGAAGAAGAAGAGAAAAAGAAGAAAAGAAAGAAAAAGAAAGAAGAAGAAAGAAGAAAGAGAAGAAAGAAGAAAGAAAAGAAAAGAAAGAAAAGAGAAAAGAAGAAAGAAAAGAGAGAAAAGAAAAGAAGAAGAGAGAAAGAAGAAAGAAGAGAAAGAAAGAAAGAAAGAAGAAGAAAAGAGAAAGAAAGAAGAAAGAAAAGAAGAAGAAGAAAGAAGAAGAAGAAGAAGAAAGAAAGAAAGAGAAGAAAGAAAAGAAGAAAGAAGAAAGAAAGAAGAAAGAAGAAAGAAGAAGAAAGAAGAAAGAGAAAAGAAGAAAGAAAAGAAGAAAGAAAAGAAAGAGAAAAGAAGAAAGAAAGAAGAAAAGAAAAGAGAAAGAAAAGAAAGAAGAGAAGAAAGAAAGAAGAAAAAGAGAAAGAAAGAAGAAAGAAAGAAGAAAGAAAGAAAAGAAAGAGAAGAAAGAAGAAGAAGAGAAAGAAAGAAGAAAAAGAAGAAGAAAGAAAAAAGAAGAGAAAGAAAAGAAGAAGAAAGAAGAAAGAAGAAAGAAAGAAAGAAGAAAGAAAGAAAGAGAAGAAAAGAAGAGAAGAAGAAGAAGAAAGAAGAAAAAGAAGAAAGAAGAAAGAAGAAAAGAAAGAGAAAGAAAGAAAAGAAGAAGAAAGAAAAGAAAAAGAAGAAGAAAAAGAAGAAAGAAGAAGAGAAAAGAAGAAAGAAAGAAAAAGAAAGAAAGAAAGAAGAGAAGAGAAGAAGAAAGAGAAGAAAGAAGAAAGAAAGAAGAAAGAAAGAAAAGAAGAGAAGAAAGAAGAAGAAAGAGAAGAAAGAAAAGAAGAAGAAAGAAAAAGAAAGAAGAAAGAAGAGAAGAAAGAAAAGAAAAGAAAAGAAAAGAAAGAAAGAAAAAGAAAAAGAAGAAAAAGAAAGAGAAAGAAAGAAAAGAGAAGAAAAGAAAGAAAAGAGAAGAAAAGAAAAGAAAGAAAGAAAAGAAGAAGAAAGAAGAAAGAAAAGAAGAAAGAAGAAAAGAAAGAAAGAAGAAGAGAAGAAAGAAGAAGAAAGAAGAAAAGAAAGAAAAAGAAAGAAAGAAGAAAGAAAAGAAAGAAAAGAAGAAAGAAGAAAGAAGAAGAAAGAAGAAAAGAAGAAGAAGAAAAAAAGAAAGAAGAAAGAAGAAAAAGAAGAAGAGAAAGAAAGAGAAAGAAGAGAAAAAAGAAGAAAAGAAAAGAAAAGAAAAGAAAGAAGAAGAGAAAAAGAAAAGAGAAGAAGAAGAAGAAAGAAGAAGAAAAGAAGAAAAGAAAGAAAAGAAGAAAGAGAAAGAAAGAAGAAAAGAGAAGAAAAGAAGAAGAAGAGAAAGAAGAAAGAAGAGAAAAAAAAAGAAGAAAAAAAGAAAAAAAAGAAAAAAGAAAAAAAAAGAAAAGAAAAAGAAAAAAAAAGAAAAAAAAAGAAAAAAAAGAAAAAAAAAGAAAAAGAAAAGAAAAAAAAAGAAAGAAGAAAAAGAAAGAAAAAAGAAAAGAAAGAAAAAAGAAAAAAAAAGAAAGAAAAAAAAGAAAAGAAGAAGAGAAAAAAAAAGAAAAAAAAAGAAAAAAAAGAAAAAGAAAAGAAAAAAAGAAAAAAGAAAGAAAAAGAAAAAAAGAAAAAAAAGAAAAAAGAAGAAAAAAAAAGAAAAAAAGAAGAAAAAAGAAAAAGAAGAAAAAAAAAGAAAAGAAAGAAAAAAAGAAAAAAAAAGAAAAAAAGAAAAAAAAGAGAAAAAAAAAGAAAAAGAAAAAAAAAGAAAAAGAAAAAGAAAAAAAAAGAAAAAAGAAAGAAAAAAAAAGAAAAAGAAAAAAAAAGAAAAAAAAGAAAAAAAAAGAAAAAAAAGAAAAAAAAAGAAAAAAAGAGAGAAGAAAGAAAAGAGAGAAAAAGAAAAAAGAGAAAGAACAGAAAAGAAAAATGAAACGAAAAAAGAAAAAGAGAAAAGAGAAAAAAAAGAAAGAAAAGAAAAGAAAAAGAAAAAAGAGAAAGAAAGAGAAAGAAGAAAAAAGAAAACGAAAAGACAAAAACAGAAGAAAAAGAAAAAAGAAAAAGAAGAAAACGAAAGACAAAGAAAAAAGAAAAATAAGGGAAGAGAAGAGAGACAAGGGAACAGAGAGAAAGAAAAACAAGAGGAGATGACGAGAAAAGAACAAGAGGACAAGAAAAAAAAGAGAAAAAGAGAGAAAAGAAGAAAACAGAAAAGACAAGAAAGAGAAAAGAGAGAGAAGAAAAAAGGAGACAAGAAAGAAGAAAAAAAGAGACAAGAAAAGAGAAGAAAAGAAAGAAAAGAAAGAAAGAAGAAAGAAAAAAACAAGAAAAAGAAAACAAGAGAAAAGAGAAAAAACAGAAGAGACGAGAGAAAAAAGAAGAAAACAATAGAGAAGAAAAAGAGAGAGAGAGAAAAAAAACAGAAGAGAAAAGAGAAGAAAAAGAAAGAGAGAAGAAAGAAAAGAAAGCACAAAAAAAGAAAAAGAAACAAAAAAAGAAGAAAAAGAACAAAAAAGAAAAAAAAGAGAGAAAAACAGGAAAAAGAAAAGAAAAAAAGAAGAGAAAAGAAAAAAGAGGAAAAAACAGAAAAAGAAAAGAAGAAAAAAGAAAGAAAAAAGAGAAAGAAGAAAAAAGAAAGAAAAAAAGAAAAAGAAAGAGAAAAAAACAGCAAGAAAAAAGAAAAAAGAAAGAAAGAAAAGAAAGAAGACAAGAAAAAAGAAAAGAAAGAAAAAAAGAAAAGAAAGAAAAGAAAAGAGAAAGAGAAAAGACAGGAGAAGAAAAAAGGAAAAGAAAAAGAAAAAGAAAAAAGAAAAAGAAGAGAAAAAATAGGAAGAAAAGAGAAAGAGAAAAACAAGAGAGGAAAAAGAAGGAAGAAAAAGAAAAGAAAAAAGAAAGAAAAAAAAGAGACGAAAAGAAGAAAAGAGAAAAACAAGAAAGACAAAAAAAAGAAAAAAAACAGAGAGAGAGAAAAAGAAAAGAGAGCAAAAGACAATGAAAAAAGAAAAAAAGAGAAGAGAAAAAAAAGAAGAAAAAAAGAACGAAAAGAAAAAAGAGAAAAAGAAAGACGAAAAAAAGAAAGAAACAAATAAAAAAGACAAGAGAAAAGACGAAAACAAGAGAGAAAAAAGAAAAAAGAAAGAAAAAGAAAAGAGAGAGAAAAGAAAAAGAACAAAAAAGCAAAAGAAAGAAAGAAAAAAATAAAAGACAAAAAACGACGAAAAACAAAGAAGAAAGAAAGAAAAGAAAAAGAGAAAAAGAAAACAAAGAAAGCAAAAAGAAAAAAAGAAAAGAGAAAAAGAGAAAAGAAAAAAAGAGACGAAGAAAAGAAAGAGAAGAAGAAAGAAAAAAGAGAAAATAAAAAGAAGAAAGAAAAAAGAAAGAAAAAGAAAAAAGAAAAACAAAGAAAAAGAAAGAGAAAAAAGAAAGAATCAAAAGAACAGAAGAAAAAAGAGACAAAGAAAAGAAAGAAGGAAGAAAAAGAAGAAAAAGAAGAAAAAAGAAAAGAAAGAAGAGAAGAAAGAAAAAAGACAAAGAAAAGAAAAAGAAAGAAAAGAAAAAGGAAGAAAGAGAGAAAAAAACAGAAAAGAGAAAAGAGAAACAAGAAAAAGAAGAAAAGAAAGAAAGAACAAAAGAAAAAGAAAAAAAAAGAAAAGAAACAAGGAAGAAGGAAAAAAGAAAGAAAAGAAAAGAAAAGAGAGAAAAGAGAAGAACGAAAAAAAAGAAAGAGAAAAAGAAAAAAGACAGAAGAAAAAGAAAAAAGAAAAGAAAAAAAAAGGAAGAAAAAAAGCAGAGAAGAAAAAGAAAACAGAGAAGAAAAAGAAAAGAAAAAGAAAAAAAGAAGAAACAAAAGAAAATAAAGAGAAAAAGAAAAACAAAAAAAAGAGAGAGAGAAAGAAAAGAGAAGAAAGAGAAAGAAAAGAGAAAGAGAGAAAGAGAAAAAAGAAAGAAGAAGAAAAAGAAAGAAAGAGAAAGAAGAAAAAAAAGAAAGAAAAGAAAAAAGAAAAAGAAGAAAAAAGAAAGAAAAAGAAAAAACAAGAAAAAAGAGAAAAAGAAAAGAAGAAAAAAAGAAAAGAAAGAAAAAGAAAAGAAAAAAAGAAAAAAGAAAGAGAAAAGAAGAGAAGAGGAAAAAGAAGAAAAGAAAACGAAAGAAGAAGAAAGAGAAAAGAAAAAGAAAAGAGAAAGAAAAAAGAAAAGAAAAAACAGAAAACAGAAGAGAGAAAAGAGAAGAGAGAAAAAGAAAACAAAAAGAAAGAAAAAAGAAAAAGGAAAAGAAAAGAAAAAACAAAAGAGAGAGAAGAACAAGAAAAAAAGAGAAAAAGAAAGAAGAGGAACAGAGAAGAAAAAGAAAAGAAACAAGAGAAAAAGAAAGAAAAGAAAGAAGAACAGAAAAAGAAAAAATAAAGAAGAAAAGAAGAAAAAGAAAAAAGAAAAAAGAGAAACAAAAAAGAAAGAAAAAAGAAAAACAAAAAAGAAAAGAAAGAGAATAAAAAAAAGAAAAGAAAAAAAAAGAAAAAAGAAAAGAAGAAAAAGAGGACAAAAAAAAAGAAAGAAAAAGAAAAGAGAAAAGAAAAAAAAGAGAAAGAAAGAAAAAAAGAAAAAAGAGAAGAAAAGAAACTAAAAAGAAGAAAGAGAAAAAGAAAAGAAGAAAAAAGAAGAAAAAAAGAGAAAACAGAAAGAAAGAGAAAAAGAAAAAGAAAGAGAAAAGAAAAGAAAAAAAAAGAAGGAAAAAGAGAAGAAGAAGAAAAAGAAAAAGAAAGAAAAAACGAGAGAGAAAAGAAAAAAAGAAACAGAAAGAAAAAAGAAAAGAAAGAAAAAAAGAAAGAAAAGAGAAAAGAAAAGAAGAAGAAAAAAGAAAGAAAAAAAATAGAGAGAAAAAAAGAAAAAAGAAAAGAAAAAAGAAAAAGAGAGAAAGAAAAGAGAAAACAAAAAGAAGAAAAAAAGAGAAAAGAAGAAAAGAAAAGAAAGAAAAGAGAAATAGAAGAGAAAAGAAAAAGAAGAGAAAAAAAAGAAAGAGAAAAAGAAAAAGAGAGAGAAAAAGAAAAAGAAAGAAAGAAAAGGAAAAAGAAAAAAGAAAAGAAAAAGAAGAAAAAAGAAAAAAAGAAAAAAAGAAAAAAGAGAAAAAAAAAGAAAGAAAAAAAAAAGAGAGAGAGAGTAAGAAAAAAAAGAGAAAGAGAAAGAAAAGAAAGACAAGAGAAAAATAAAAGAGAGAAAGAAGAGAGAATAAGAGACAAGAAGCAGAATAGAGAGAAAGATAAAATAATAAAAGAAGTAAAAGAAATAGAAAAAGACGAGAAAGAGAGAAAAAAGAACAAGAAAGAAGAAAAAGAAAAAGAAAAAGAGATGAAAGATTAGAAAAAGAAAGAAAAAGAAGAAAAGAGAATAAAAAGAAAATACAGAAAAAGAAAATATAATAAAAAGAAAGGAGAAAAAGAGTCGGAAAAGAGAAATAAAAGAGGATAAAATCAAGTGGAGGCAGAGAAGACTATGGGCAAAAAGTAAATGAAAAAAGGTGGAAAAAATGAGAGAATAAGAAAGAGAATAAAAAACATCCGGGAAGGAAAAGGAAAGACAAGAAAAAAGGAGCAGAAGGAAGTAAAGAGAGAGCTTTAAGAAATGGAAGACTAGAAAGCAGAAGGCGAAAACACCAAACACGACCAAAAAAACACAAAAACAGAACGAAATCAAACAATGAATAACAAGATACGAAAGGGGCAGAGGAACACAAAGAGTGGAAGAAGAGAATAAACAAAATAGGAGGTAAAAACAAAAATATAGGAGGGGCCAAGAAAGAAAGAAGCAGCGCCTACCAGTAATCACCACAACCACCACTCTTTTTACACCCCACCTCCCCCTCACCAAATACCACCCTCCCCATCCCCCCTCCCCCTCCTCCTCCCTCTCCTCCCCCCCCCCCCCCTCCCTCCCTTCTACCTTTTTCCCCCCTCTTCCCCCCCTTTCTTTCTCTCTTTCCTCACCTCCCCCTCCCTCCTCTTCCCCCCC